>JAZKLR010000209.1:0-600000 GCA_037103525.1 Ganaspis brasiliensis | reverse complement strand
TGGAGCGGGGAGGAGACAGGCCGATGGACGTATCGGCTGATACCAACACTCTCCACCTTGATAAGTAGGAAACACGGAATAGTTACCTACTACTTAACCCAAGCCCTCACAGGGCTTGGATGTTTTGGCTCATACCTTGAGCGATTCAAAAAGATTGAAAGCTCGGAGTGTGTGTACTGTGGGTTCCCAGTGGACGATCCAAAGCACACACTCTTCAGCTGCAAGCGTTGGGACAGGTCATGTTCACCGATGTAAACTGCAAAGTTACACCGGAGAACATGATCCTGCTTATGACTCGTTCTATCGAATATTGGCGAACCGTCGAGACCTTCTTACATTATGTTATAAGCGTCAAAGATCTCGACGGTCGTCAAAGAAGGGAAGTCCCGTAGGATAGGGGAGAAAGTCGCTCCGGCGACAGAGTAGGGGATATAAGACCACTCCTGATGGCGATACGCACTGAAAGTGCTAGCCGGGAGTGGCCTTAAAGTCCCCAAATAAGGGTGTGTTTTTTAGCGAGTCGGCAGAACATCGCCACCCCCGCATACCCCTGTAGTACGGGCTACAGGGCACCTGGTAGCAGGTTTTCACATCCTACGCAAAAAAAAAACTAATCCGTTAACGATACTACTTTTCACTTTTATGTGTAGTTTATAAACTTTTAGAAATTGACAATCGACAAAAATATTTAAGAAATGCGTAAAAAATCCTTTTACTTTGAAGATTGAAATTTTTTTTTGAAATATCTACTGGCAGCCCATGTTTGCATATGGGCGATTCCACGTGAGATTTACATGCAGATTTTAAATTCGGTCAAACATATTTTTTTTTAATTCTTTATTGAAAAAAAATAGGGGAGAGGGCCCCAAGTTGGACACCCTTTCGATTTATTGCTGTAGAATCCAAACCGAATAAAATATATTAAAATGTTTTATAGCGGATGAAAGTACAATTTATAAGGTAACTTATGGCCACAGAGATAAAATTTTATTTTGAATATAAACACTTTTTAAAGCATTTTTTCTAATTGGAAAAATTTTGGGTTTAAAAAAAAGTGTCCCCAAGATGGACACCTTCTTAAAAGTCTCTGAAAATTGTAGTAAATAAAAACAGCACATTGTGTAACAATTCTTAAACTAATTTTTAATCATTTTAAGGAATTTATCAAGAAATAACATTTCTAAAAACTTCAATTTAATAGCTTAACAGTAAAAAGTAATAAAATATCGAAAAATATCTATATATCATTTTCTCTAACGATAACATAACATTTTATGGTGGAAAATAAAAAATTTTAATTAATTGGCTCAAAAAATTATTGAAAAAAAGTGTAAAATCGAAAATATCCAAATAAATACATTGGGATTTGAGGCCTGTCCATCTTAGGGTACATGACACCATTTTTTAATCCCCAGTAAAAATATATTTTTAATTTTTTATTATTAATAATAATTTATTTGTTCAAGGATCCTACGATCCATACAAAGAGGTTACAAATCTGCTTTATTCAAGACGAAGATATATAAACAATTTAAACATTTCCTTCCTTTTCATATAAACACTCGCACATACACAAAAGTACAACAAATTATTTAAATTTTAAATCAGTTCAAATATTTTTACATTAAACTATTAATAAAATGGAACACATCTTTAATCTCGTTGACATCAGGTTTATTTAAAACTTTAAAGCAATGGTTATTTATTTCTCTTAGATCTACTGACTCTTTTATGTACATGTTTCTTTTTGTTTTTAAAGCTTCACATTCAATCAAAATATGTAAAATATATTCAATTCCATTCAGATCCCTATAACAATAATCACAATAGGAAGTCCCTTTTAGGCTTAAACATTTTCCTTGTACAAAAAATCTAGATTGATATTTATTAAATAATCTAAGTTGTGCGAAAACCGATACAAATTTATGAGGAACTTTCAATTTAAAATATTCTTGTGGTCCTTTACATATATTTAAATAGGGATAAAGACAAAGAGAAGAGGCAGAGTAGGCCCTCCCAAGATCTTCTTGTATAGTTTTTTCTTCATATTTTTTTATCCATTTTACTTTGTTACTTTGAATTAACTCCAGATCAAGTGAGTCCCAGCTCTCCTCCTCTCCCAGGTCTCTGAAAATCCTACCAACCTGAGTCGCCCAGTTATATTTTACCTCCTGATCCTCGCGTTTACTAATTTGTCTCAGTTTAAAAAAACATTTTTTCGGATACCTATCGTCACTCATGCTTAAAATTTTTTCAATCCAATTAAGTATAAAACGAAAGATGCGCACTGACAATCTAAAACTTCCTATCTCAATTCTTATTGTGTAATTCGGTGAACATTTTGGGAGCTGTAGTAATTTTTTATAAAATGTGGTTTGAATTCGCTCAATATTTTCAAAATACCTCAAACTCCAAATTTGCGCTAAATAAAGTAAAACACTTGAAACCATACTCTGGAAAAGTTGAACATTTGAACTCCAAGTGAGTGTTTGCATTTTGTGTATCAGTGACAGTGTAGAATTTGAAGCCAAATTTGCTTTTGAAATAAACGTATTCATTGTTTTTGTAAATAACGCTGATTGACTAAAAATTACTCCCAAGTAGGTATAATTCTTCACAATTTCAACTTCGGAATCTCCATACTTGAAAATTAGACCATTCTTGTTACTTTCTTTACCCCCTTTTTTAAAAATTAATATCTTTGTCTTTTCTATGTTTACCTCCAATTTTTTAATTTGACAATACTCGAAAAGCGCTAAAAGTATCTTCTTCATTTCCCAAGGAGAATCCGCCAAGAACACAAGATCATGGGCGTACGCCAAAATTAATATTTGCATTGCATGGTTTAATGACACTCCCCTAATACCCCTGTTAATTAAGAACTCCTCCAAATCTGCCAAAAATAAAGTAAATAAGGTCGGACTTAAAACTTCGCCTTGTAAAATTCCTCGCGTGATTTTAACAAATTTAGAAGAGCCCATATTTCCCCTTACAGATATATAAGCCTTTGAATACAAATCTATCAAAAGACTAACGAATTTCGAACCACAACCCATAGCATATAAACTTTTCCACAATTCTCCATGGTTTAATGAAGGGAAAGCGCCCTTAAAATCCACAAAAAGTGCATAAACTTTTGCTTTGCTCTGAGATAATCGACTTTGTACAATAGCATTTAATGTAAAAGTGTGATCCAGGCAACTTCTTCCCCTTCTGAACCCTGCTTGCCATTCCGGGAGAAGATGAGATCCCTCCACCCATTTTATCAGTCGAGCTGATAAAATTTGTGTAAATACTTTCAAATCATTACTGACCAAAGCTATTGGCCTATAATTCTCGGGATTAGACATATCTCCTTTTTTATAAATCATTCGTACATCAATTTGACCCCAACTTTTTGGAACAACCCCCCTCTCGACTATCTTATTAAACAAAGTATTTAAATATAATATCATGTTTCCGGGTAAATTTTTTAGAAATTCATAGCTTACACCATTAAATCCCGCAGATTTACCGTATTTACACTTTTTTAAACTCAAAAGGGTTTCCTCCAACGTAATCGGTTCACTGAGAAAGGGATTGTTTTCACTGAGCACAACTGTGGAAGGAATCTCAATTACTTGGTAAGGGTTAATTAATTTAAAATAATCTTCCCAAGTTTTCAAATCAATAACATCACTATTTGTAGTTTTAAATTTAAAGCTATTAACTACCTTCCAAAATTGTGCTGAATCTCTACATAAGGTCAATTTACTCACAATAAGACTCTTGTACGATTCTTTTTTATTTATGATTAATTTTTTATATTCTTTTCTACACTCTTCATATTTTTGTAATACTGAAAGATGAAATTTAAGTTTTTAGTAAAAATATATATACGAACACTGAATTAGTAAAATCATTTTAGGATATTATTATACGATAAATAAAGAATGTTATAACGTTAAGTACTCATTCTAAATCATAAATTTAAATAACTTTACCAAGTTGAGAAAAAACTGTTACAAAACTTTTTTAGACACAAAATTACGTGATATGTGTAGAAGAAAAACCAGCTGGTTTTTTTTTCTTCAAATGTGCATCAAAATGTTCGTCTATACAAACAACAAAAATGACAGAAAGCATAAGGCGCTGTCACCTTAAACAAAAATTTTATACGAAATGTCCATCTTGGGGCCCTGTCCATCTTGGGGCCCACTCCCCTACGTAATTTTTTTATATTGTTTTTGGTAGCTTAGTTTTCGAGTTATGGATTTTAAAAATTTTTTGTTTTTAAAAGTATACCTATTTTTAAACACATATATCTCTGAAACTATGCACTATAGAAAAATTTTGTCAGATGAGAAAAAGTTTAGTTTTTTCCTTAATTTTTAAATAATTTTAACAAACAAAAAAATGACAATTTTTTATAAACAAATTATTTTTTTTTAATTTAGGGGATTTTTTTTTAATTTTTTTTTTAAAGATACTTGGAAGAAATAAGAAAAATTTGCAAAAGGCTTCGGAATGGGTCTGATGATCTTAATGGGTTAAAATGAATTTTTTTTCATTCCTTATCCTAAAGTACACTGAGAAACTAATTTGTTTTGCTGTTTTAGCAACCCATTTGTTGCCTCAGCAAATTTTTTTGTTACAATAACAAAAAAGTTGCAGGCGCTATATTAACAATTCAGTTTGCTATCACAGCAATTTCTTTTCTCAGTGTACTTTCGGATAGGGGATGAAGAAAAATTCATTTTAACCCATTAACATCATCAGGCCCATTCTGAAACCTTTTACCAACTTTTCTTATTTCTCCCAAGTATCTTAAAAAAAAATAATAATAATAATAATAAAAAAATCCCCTAAACTAAAAAAAAATTAATTTGTTTATAAAAAATTTGTAATTTTTAAAAAAAAGGTAAAAAATTTTATTTGTTTGTTAAAATTATTTAAAAGTTGAGAAAAAACAACTTTTTCTTCTCTTGACAATTTTTCCATAGTGCATAGTTTCAGAGATATATGTGTTTAAAAATAGGTATACTTTTAAAAACAAAAAATTTTAAAATTTCATAACTCGAAAACTAAGCTACCAAAAACAATATAAAAAATTACGTATTTCTTTTGCAATAAAGAATGAAAAAAAATATGTTTAGCCGAATTTAAAATCTGCATGTAAATCTCACGTGGAATCGCCCATATATAAACATTTACTAAACTAAACTAAAAATGAAATCATTTTATACTTTTCATTCAAATATAAAATTTTTTAAAAGTTTACAATCGACAAAAATAGTTTAAAAATATGTAAAAAAGCAATTTATTCTGAAGATTGAAAAATTTTTCTAAAAACTTATCTATTATTATAATAGGCATTAGGTAATAATTTTTTACTAAACTAATCCACAGACGAAACCACTTTTTGCTTTTATTTGTAGATCAAACAATTTTAGAAATATAGAATCAAAAACATATTTGAAAAATATTTAAAAAAGCAGTTTTTTTTTAAGGTGACAATTTTTTCCAAAAAATTATCTAATGCCAGCAGACTTTCGCCAATCAATTTTTACAAAACTAAAACAGAAATGAAACTACTTTTCACATTTGATTGTAATTAATAAGTGTTTAGAAACTTACAATCGACAAAACTATTTTATAAATGTGTAAAAAGCCGTTTAATCTAAAGATTGAAAAATTTTTTCAAAAAAATTATCTACTGCCAGCAGACATAATTATATTGCCTATAAAGTTTAAATAAACTAAACCAGAATGGAAACCATTCTTCACTTTTGTTTTTAGTTCGAAAAATTTTCCAAATTTATAATTGTCAAAAATACTTTTAAAATATGTAAAAAAGCAGTTTATTTTGAAGATTGAAAATTTTTTCTGAAAAACTTATCTACTGCCACCCGACATTATAAGTAATAAGTTTTTATTAAACTAACTCGGAAACAAAACCTTTTTTCACTTTTAATTGAAGGTTAAAAAAGTTACAAATCTATAATCAACAAATTTATCTGAAAAATTTGTAAAATAGTACTTTATTCAGGGTTGCCACACATATATTTTGTTACAATTTTCCCTGACTTTCTTGATTTTCAGACCAATTTTTTTCTTTCTCGCTGGGTTATTTTAAGTTCTTAAAACTAATTTTTCGAATATTTAATATAAAATCGTGAATGTGAAATTATTGTTCAGTTTGCAAATATTTATTATGTTTAGAAATGTTTAGAGTAGAATTTCCAAAAATTTGTTTAGTAACTCTACATGCATAGTAAATTCCAGAAAAATATAGATTTTCATCCATTTTAGAGATTCTTTGAAATTTTCCATGTAGTTTTGATATAAATCCCTGACTTATCCCTGGCTTCCCTGATCCATTTCAGCTTTCCTGATTTCCCTAAATTTTCTGACCTGTAGCAACCCTGTTATTATATTCTACATATTGACAAAATTTTTCGACAAAACTTTTTACTGATAGTAGACTTTCGCCTATAAACTTTTACTAAACTATAAGCCTGAAATGAAACAACTTTTAATTTATGATTAAAGTTTGAAATTTCTTAGAAATATACAATCAACCAAAATATTTAAATAATATGAGAAAAAGCAGTTCATTGTAAAGATGAAAAATGTTTGCGTAAAAAAACATCTACTGCCAGCAGACAATCGCTAAAAAATTTACACTCAACTGCATCAGAAACGAAACATTTTCCACTAATGTTTGTAGTTTAAAACTTTTTACAAATTTACAATCGACAAAAATATTTGAATAATATGTTTCTTTTGATAATCAAAAATATTCTCTAAAAAATTATCTACTGCCAACATACATTCGCCAATAAGTTAATACTAAACAAATCCACAGACGAAAGCACACATCACTTTTGCTTGTAGGTAAAACTTTTTTAAAAATATATGAATAAAAAAAATATTTAAAAAAAACATTAAAAAGCAGTTTATTCTAAGAATTAAAAAAATTTTCTGACAAAAGTATAAACTGTCAGCCGACGTCCGATAATACGTTTTCACTAAAATAATCCAGAAACAAAAGCACTTTCTACTTTAGATTGTATTTAATAAAATTTTAGAAATAGACAAACGACAAAATCAAGCGAAAAATAGGCGAAAAAAGTGTATTTTTTGAAAAATGATAAATTCTTATGATAAATTAATCTGGTAAAACTACACGATCCTAAACATTTTTTTGATAAACTAGAATACAAATAAAAACAGTTTTGAAGTATAGTACTTGCCTAAAAAACCTAAGCAATTTACAATCGACAAAATCAAGCGAAAAATTGACAAAAAAAGTGCGTTTTTAAAAGAATCACAAATTCTTTTGAAAAATTAATCTGGTTAAATTAGATAAGCCTACACAATTTTTTGCTAAACTAGAACACAAACAAAATCGATTTTAAACTATACTATTTGCCTAAAAAATTAAAAAAATTTACAAATGAGAAAATCAAAAAAAAATAGGCGAAAAAAATGAATTTTTTAAAGAATGAAAAATTCTCATGATAAATTAATCTGGTAAAACTACACGATCCTAAACAGTTTTTTAGTAAACTAAAGAACAAATTAAACCAATTTTAAAGCATAGTATTTGCCTTAAAAACCTTAGTAAATTACAATCGACAAAATCAAGCGAAAAATAGACGAAAAAAATGTATTTTGTTAAAAATGACAAATTCTTATGAAATATATTTTTGGTCGAATTAGATGATGCTAAACAATTTTTTGCTAATCTAGAACACAAATAAAACCAGTTTTGAAGGATAGTACTTGCTAAACAACATATGAAATTTACAACCGACAAAATCAAACAAAAAATAGACGAAAAATGTGTATTTTTTAAAAATGACAAATTCTTATGAAATATATTTCTGGTTGAATTAGATGAACCTTAACAATTTTTTTGCAAAACTAGAACACCAATAAAACCAATTTAAAAATATACTATTTGCCCAAAAATTGTAATTAATTTACAAATGAGAAAATCAAAAAAAAATAGGCGAAAGACGTGAATTTTTTAAAATATGATAAATTCTCATGAAAAATTAATCTGGTAAAACTACACGATCCTAAACAATTTTTTAGTAAACTAAAGAACAAATTAAACCAATTTTGATGTATAGTACTTTCCTAAAAAACCTGAGAAATTTACAATCGACAAAATCAAGCAAAAAAAAAAGCCGAAAAGTCATTGAACTAAAATACTACTGGAACAGGTAGCACGCATGTTGAGCTGAAAGAGAGCAGCGGCTGTGAGACAGACAGATGTGGGGGCATGCTTTCTTTCTCGCAGAACGCCTCATTTCAGTGAATGCTAAAACTTTAAAACTAATGCGTTGGTCAGTTTTGCGTGTTCTGAGTGTTTGGCACAAGCAAACTTCTCAAGCGGACTGTACAGAAAGAGACAACATGCCCCTCCAGAACTCTCTCTCTCTATGCCGCTTTTGTAGCGCTGAGCCTGTTCCAGTAGTATTATAGTTCAGTGCGAAAAGTGTATTTTTTGAAGAATCACAAATTCTTTTGAAAAATTATTCTGGTTAAATTAGATGATACTACACAATTTTTTGCCTAACTAGAAAACAAATAAAACCAGTTATGAAGTATACTACTTGCCTAAAAAACTTAAGAAATTTACAATCTACAAAATCAAACAAAAAATAGACGAAAAAAGTGTATTTTTTAAAAATGACAAATTCTTATGGAATATATTTCGGGTTGAATTAGATGATCTTAAACAATTCTTTGCTAAACTAAAAAACAAATAAAATCAATTTTAAACTATATACTATTTGCTGAAAAATTTTAAGAAATTTATAAATGAGAAAATCAAAAACAATAGGCGAAAGAACTGAATTTATTAAAGACTGATAAATTCTAATGAAAAATTAATCTGGTAAAACTACACGAGCCTAAACAAGTTCTTAGTAAACTAAACAACAAAAAAAACCAATTTTAATGTAAAGTACTTGCCTAAAAAACCTATGAAATTTACAATCGACAAAATCAAACGAAAAATAGACGAAAAAAAAGTATTTAGTTAAAAATGACAAATTCTTATGAAATATATTTCTGGTTAAATTAGATGATCCTACACAATTTTTTGCCAAACTAGAACACAAACAAAATCTATTTTAAACTATACTATTTGCCCTAAAAATTAAAGAAATTTTCAAATGAGAAAATCAAAAAAAATAGTCGAAAGAACTAAATTTATTAAAGTATGTTAAATTCTCATGAAAAATTAATCTGATAAAACTACACGATCGTAAACAATTTTTTAATAAACTAAAGAACAAATAAAACCAATTTTAATGTAAAGTACTTGCCTAAAAAACCTATGAAATTTACAATCGACAAAATCAAACGAAAAATAGACGAAAAAAGAGTATTTTGTTAAAAATGACAAATTCTTATGAAATATATTTCTGGTTAAATTAGATGATCCTACACAATTCATTGCTAAACTAGAACACAAACAAAATCAATTTTAAACTATAGGTTCAAAATTTCCCAAAAATAACAAAGTTGGTTTGGGGTCTTTCGATTTTCTTGAAAATTGGCAAAAGTTTAGTGTTAGGTAAGAGTTATTTGTGGGCCAAAGAGTTTTAAAAAATTTTCAAAATTGTTGAAGTTCGAGAGCTTTGAATTTTGAGATACGAGTTTTTTCAAAGCATGATATTTTTTGTAGTTTTTAATGGATTTGCTTCATATTTACAGGATTTATAGATGATTTATAGCCGTTTGAAACGTAATTTAAAGGTTTTAAATTTTCCTAAAATTTGACCAAAAAAAAGTCAAAAAAATTTTTTAAATTTATTTTTCTTACAGTTGGCCGTAAACAGCGTTTACGAATAAATTATTTTCAAATTCCTTATCTTTTTCTGCGTCTTTTAAAAGAAAATTGATGGAGGGTCTGAAACTAACGGCGATATTCAATTTTTAGTGCGGCGGTTCACTGTATGGCGCCACTGCTGACATTGTGCTGCGCCGCGGCGCGGGGCAAAAAAACGTACGTGGACAAATTAAAATAAAGCCCACAAATATTAACCGATTTAGGATTTTTTTTTCATATAAAGGTAATAAAATTATGCATACCACCTCTGATTTTGTTATTTGACAAATAGTTGTTTTCATTTGTTTATTTATTGTTAAAAATAAAAAACAAAAATTCTTTTTTAAACCACTTTAATTCTTCATTAAACGCAATAATTAAATTAGGAATGACGAAAAATGTTGAATTTATGATTTAAGAACAAATTCTGATAGTGAGTTAATTGTTTAAAAAATTTTTGTATTTGTTATAAACAAATTAGTGGAAGAAAAATATTTTTATCTTTTACTTGATATTTATTAATCTAAATCTATCTATTATTCAATATTTATAACTAATTAGTAATTAACATTACAAAAATTATTATAAACAAATTATTTTGTTTATTTATAAACAAATCTTATAAACAATTTTACTTGTCCAATTCCTTGTCATAAAATTACTGATATTTTATACAAAATGTACAATATTATTTCTGTAAATTGTTGAAAGAAGCAAAATTTTTTTTTTTTCAATATTTACATTGTTTAAACAATCATTAATTAACAAATTAATAGCTTCATTACTTTTAGTCGTATAGGCTTTGTTCTTTTTCTTATCCCCTTAAATTTAAACCATTTTCCAAATTTTAAAGAAAATTTAATAATTATAAATTATTAGTATTGTTATTAATAGATTACTTACTTTCAGTAAGTTTCCTATAAAGAACTGGAGAAGTAAAATTGTTTATAAAATTATTAATAACAATACTAATTATTTATAATCATGAAATTTTCTTTAAAATTTAAAAAATAGTTCAAATTTCAGGAAATTGTTTATAAGATTTGTTTATAAATAAACAAAATAATTTGTTTTTATAATTTTTGTAATGTTAATTACTAATTAGTTATAAATATTGAATAATAGATAGATTTAGATTAATAAATATCAAGTAAAAGATAAAAATATTTTTCTTCCACTAATTTGTTTATAACAAATACAAACATTTTTTAAACAATTAACTCACTATCAGAATTTTTTCTTAAATCATAAATTCAACATTTTTCGTCATTCCTAATTTAATTATTGCGTTTAATGAAGAATTAAAGTGGTTTAAAAAAGAATTTTTGTTTTTTATTTTTAACAATAAATAAACAAATGAAAACAACTATTTGTCAAATAACAAAATCAGAGGTGGTATGCATAATTTTATTACCTTTATATGAAAAAAAAATCCTAAATCGGTTAATATTTGTGGGCTTTATTTTAATTTGTCCACGTACGTTTTTTTGCCCCGCGCCGCGGCGCAGCACAATGTCAGCAGTGGCGCCATACAGTGAACCGCCGCACTAAAAATTGAATATCGCCGTTAGTTACAGACCCTCCATCAATTTTTTTTTAAAAGACGCAGAAAAAGATAAGGAATTTGAAAATAATTTATTCGTAAACGCTGTTTACGGCCAACTGTAAGAAAAATAAATTTAAAAACTTTTTTTGACTTTTTTTTGGTCAAATTTTAGGAAAATTTAAAACCTTTAAATTACGTTTCAAACGGCTATAAATCATCTATAAATCCTGTAAATATGAAGCAAATCCATTAAAAACTACAAAAAATATCATGCTTTGAAAAAACTCGTATCTCAAAATTCAAAGCTCTCGAACTTCAACAATTTTGAAAATAGTATAGTTTAAAATTGATTTTGTTTGTGTTCTAGTTTAGCAAAAAATTGTGTGGGATCATCTAATTTAACCAGAAATATATTTCATAAGAATTTGTCATTTTTAACAAAATACTCTTTTTTCGTCTATTTTTCGTTTGATTTTGTCCATTGTAAATTTCATAGGTTTTTTAGGCAAATACTTTACATTAAAATTGGTTTTATTTGTTTTTTAGTTTAGCAAAATATTGTTTAAGATCATCTAATTCAACCCGAAATATATTTCATAAGAATTTGTCATTTTTAAAAAATACACTTTTTTCGTCTATTTTTTGTTTGATTTTGTAGATTGTAAATTTCATAGGTTGTCTAGGCAAGTACTATACTTCAAAACTGTTTTTATTTGTGTTCTAGTTTCACAAAAAATTGTTTAAGATCATTAATTTTAACCAGATTAATTTTTTTAATGAATTCGTGATTTTTCTAAAAATACACTTTTTTCGTCTATTTTTCGCTGGATTTTGTCGATTGTAAATTTCTCAGGTTTTTTAGGCAAATAATTACATTAAAATTGGTTTTATTTGTTTTTTTAGTTTGATAAAAAATTGTTTATGATCGTGTAGTTTTACCAAATTAATTTTTAATGAGAATTTATCATTCTTTAAAAAATTCACTTTTTTAGCATATTTTTTTTTGCTTTTCTCATTTGTAAATTTCTTAAATTTTTTGGGGAAATAGTATTGCACAATATTGGTTTTATTTGTGTTCTAGTTTAGTAAAAAATTGTTTAGGATCATCTAATTTAACCAGAAATATACTTCATAAGAAATTGTCATTTGTAAAAAAATACACTTTTTTCGTCTATTTTTCTCTTGATTTTGTCGATTGTAAATTTCTTAGGTTTTTTAGGCAGGTAAATACATCAAAATACAAAATACATTAAAACTGGTTTAATTTGTTCTTTAGTTTTGTGATATTAGAAAAATTTTCTCTCGGGGGCGAAAAGATAAAAATCAAAATAATCAAAAACAAATAAATCTTCTTACCTAAAATGGGGTTTTTCTTAATTAATTGCTGTTTCTCTGCCATTGAGAAATATGGCGCAACCACCTTCGGCACTGATCTCGGTCGCAACAAAATTTTGTCAGCAAAATTAAATTAAATCTTCATTGAACAATTTAAATTTAAACTCAAATTAAAACGCAAAATGTTGGGTGCCAGGCTCACCGATGAACCACGTCAGCATCAACAATAACAAACTTAAACTAGAGAAATCTATTTCGAAAACGACAAAAATAGACTCTCTCAAAATTCATTAAAAATCAAAGTTTCTATGAAACTTCTCAAAAACTTCATCAAAACTTCATCAAAACTTCAGCAAAACTTCAACAAAACTTCATCAAAAATCTTCAACATCAAAAACAAAATCTAAATCTCAAAAGTTCTTGATTTATTATTTAAACAAATTAAGCCGAATTACTACACGAGATCAGTGTACCGGATTCAAACGTCGCGAGCTCAAGGGTGTTGAAGATCAGGGCAGGGTCTCTGTTGAGAGTATTCATAATTAATTTTTAACACCAACAATTTCAAGAACCAAAAATAACATAATATATTCTGAATCTTTTTCCTACTCGATTTAAATTTATTTTCTTTTAAATATCGGCTACATTTTTCTCTAATGACTAATCATGAGTCACGCGACGCTAAATTTTAATTTGATTTTTCCCGAGAAAAATCTAATTTTACGAATAATATAAATCGCTAATTTTTGAATAAAAATACAAAAATAACATATTTTAATTCCGCTCCACTTTTCACCATTTTATCTTAACAACGCTAAACAGAAAGATACGCAAAATTTAATTTTATAAATTCAACTCTTTACTCAAATATAAACGCGACATGTCATAAATTTCGAAAATTGATATAAAAAAAATTAACTCAGAAACTTAATATTAATGATAATTAGTCGCTAGAAAGCATTACCTAAAATCGAAACAAATTAACCGGCAAAAATTCTCAATATGCACATGGCAAAATCGCAACGCTAAACTCGAATAATTCAATTCTCTACATTATAGTTTTAAGTATTTTAAAAAGGGACACATTTAAAGAATTCAACACTTCAGTTCGCTACTAATTTCGTGACTCGTACTTCCTTTTAAATTTAACACTCAAAATTTGTTCATCACACGCGACGCGATAATATTTTCGGCAATATTCACAAGTTTTTCGGCAATAATCATAAATTTTTCGGCAAGACACTGAAGTTAAAACAAAAGCGTTAATACGCAACATATTTATTAAGCAAAATTTTTCGTATTAATCTCATTTAAAAGAAGTACGGTCAGCAAATACGCGAATTTAGAATCTTCGGAATAAATTTACACGAGGCTGAACCGGGCAGACATTTTGAATCGCTACGAGCACACACATTTTCTTAAAATTAAGAACAATATTCTCCAATAAGTTTAATTAGTCAATAAAACAAATGTGTTAACTCCATAGCCGGAATAAAAACATAACCACTTACTTAAATTGAAACTTTAAAAAAATTCGTCTCTCCGTTTTTTCGTCCTTCCTCCGGTTCAAAATACGCAATCTCCTGACAAGATCGACCGAATCCTCTTAATCGCTACGCAAAAGTGTCATTTTTCCTCAGAAAAATCGTCGAGGAGCCTCGCCGGTACACGCGAGTTTCTCAACCTAGTCTAACCTGCCGTGCTGGCGCGCGAGCTAATTAGAGCGTGGCGGCGCTTTGGCGGAATTCTCGATTCAAATTCAAATCTCAGAATTACACATTACAATAATTAATTAATTATAAATCGCTAGTTTAACAATTCGACAACAAACAATCATCTAGACTACTATTTTCGGCAAAAACAAAATCGCTAACAATTTCAAAAATAGCAAAAATGACAAAACAAAAATGTAAAAGCAAAAATCGCAAAATTATGAAGTTAAACAAAAAAAAATAACGTAAATGCAGGAACTCTTCTCGCTCTTCTCGGTCCTCGTTGTGAGTAGTTTAAATATTCCTCTCTTCAGCCGTTCCAATTGTTTTCCTTCGAATATATTGTTCCCTAGCGGGATTTCCAGAGCTGCTACGTCGACCAATACCAAAAGAATTTCCATGTATCTCGCGAGCTACGCTCGGAGTACATTATTTCAAACGCCGCCGTTGTCTCAGGATACTAGGTGTAAGGGGCCAAACTACCCCGATTCCAACGGTGCTTCAAAATAGTGGGATCAAACACCCAAATTGCGGCATCAAACAGCCAAAGTGGAATCAAACATCCAAAAATCGAAGTTTTGACAGGGCGCATCTTGTCAATAACCTCCAAAATACCCTCAAAGGCAGCAACATAAAAACTTAACAAACATCCTTTTGTCAAGAATCTCCAAACAAACAAAAAGTTCCAATAAACAAAATCCATCTCGGAAGGACGATCAAGAACTCGTCCAATATCCTCGATTAATACCAACTCAAGTCGGGCGGCTCTTACTGCATCTTAGGGATGAAAAAGGAACAGCTTCCGGTTGTGGAATAATAATTTGAAAAGTCCCAAAACTCAGGGCAAAGACGTCTCTCTTTCCTGAAGCGATCCAACGAAGTTCTTGGAGATCCGTTCCGCTCGCAATTTTTACATAAGCAAAAAAAAAGAAACAAAATACGACAGTATTGCAAAATAAAACAATTAAATAAATTCTTAAATTTTTGAAGGTGATTCGTGGAGCGGATTTTTAATAGAAATTGCGTCCTGAACCGGGGTTCAATAATGATTAATTTATTTACACGTTAATAATAATAAGAATTCTCAAAAGAAAAGTATAAATATAAAATCGGTGTGACGTGTCAAAAATGTCACGTCACAACAACTCCCCTCGGAAGGACGAGTCCATTCAAAAAGACGAGTTAAAAGAAATTTCATTTTAACAAAAAAAAATCAAGTAAGAAGGAAGGAAACGTTATTGTACTAAAAAAAAATTTTAAAACCTTGATTTCAAACAAACTTTAATTTACTTTAACAATTTCAAATCGCGAAGAGCAAGTGGCATTCTCATTCTAGCTTAGTAGCACGTCAATGCCTTGCTACGATATCAGCCTTCAAAAACTTACAATTCTTAAAATTATAGTAAATAAAAAATAACGTATAAATAACGACTCTCCATAACCAAAAGTTCCATTTATTATCAAAAATATATAACTTCCCTACAACATATTTATTTGATATTTCATAACAACTATTTAAATATCAGTCATTAATTGAGACTTTCTGTCCCCAAAAAGAAAATAATTCCATTTATCATTAAATATCTCTTTATGTACTTGCGATTCAGCCGTGTCAACACTTATTTACATGTAGACAACCAAGACTAAAAAAAATTATTACAGAACTAAATTCAGTCTTCTTTAATCGGCTATTGGACTCGGAGAAGGTAAAAGGAAACATTTTTGGTGGTAGATTTACACGTAAACAAAAAAAAAGAGATCCATCAACTCGTATATCGTGTAAACAATGAGCGTAACAAAAAAAAGGTAATAAAATAAAAAAAATTAAAGGATATTCGTCAAAGAAAAATCACAATTGTTAAAAAAAATAAACATAAAATAAGATAAACAAAGGAGGATCGAAAATTGTGCTAAATACACAACAGTCCAAATGAACACGTTATTCCCGGGGAAAATTATTTCTTAGGGGTCATGCGAAAATTGTCCACTCCTTCCACGAGGTCCTTTCCGTCACAATTTATACAATCGTTGGACTTGTACCCGTCAAAACCACAATGGAAACAAAAAATGTGATCGAACGGGAGGGTGCACGCGGGGTAACGATGTGAAAGGTCACGGCAATTCCAACACCCTGGAGGGGGTGTTACCTTCCAGTGAACTTTTCTTGGTCGTCGATACGGCGAGGCATGGTCATTCATTGGCGTCGATTTCTTCTTAATGGCTCCTTTACTCTCTGAACTCGGCTCAGGATGATAATTTCCGCTAGTACTGGTGTTAACAGGCGTTTTCTCGGCGATGACTGGTACTTTCTTCAACTCCGCAACCATTCCAGAGAGGTGGAAATCTACGGCCGTCGTCTGGGTTTCTCTATTAATTAAAATTGTCGACGGTGATCCTTTAGGCATCTGTTCAGATCCTGTTTCGAGTATAAGAGTCTGAGTGGATGCATGACTTCGAAGTTTTGGCTCGGGTGTTTCAATCTGAGCTTCGCTATCTATGGTTTTCGGATGCGGTCTTGGTACATCAAAATTTTTCGGAGGAGCACTGGTCGTTGGAGTTCCGGGATCGTTGTTATTTGTACTCGGCGATGTGGTCGGCTGTGGCTCCTTCTCAATAGGTTCACTCGTCTGAGTCTGAGTCTCGGCGACTTGTAACTCGGGCTTTTTAATAAAAGCGTATTTTTCACTCAGATACACATTTGCTCCATTTCGTCGTAAACTTTCGCAACTCCAGTTCGCACGGTATTCTTGTCCTTTTCGGCTTCGTAGGCTTCGTGCATGGCCTTGAAAAATCCGGGATATTTTCTCCTGACTTCCTTATAAATGTCGCGATAGGGTCGATAGTATCTCCAGCCAGGGTTGTCTTTTTCAATCTCCGAGTCTTCTTTCGTCCACTCCGGGTCAGATTTTACGGGCTTATTTAGGTTAAGCAACCTCTGTTTGAATCCCTCTATCCGCTGTTCAAGGATCGCGCTTAGTCTCTGTTCTTCCTCCAATGCCTTGAGCAGAGATTAGTTTTGCTTGACCTCGTCTGCCAGCTTGGAGCCTAACTGCTGGTTGGTTTGAGTGAGAAGCCGGGCCTGTAAATTTTCGCCGGTCAGAGGACAAAATCCGTCGGGCTCAGCGAAGGGGCTGTTGGGCCGTTTCTTATCCGTCATGATACGTATTTTTAGGTCTTCCAAGTGTGATTTGCCTAATTTCTTACCCTCAAGATCGCTAAATTCGTAAACTACGGGTAAAATTACTTTAGTTATTCTATATGGACCGTTGAACCTAGGACACAACTTTGCAGCAATATTTTTTTCTTTATTCGAAAGTTGCCGATTGCGTGCCAATACTAGATCTCCCACGTGATACCGTAAATTTCTTCGCCTCAAGTTATAATATCTGGATTGTTTAACGAAAGACTCGTCTAAATTTTTGGCAACCCAATCTCGGAGAATACTTATTTTTTTCATTCTTTCTTCCCACTCGGAGGGGGGACGAGTTTCGATCTCTGAGACGTTTTCGACTCTTTTACGCAATTCATTAATCGGTTTTGGTTTGCGACCGAGGTTTAAGAAAGCGGGGGTGATTTTTAGACTAGAGTAAAGTGCCGTGTTGTAGGCGAATCTAAACTCGGCGAGATTTTCGTCCACGCTTTATGGTCTTTCTTAATGAACGAAACGATCATAGTTTTTAATACCCGATTTGTCCTTTCCACAGGGTTTGCTTGTGGATGGTATGGAGGGGTTGTGGAATGACATATATTATATTCCAACGCCAATGAACGAATTTCGCTATTGATAAATTCGGTACCGTTATCCGTCAGGATTACTCTAGGTGTACCCCACCGGTTAATTACGAGTTCGCGAATTAGACTTCGAATTTTCTTTCCGTTTGCCGACCTTAGAGGAGCACACTCCATCCATTTCGTAAATAGCTCTTGTATGACCAATATATATTGAAATTGTGCTCTACTGCGAGGGAGAGGTCCGATAATATCCATTTCTACCACTGACCACGGTTCTTCCACGACGCGTTGACCCATTAATCCCGGCGGTGCGGTTTGTGGAACCTTACAAGTTTGGCACGTGTGACAATTCCGCACATAATCCTCTACGTCGCGAAAACAGTTCGGCCAGTAATATGTTTTAGCGATTCGCTTATAGGTTTTTAAGGCTCCGAGGTGTCCCGACTGGGGATTATCGTGTGATTCGGCAATAACGCTATGTTGCTGTTCGTCGCTAGGAACGAGCTTCCAGGCATCCAAGTCTTTAACTAGGGGATCTAAGTACAAATCTGGTCGATAGTGATATAGCTTATCGTTCTCAATTCGCCATAACAGGAACTTTTCCGGAAAATCGGTTACTGCTATAAATCTCCTTACATACCAAGAGTTCTTTGGGTCGTGGATTAGTAGAATCGACTCGGAAGTCTTATATAGACGCGACAGTGCATCTAGTGCTTGGTGTAACGAGCCCTTGCGATACGTGATGGTGTAATCGTACTCTAAGAGTGCTAGGGCCCAGCGGACTAACCTACCAGTAGGGTTCTTTAGATTGTGGAGCCATCGTAAACTACTGTGATCGGTCACAACGGTAAAGTGATACCCCTCGAGATAAGCACGGAACTTCGCTATAGACCAAATTACCGCCAGACATTCTTTCTCTGTCACCGAATAGTTTTGCTCGGCCCCTGACAGAACTCTACTCGCATACGCTATAACATGCTCAGCACCGTGTATTTTCTGCGTCAACACTGCACCTATTCCACAATTACTCGCATCGGTCTGTAACTCGAATTCAACGGTAAATTCGAGACACGCTAATACGGGGGACTCGGTTAAACTTCTCTTTAGAGTTTCAAATGCAACGACTTGTTCTTCGCCCCAGCACCATTTTACTTTCTTTTTCAGCAACGACGTAAGTGGGGACGCTACAGTAGCGAAATTAGGTATATACCGCCTATACCACGAAGCCATGCCGAGAAAGCGGCGTACTTGCTTTACGGTGTGGGGTGTTGGAAATGCAGTTACAGGTTCGACCTTTTCAGGGTCGATTTGTAAACCATTTTCATTCAATAAATATCCCAGATATCGAACCTGTAGACAGAAAAACTCGCACTTCTCAGAACTCAATTTCAACCCAGCCTCGGCGATCTTGGTGAGGACCTTCCCCAGCCAAAACAAATGTTCCTCGAAGGTTTCAGTGACTATTATGATGTCGTCTAGATAAACAAAGACATACGGTTCCATCTCGGGACCAATCAGACGATCTAATAGTCGCTGAAACGTTGCGGGTGCATTCGTTAACCCAAAGGGCATTCGTTTAAAGTGGAAAAGTCCGCGTCCGGGGACGGTAAAAGCGGTCTTTTCACGGCTATCTGGATGAAGGGGGATCTGCCAGAAGCCTTTGTGCATATCGAGCTTTGTAATATATTTCGCTCGACGCAATTTTCCGAGGATATTATCCATTTCGGGAATAGGGTAAGCGTCCTTCTTTGTCACGCTATTTACTCGGCGAAAATCCAAACAAACTCGGTAAGTATTATCTGGTTTACGAACCATGATTATGGGAAAGGACCAGTCGGATTTTGACGGTTCAATGACCTCATCTTTCAGCATCTCGTCGACTTCCTTGTGCATTTCGGCTAACACTTTGGGGGACACGTTATAATATCTTTGTTTAACGGCGGGATTATCCCCTGTGTCGATGGTATGTGTCGTCAAATTCGTTAGTCCGAGTTTTTCCGTAGGTGGAGGAAGTTTTTTTCTTAAAAAGTCAGCTAAGGTATCCGCTTGATTTTTTGTCAACTCCCGAATCCCATAACAACTGGTCTTGGTGTCGCTATCGTCCTCGTATTGAAAGACCTCTTTAGGGTTAGTTTTATAGCACCACGATCTATCCTCATAATCCGATAACATTCGATATTTAGTCAAAAAGTCCAACCCCAGAATTAGTGGATACGGTACACTTTTCATGATTCGAGCATTAATTTCTCCTGTTTTATCTTTAAGTTGCACGGGTAGAGTAATTTCTTTTGAGACCGTCTCAATATCACCGTTCGCGACCTTAACCCTGCCCTTACTTTCTCTAACCTCAAGATTTTACTCTTCGATTAACTTGAGGCCCTCCGTTCCTATAAAAGTTCTAGACGCGCCTGGATCAACAAGAGCTTTACAAGAGATTCCTTGTATATTTATAGTAGCAAAAAGTGACGAACCTTGTTGATTGAGTAATATCGCATTATACGATAATTCGGTTATATCAAGATCCACATACTGAATCTGTATTTTAGTGTCCTTAGGATCGGCGTTATAGTTATGAATCTCCTTTTTCCCTGACTCGATAAAATCTAAATTAATGTCTCTAGTCTTGAAATTCGCTAAGTCCTGAAAAATATCGCTAAGGGGCCGCGTTCCGAGGTTTGGGGTCACTTCGGCCCTCTTTAGTGATTCCCCTGTGGGTTTCCCTGACACTTAGTGCATTTGGGTTTCGTTACACCCTTCTTACCGCATCCGAATCATAATATTTGTCGAGGGGCTGTACAGTCGAAGTTCCGATGTCCAGGCTGATCGCAACTCCAACATACTATCGTTTTGGTTGGCCTATTGTCGGTTGTTTCGCTAATCGACGCGCTAGCATTCTCCTGAGAGGTCGAGCGTGTTTCGTTTCCTTTAGCGGAACCAGCACTCTTTTTAGAGTCTTTGGGTTTATCGGGAATTTTGACTGGCTTTTTCGCCTTTTTGTTTTGACCGGATTGTTCTGTGGTAAGGAAGGAGTAATCGAACTCTTCTTCCTCAGAAGACTCGGCGATGAGGTTAAGAACCTCCCATTTCTTATGAGAGGTACGGGCACGGGGGTCTCGATATGCGAGATCTGGCAGTAGAGAACGGTCAGAAGTGGGGGGTGGCCGGTAGGATTTCATCACTCGATAAGTTTTCTCTGCTGCCATCGCTAATTCCTCTAAATGTTCTCGTGAGAAGATTTCGTTTCGGCGAACAGAAACTTGTAATCTCGGCAATAAGTTTTTGTGCGCATAGCTGATTTCTTCGTCTTCCGATAGAGGGGGGTGTACCCGAGCTAATAGCGACCACATACAGGTCAAATAGTCGGCTACTCTCTCATTCTCTCCCTGCGTTCTCCGATATAGTTCTTCCCTAAGCTCAAACTGCAAATCGGTATCCGCAAATCTCTTTCGGAAAGCGTGCCTTAAATGATCAAAGGAATACCAGTGTTCGTTTGCGCTGCGATACCAGTTTAAGGCAACGCCCGTAAAGAAGAACGGTAAGATTTGCAATAAATCTTCATCCCGGATTGGAAAGAAACTTCGGCTTTCTTCGATTCGCCATAGAAACGATTCAGCGTCTTCTTGACTCGAACCGGAAATGCTAAGGTTCCATTTTCGCATGGTTTCACAGGCTGACGCTACGGTGGTACCATAACCACGAGATCTAGGTATAGAGTCATGGTTTCGGTACGAGTGATTCTCATTCGGTACATCTCAGCGACGGTCATCGGGTCTCGGGACATTCCAAGAGGACTGATAACGATTGGGATACGTTTCAAAATCATCGAAACGTTCTCCGCGTTCCTCGAAGGGGCGAAACCTATCGTCATGACGTGTCGTCCGTTGTCGTGGAAATTCCGATCGTGGCCTCCGTCGATAATTCTCTCCGTTTTCGGAAGAGGTGTTGCTAGAATTGGACATGGGACGATTATCATTTCTCCGAGAATTAAAAGGCGGTTGTTGCGTATAACGATCACGTTCGAACCTGGAGTGTTGTTCTCGGCGATGATCTCTATGGGGTGTTTGTTCGCTATATTGTTGGGATTGTTCCGGAGGACTTCGTCTATTAGAATTGGAATTTTGAAAACGTTCACGCGTAGGTTGTCCAGAACGGTGTCGTTCATAACGAGGTTGAGAGTGAATTATGATTTTTGAACATTTGAATGAATGTTGAATTAAGTTTTTTGTGTTTAATGCTGGAATTAAAGTAATGATATAATCATTACATTTGTCGATGAAAATTTAAGTTTGAAATTAATTGAGCATCTAATTTCTTATTTTTGGAAATTGAAAATTTAAATTATTCTGATATATTATTTCAGATTGATCGCGTGAATAAAATTAAATTCAAAGTTAATTTTCAAACATTGAAGAGTGCGTATAAGCCCTCTTAATATCAACACAAACCAATTAGACGGCTCATAGCGTGACTCGTCTGCTAATCTTTTAACAAAAGATTTATAGAATTACACTTCAGTTCGAAAATATTCTATCGCCATAACCTAAGAAGTTTAATTTATTAAAATAAATTAAGGTGATTATTTTTACTTCAGTTTATAATAAAATTTTTATGTGTTCGAATTTTCTCTTTTTACATGTATTTGAGATTTATGTATCTTTGATTAATTATCACAGACCCACAAAAAAAAAAAAAGTCATGTACTTTTGACCGGAATACCCTAGCCCTATGTATTTTGACGCGCTGAACACGAATCCAAAGTCCATTTTGCTCCATCACGTCAGGATTTTTTCTAACCTCAAAAAAAATGTCGAATTTTGAGAGGTAGGCGATTTTTTAAAAAAATTTATGGATTTACTTCAAACTTGGTATTTGGGGGTTTTTTGGGTCGCTGATTACGAATCTGAAGTTAGATTTTCAAAATTCAAAATGGCGGATCCAATATGGCGGACGAATTTTGAAAAAATTTGAAGATTCACTTCAAACTTGGTATCTAGGGGTTTTTTGGGTCGCTGATTGCGAATCTGACGTCATATTTTCGAAATTTTTATGAAATTTGGTATCTTCAGGTTTTTAAGTTGCTGAGTGTGATTTCGAAGCGAGTTTCTCACATTTTCAAATATGACTTTTATCACAATTTTATCATAAAATATTCCTTGGTAACAGATTGGATATGTTTGGTGCAGAAGCCAAATAAGAAAGTACATTGTTCCATTCTGCATCTTATTCCTGATGGACATATCATTGTCATTCTATGTCTAACGTTCTTATTGAGCTTTGGCACAATTTAAATCCTGCTGCTTCGATAAATGTAGTAGGCGATGACAACTGCCCCGAAAGGGGATGTGTAGAATGATTTGCTTCCTGTTTATCGAAGTAACGAAGCCAGCGTAGGCACGCTGCCTTGCAGGTGGGCGTTAGGGTGTGAGGATGATACCGTAGTGTGTCCGACGACGAGTTGACATTGTCCTCGTCAAAGTCGGAAAGCTCTCATACTTAGGCCTGGGGAGGTATGAGAGTTATCACCCCTAGGACGGTGGACTCGCCTGCGATCGGACCAGGATCCCTAACGTGCGGGTTATTCAATAAATCATGGCTTTTCAAAATCAAAACAACACAAAAACTTCAAATGCTTCAAAAATTAATTTTAAAGCATTAAGATCAAAACACATATGCAATAGCAATGCAGATGCATTTTGTTATATATGTGGACAGTTCGATGTTCCAAAGAATTGTAAACCAATCAATGACAATATTAGACAAATTTACAAAGATTGCTTTGATTTAGAGATAGCCGATCAAAGTGAAAATTGAGTTCGACACAAAATTGGCTTATCCTGTCACATAATGTTAACTCGTTGGAATAATACTAAGGAGGATAAGTACTTTAAATTTAAAAAACCAATGCTGTGGAAAAAACCATTGAAACAAGAACATTGTTACTTTTGCATGACCAATGTAGAAGGTTATAATAACAAGAATAAAGAAAAAATATTGTACGCTGATGTGACAACTGTAGCAAAACCAGAAATTTTTTGTGATACACCTTCTTCTTCAAAAAATTTTGAAATCGACTGTTCAAAAGTAGAAGATGTATATAGTGATAAAGATGACGACATGAGTATTCATGACAAAGATGACTATTACATTCCAACTGGTGATCAGGAAGAAGAAATACCTGAAAAGTTCACACAAGAAGAACTCAGCAATCTCATCAGAGATTTAAAACTACCAAAAGATGTTGCAGAATATCTTGCATCAAATCTTAAGAAGAAAAAAATGCTATCGAAAGGAACTACATCTTCCTTTTATCGCGATAGGGAAAAGGAATTCAGAAAATATTTTACAGAAGACAAAAGCAGTCATTGGTATATTGTTCTGACATTAATGGGTTAATGGATCAATTAAAACCTGGCGTATACAAAGATGAAGATTGGAGGTTATTCATAGACTCTTCTAAAAGAAGTTTAAAAGCAGTATTACTTCATAATACTAATATTTATGGTTCGATTCCTATGGCTCATTCTACAGAACTTAAAGAAAGCTATGAATCTGTAAAACTATTTTTAGATAAAATAAAATATCAAGAACATAACTGGCAAATTTGTGGGGATTTTAAGATCTTAAGTATTATGCTTGGACAACAAGCAGGTTTCACAAAAACGCCCTGTTTTTTGTGTCTGTGGGATAGTAGAGATAGAAAGAATCATTACAAAAAAAAGGAATGGCCAAAAAGAAAATCTTTTAAACCAGGATCGAAAAATATCATTAAGAAGCCATTGATTCATCCCTCAAAGGTATTACTTCCACCATTGCACATTAAACTAGGAGCAGCAAAACAGTTTGTTAAGAGTTTAGATAAAAATGGAAAATGTTTTAAATACCTAGAACAAAAATTCCCTGAGGTCTCTGATGCCAAACTAAATGAGGGAGTTTTTGATGGCCCACAAATTCGAAAATTATTAAAAGATGAGAAATTTGTCAGAAACATGAGTAAAACTGAGAAAAATGCATGGATTAGTTTTAAACTAATTGTTGAAAATTTTCTGGGGAATAACAAAAGCGAGAATTGGGAAGAAATGGCAAATAATATGATAACAAACTTCGGAAAGTAAGGATGCTTGATGAGCTTGAAGCTACATTTCTTAGAATCACATCTAAAGTACTTCCCCGAAAATTTAGGAGACTACAGTGAGGAACAGGGAGAGCGATTTCATCAAGACCTTAAAGAAATGGAACGTCGTTATCAAGGAAGGTGGGGCGTAAATATGATGGCCGACTTTTGCTGGATGCTGAAAAGGGATGTTGTACCAGCTAGTGTGAACTTAAAGAGAAAACCGCTACACAGATCTTTTGAAAACAAAAGAGTGCGCTACCATAAAAAGGAATAAAGGAAAATTATATACTTCAGAACTGACATATTGAATTTTGACAATCTGTTTTCAGATTTGCAATCAGTCACCCCACAAACCACTAGATACCAAATTTTATGTAAATTTTAATATTTTAAAAAAATTCATCAGCCATATTCTTGCCGCCAAGTAAATCTTAATATGTTTTTTAATTCGGCCGCCATATTGGATCCGCCATTTTAAATTTAGAAAATTTAACTTCGGATTCGTAATCAGCGACCCAAAAGACCCCCAGATACCAAGTTTGAAGTAAATCTTCGATTTTTTTCAAAATTCGTCCGCCATATTGGATCCGCCATTTTGAATTTTGAAAATCTAACTTCAGATTCGTAATCAGCGACCCAAAAAACCCCCAGATACCAAGTTTGAAGTAAATCTTCAAATTTTTTAAAAATTCGTCCGCCATATTGGATCCGTTATTTTGAATTTTGAAAATCTAACTTCAGATTCATAATCAGCGACCCAAAAAACCCCCAGATACCAAGTTTGAAGTAAATCTTCGATTTTTTTCAAAACTCGTCCGCCATATTGGATCCGCCATTTTGAATTTTGAAAATCTAACTTCAGATTCATAATCAGCGACCCAAAAAACCCCCAGATACCAAGTTTGAAGTAAATCCATAAATTTTTTTAAAAAATCGCCTACCTCTCAAAATCCGACATGTTGTTTGAGGTTAGAAAAAAATCCTGACGTGATGGAGCAAAATGGACTTCGGATTCGTGTTCAGCGCGTCAAAATACATAGGGCTAAGGTATTCCGATCAAAAGTACATGACACTTTTTTTTTGTGGGGCTGTGTTATGTATATCTTGTTGCCGAATTTTTGCTGAATCCTATGAATAAAATATCCTATATTATTCCAAGTGTGATAAGCCGAAATTTATATATTTTTTTTTGGATGAGTCAGTCCGTTCCTGAGACGCACTTAGACGAGCTTTGGGATTATTTAACATTACCGATCAAGTCGAAAATAATCATTTTGATTAGCTAATTACGAGCAACGGATATTTCAAGAATAAAGTCAATGAAATTTAAAATTTTATTTTATTACTCGAAATTCGGACAAAACTGGATATAAAAGTTATTTTTCTTTTCTTTTGGATTTCGAAGTAAAATATAAAATCGAAATTGATTTGTGTACAAAATTAATGCTAAATTAAAATTAAATTAAAACTTAACTAAAATAAATTAAAATTTATTTTCGAAAATTAAAAATAAAATTTAACTTTTTTTTGTACCAAATTAAAATCAAATTGAAACTTAACTAAAATAAATTAAAATTTATTTTCGAAAATTAAAAATAAAATTAAAATTCTTTTTTTTTGTACCAAATTAAAATCAAATTAAAACTTAACTAAAATAAATTAAAATTTATTTTCGAAGACTAAAAATAAAATTAAAATTTTTTTTTGTACCAAATTAAAATCAAATTAAAACTTAACTAAAATAAATTAAAATTTATTTTCGAAAATTTTTGAAATAAAATTAAAATTAAAATCCTTTTTTTGTACTAAATTAAATTTAAATTGAAGCTAAACTAAAATAAATTAAAATTTATCTTTTAAAATTTAAAATAAAACTATAATTCTTTTTTTTTTTTATGTACAAGATTAAAATTAAATTAAATCATATTATGAATGAAATTTTCTTTTAAGGTTAAAAAAAAAAAATTAACCATTAAAATTCTTTCTTGCGTACAAAATTAAAACTAAATTCGAACACATTAGGAATGAATTTTTCTTTTAAAATTTAAAATGAAATTAACTTTTAAAGATTCATTCTTGAGTACAAAATAAAACAAAAATTAAAATCATTAGGAATTAATTTTTATTTTAAAATTTAAAATAAAATTAACTATTAAAATTCTTTATTGCGTAAAAAATTAAAACTAAATTAAAACAAATAAGAAATTGTTTTTCTTGGAAAATTTAAAATAATATTGACAATTAAAATTCTTTTTTTTTGTGTACAAAATTAAAACAGAATTAAAACAAATCGAAGACTATTTTTCTATGACTTTGAATCGGTGTTAGGCCTACTCCGTATAGCCGGATGAAACACGTGTTACAAATCTTCTTTTAGCGAGATTGGGAGATAGTTTCGAGTCTAGAACTCTCTTTCATCGATATTAGGGTCAAATTAATGAAATAAAAAAAAATTTTGTTTTGCTTGCTAGTTATGTCTCCGAAGAGAATACGCGAACGGATCTATTCCATGCGAAAGCAAGGTTTGATAAACGAGTTGGAATCAAATGGCGAACCCATTCAAGGAGTCGTACCGGTATTGAGACAACGTTTGATATGATTCGAACTAGATAAGCTTACTACTTTCCTCGGATTCTTAAATGATCATAGCAGAAACTTAAATACCGAAACCGATAACACCCGTCCAGAAATGGACCACACCAACACAAGGGCCCCGCGAACCCCAGATCGCTCAGCTGGAGAAGAATTTCCTTACTCCCCCCCTAGTGATACTCAACCATCTCTCCCACGATCACCCATTTCAAATAACGTTCCACGTTATACCGGGACTAGACCTAGAGTTACCACCGATGATCAGAGACGGGAGGAGAATCGAGAAAACCGGAATAGGGAAAGAGAAAATAGAACCCCTAGCCGAGATAATTTAAACGAAAGAAATCGCGAAATACAGAATGAAAGATTTCAACGTAGCGAGACTAACCCTGTTAGAGAATTCGACAGGATGTCCATGGGATCCGGAAACATAAATAGAGGATCGAATTCCCGACCCGACCAATCGCGCTCGCCAAGAACTAGGGCTTATGAAAATTTCGAACCCTCTGATGGTCGAGACCGGCATCAGCCACGTCAAAATCATTTTATTCCTTCCCAGGATCAATTTGATTCTTTGCGCAATCAATTTAATCCTTCTCGAAGTCGATTTGAACCGCCATATGATCAATTTAGCGCCCCACACAATCGATCTGAACAGTCTCAGAATCGGTATGAGTCTTCTCAACACCAGTTTGAGTCCTCACGGAGTCACTTTGAACGTCCTCATGATCAATCTGAACCACCTCCAGGTCAATTTCGTCCCTCTCAACCTCGTTATGAACGACACCGTTCTGGACAACCTACGAGTGAACGTTTTCAAAATTCCAATTCTAATGGACGAAGTCCTCCGGAACAATCCCAACAATATAGCAAACAAACACACCATAGGAGATCATCGCCGAGAACAACACTCCAGGTTCGAACGTGATCGTTATACGCAACAACCACCTTTTAATTCTCGGAGAAATAATAATCGTCCCATGTTCAATTCTAGCAACACCTCTTCCGAAAACGGAGAGAATTATCGACGGAGGCCACGATCGGAATTTCCACGACAACGGACGACACGTCATGACGATAGGTTTCGCCCCTTCGAGGAACGCGGAGAACGTTTCGATGATTTTGAAACGTATCCCATCGTTATCAGTCCTCTTGGAATGGCCCGAGACCCAATGACCGTCGCTGAGATGTACCGAATGAGAAACACTCGTACCGAAACCATGACTCTATACCTAGATCTCGTGGTTATGGTACCCCCCAAAGTGTTAGCCGAAATGCACAAGGAAGTCGACGAGATGCTTAAAGATGAGGTCATTGAACCGTCAAAATCCGACTGGTCCTCTCCCATAATCATGGTTCGTAAACCAGATAATACTTACCGAGTTTGTTTGGATTTTCGCCGAGTAAATAGCGTGACAAAGAAGGACGCTTACCCTATTCCCCAAATGGATAATATCCTCGGAAAATTGCGTCGAGCGAAATATATTACAAAGCTCGATATGCACAAAGGCTTCTGGCAGATCCCCCTTCATCCAGATAGCCGTGAAAAGACCGCTTTTACAGTCCCCGGATGCGGACTTTTCCACTTTAAACGAATGCCCTTTGGGTTAACGAATGCACCCGCAACGTTTCAGCGACTATTAGATCGTCTGATTGGTCCCGAGATGGAACCGTATGTCTTTGTTTACCTAGACGAGATCATAATAGTCACTGAAACCTTCGAGGAACATTTGTTTTGGCTGGGGAAGGTCCTCACCAAGATCGCCGAGGCTGGGCTTCGTGGTATAGGCGGTATATACCTAATTTCGCTACTGTAGCGTCCCCACTTACGTCGTTGCTGAAAAAGAAAGTAAAATGGTGCTGGGGCGAAGAACAAGTCGTTGCATTTGAAACTCTAAAGAGAAGTTTAACCGAGTCCCCCGTATTAGCGTGTCTCGATTTTAGCGTTGAATTCGAGTTACAGACCGATGCGAGTAATTGTGGAATAGGTGCAGTGTTGACGCAGAAAATAGACGGTGCTGAGCATGTTATAGCGTATGCGAGTAGAGTTCTGTCAGGGGCCGAGCAAAACTATTCGGTGACAGAGAAAGAATGTCTGACGGTAATTTGGTCTATAGCGAAGTTCCGTGCTTATCTCGAGGGGTATCACTTTACCGTTGTGACCGATCACAGTAGTTTACGATGGCTCCACAATCTAAAGAACCCTACTGGTAGATTAGCCCGCTGGGCCCTAGCACTCTTAGAGTACGATTACACCATCACGTATCGCAAAGGCTCGTAACACCAAGCACCAGATGCACTGTCGCGTCTATATGAGACTTCCGAGTCGATTCTACTAATCCACGACCCAAAGAACTCTTGGTATGTAAGGAGATTTATAGCAGTAACCGATTTTCCGGAAAAGTTCCCGTTATGGCGAATTGAGAACGATAAGCTATATCACTATCGACCAGATTTGTACTTAGATCCCCTAGTTAAAGACTTGGATGCCTGGAAGCTCGTTCCTAGCGACGAACAGCAACATAGCGTTATTGCCGAATCACACGATAATCCCCAGTCGGGACACCTCGGAGCCTTAAAAACCTATAAGCGAATCGCTAAAACATATTACTGGCCGAACTGTTTTCGCGACGTAGATGATTATGTGCGGAATTGTCACACGTGCCAAACTTGTAAGGTTCCACAAACCGTACCGCCGGGATTAATGGGTCAACGCGTCGTGCAAGAACCGTGGTCAGTGGTAGCCATGGATATTATCGGACCTCTCCCTCGCAGTAGAGCACAATTTCAATATATATTGGTCATACAAGACCTATTTACGAAATGGATGGAGTGTGCTCCTCTAAGGTCGGCAAACGGAAAGAAAATTCGAAGTCTAATTCGCGAACTCGTAATTAACCGGTGGGGTACCCCTAGAGTAATCCTGACGGATAACGGTACCGAATTTATCAATAGCGAAATTCGTTCATTGGCGTTGGAATATAATATATGTCATTCCACAACCCCTCCATACCATCCACAAGCAAACCCTGTGGAAAGGACAAATCGGGTATTAAAAACTATGATCGTTTCGTTCATTAGGAAAGACCATAAAGCGTGGGACGAAAATCTCGCCGAGTTTAGATTCGCCTACAACACGGCACTTGACTCTAGTCTAAAAATCACCCCCGCTTTCTTAAACCTCGGTCGCGAACCAGAACCGATTAATGAATTGCGTAAAAGAGTCGAAAACGTCTCCGAGATCGAAACTCGACCCTCCTCCGAGTGGGAAGAAAGAATGAAGAAAATAAGTATTCTTATATAAGAATAAGTAATAATTATAATATTTAATTATTTAGTAATATTTATAATTATAAGTAATTTTTGGGTTGCCAAAAATTTAGACGAGTCTTTCGTTAAACAATCCAGATATTATAACTTGAGGCGAAGAAATTTACGGTATCACGTGGGAGATCTAGTATTGGCACGCAATCGGCAACTTTCGAATAAAGAAAAAAATATTGCTGCAAAGTTGTGTCCTAGGTTCAACGGTCCATATAGAATAACTGAATTAATTTTACCCGTAGTTTACGAATTTAGCGATCTTGAGGGTAAGAAATTAGGCAAATCACACTTGGAAGACCTAAAAATACGTATCATGACGGATAAGAAACGGCCCAACAGCCCCTTCGCTGAGCCCGACGGATTTTGTCCTCTGACCGGCAAAAATTTACAGGCCCGGCTTCTCACTCAAACCAACCAGCAGTTAGGCTCCAAGCTGGCAGACGAGGTCAAGCAAAACTAATCTCTGCTCAAGGCATTGGAGGAAGAACGGAGACTAAGCGCGATCCTTGAACAGCGGATAGAGGGATTCAAACAGAGGTTGCTTAACCTAAATAAGCCCGTAAAATCTGACCCGGAGTGGACAAAAGAAGACTCGGAGATTGAAAAAGACAACCCTGGCTGGAGATACTATCGACCCTATCGCGACATTTATAAGGAAGTCAGGAGAAAATATCCCGGATTTTTCAAGGCCATGCACGAAGCCTACGAAACCGAAAAGGACAAGAATACCGTGCGAACTGGAGTTGCGAAAGTTCACGACGAAATGGAGCAAATGTCGTATCTGAGTGAAAAATACGCTTTTATTAAAAAGCCCGAGTTACAAGTCGCCGAGACTCAGACTCAGACGAGTGAACCTATTGAGAAGGAGCCACAGCCAACCACATCGCCGAGTACAAATAACAACGATCCCGGAACTCCAACGACCAGTGCTCCTCCGAAAAACTTTGATGTACCAAGACCGCATCCGAAAACCATAGATAGCGAAGCTCAGATTGAAACACCCGAGCCAAAACTCCGAAGTCATGCATCCACTCAGACTCTTATACTCGAAACAGGATCTGAACAGATGCCTAAAGGATCACCGTCGACAATTTTAATTAATAGAGAAACCCAGACGACGGCCGTAGATTTCCACCTCTCTGGAATAATTGCGGAGTTGAAGAAAGTACCAGTCATCGACAAGAAAACGCCAGTTAACACCAGTACTAGCGGAAATTATCATCCTGAGCCGAGTTCACAGGGTAAAGGAGCCATTAAGAAGAAATCGACGCCAATGAATGACCATGCCCCGCCGTATCGACGACCAAGAAAAGTTCACTGGAAGGTACCACCCCCTCCAGGGTTTTGGAATTGCCGTGACCTTTTACATCGTTACCCCGCTAGCACCCTCTCGTTCGATCACATTTTTTGTTTCCATTGTGGTTTTGACGGGTACAAGTCCAACGATTGTATAAATTGTGACAAAAAGGACCTCGTGGAAGGAGTGGACAATTTTCGCAAGACCCCTAAGAAATAATTTTCCCCGGGAATAACGTGTTCATTTGGACTGTTGTGTATTTAGCACAATTTTCGATCCTCCTTTGTTTATCTTATTTTATGTTTATTTTTTTTAACAATTGTGATTTTTCTTTGACGAATATCCTTTGATTTTTTTTATTTTATTACCTTTTTTTTGTTACGCTCATTGTTTACACGATATACGAGTTGATGGATCTCTTTTTTTTTGTTTACGTGTAAATCTACCACCAAAAATGTTTCCTTTTACCTTCTCCGAGTCCAATAGCCGATTAAAGAAGACTGAATTTAGTTCTGTAATAATTTTTTTTTAGTCTTGGTTGTCTACATGTAAATAAGTGTTGACACGGCTGAATCGCAAGTACATAAAGAGATATCTAATGATAAATGGAATTATTTTCTTTTTGGGGACAGAAAGTCTCAATTAATGACTGATATTTAAATAGTTGTTATGAAATATCAAATAAATATGTTGTAGGGAAGTTATATATTTTTGATAATAAATGGAACTTTTGGTTATGGAGAGTCGTTATTTATACGTTATTTTTTATTTACTATAATTTTAAGAATTGTAAGTTTTTGAAGGCTGATATCGTAGCAAGGCATTGAGGTGCTACTAAGCTAGAATGAGAATGCCACTTGCTCTTCGCGATTTGAAATTGTTAAAGTAAATTAAAGTTTGTTTGAAATCAAGGTTTTAAAATTTTTTTTAGTACAATAACGTTTCCTTCCTTCTTACTTGATTTTTTTTTGTTAAAATTAAATTTCTTTTAACTCGTCTTTTTGAATGGACTCGTCCTTCCGAGGGGAGTTGTTGTGACGTGACATTTTTGACGCGTCACACCGATTTTATATTTATACTTTTCTTTTGAGAATTCTTATTATTATTAACGTGTAAATAAATTAATCATTATTGAACCCCGTTTCAGGACGCAATTTCTATTAAAAATCCGCTCCACGAATCACCTTCAAAAATTTAAGAATGTATTTAATTGTTTTATTTTGCAATACTGTCGTATTTTGTTTCTTTTTTTTTGCTTATGTAAAAATTGCGAGCGGAACGGATCTCCAAGAACTTCGTTGGATCGCTTCAGGAAAGAGAGACGTCTTTGCCCTGAGTTTTGGGACTTTTCAAATTATTATTCCACAACCGGAAGCTGTTCCTTTTTCATTCCTAAGATGTAGTAAGAGCCGCCCGACTTGAGTTGGTATTAATCGAGGATATTGGACGAGTTCTTGATCGTCCTTCCGAGATGGATTTTGTTTATTGGAACTTTTTGTTTGTTTGGAGATTCTTGACAAAAGGATGTTTGTTAAGTTTTTATGTTGCTGCCTTTGAGGGTATTTTGGAGGTTATTGACAAGATGCGCCCTATCAAAACTTCGATTTTTGGATGTTTGATTCCACTTTGGCTGTTTGATGCCGCAATTTGGGTGTTTGATCCCACTATTTTGAAGCACCGTTGGAATCGGGGTAGTTTGGCCCCTTACACCTAGTATCCTGAGACAACGGCGGCGTTTGAAATAATGTACTCCGAGCGTAGCTCGCGAGATACATGGAAATTCTTTTAGTATTGGTCGACGTAGCAGCTCTGGAAATCCCGCTAGGGAACAATATATTCGAAGGAAAACAATTGGAACGGCTGAAGAGAGGAATATTTAAACTACTCACAACGAGGACCGAGAAGAGCGAGAAGAGTTCCTGCATTTACGTTATTTTTTTTTGTTTAACTTCATAATTTTGCGATTTTTGCTTTTACATTTTTGTTTTGTCATTTTTGCTATTTTTGAAATTGTTAGCGATTTTGTTTTTGCCGAAAATAGTAGTCTAGATGATTGTTTGTTGTCGAATTGTTAAACTAGCGATTTATAATTAATTAACTATTGTAATGTGTAATTCTGAGATTTGAATTTGAATCGAGAATTCCGCCAAAGCGCCGCCACGCTCTGATTAGCTCGCGCGCCAGCACGGCAGGTTAGACTAGGTTGAGAAACTCGCGTGTACCGGCGAGGCTCCTCGACGATTTTTCTGAGGAAAAATGACACTTTTGCGTTGCGATTAAGAGGATTCGGTCGATCTTGTCAGGAGATTGCGGATTTTGAACCGGAGGAAGGACGAAAAAACGGAGAGGCGAATTTTTTTAAAGTTTCAATTTAAGTAAGTGGTTATGTTTTTATTCCGGCTATGGAGGTAACACATTTGTTTTATTGACTAATTAAACTTATTGGAGAATATTGTTCTCAATTTTAAGAAAATGTGTGTGCTCGTAGCGATTCAAAATGTCTGCCCGGTTCAGCCTCGTGTTAATTTATTCTGAAGATTATAAATTCGCGTATTTGCTGACCGTACTTCTTTTAAATGAGATTAATACGAAAAATTTTGCTTAATAAATATGTTGCGTATTAACGCTTTTGTTTTAACTTCAGTGTCTTGCCGAAAAATTTATGATTATTGCCGAAAAACTTGTGAATATTGCCGAAAATATTATCGCGTCGCGTGTGATGAACAAATTTTGAGTGTTAAATTTAAAAGGAAGTACGAGTCACGAAATTAGTAGCGAACTGAAGTGTCGAATTCTTTAAATGTGTCCCTTTTTAAAATACTTAAAACTATAATGTAGAGAATTGAATTATTCGAGTTTAGCGTTGCGATTTTGCCATGTGCATATTGAGAATTTTTGCCGGTTAATTTGTTTCGATTTTAGGTAATGCTTTCTAGCGACTAATTATCATTAATATTAAGTTTCTGAGTTAATTTTTTTTATATCAATTTTCGAAATTTATGACATGTCGCGTTTATATTTGAGTAAAGAGTTGAATTTATAAAATTAAATTTTGCGTATCTTTCTGTTTAGCGTTGTTAAGATAAAATGGTAAAAAGTGGAGCGGAATTAAAATATGTTATTTTTGTATTTTTATTCGAAAATTAGCGATTTATATTATTCGTAAAATTAGATTTTTCTCGGGAAAAATCAAATTAAAATTTAGCGTCGCGTGACTCATGATTAGTCATTAGAGAAAAATGTAGCCGATATTTAAAAGAAAATAAATTTAAATCGAGGAAACTTTTATTTAAGAAACTTTTGAATGATTATCGATTCGACTTGTAGCGTATAATTTTTCTTATTTATCTCGAACAATGTCGCGGTTATTATTCTTTTTTTTTTTTTTGTACATTATTATCATGTTAGGTTTTGGTTCTTGAAATTGTTGGTGTTAAAAATTAATTATGAATACTCTCAACAGAGACCCTGCCCTGATCTTCAACACCCTTGAGCTCGCGACGTTTGAATCCGGTACACTGATCTCGTGTAGTAATTCGGCTTAATTTGTTTAATTAATAAATCAAGAACTTTTAAAATTTAGATTTTGTTATTGATGTTGAAGATTTTTGATGAAGTTTTGTTAAAGTTTTTCTGAAGTTTTAATGAAGTTTTTGAGAAGTTTCATAGAAACTTTGATTTTTAATCAATTTTGAGAGAGTCTATTTTTGTCGTTTTCGAAATAGATTTCTTTAGTTTGAGTTTGTTATTGTTGATGCTGACGTGGCTCATCGGTGAGCCTGACGCCCAACATTTTGCGTTTTAATTTGAGTTTAAATTTAAATTGTTCAATAAAGATTTAATTTAATTTTGCTGACAAAATTTTGTTGCGACCGAGATCAGTGCCGAAGGTAGTTGCGCCATATTTCTCAATGGCAGAGAAATAGCAATTAATTGAAAAACCCCTTCCTCAGGTAAGAAGATTTATTTGTTTTTGTTTATTTTGATTTTTATCTTTTCGCCCCCGAGAGAAAATTTTTCTAATATCACAAAACTAAAGAACAAATTAAACCAGTTTTGATGTATTTTGTATTTTGATGTATTAACCTGCCTAAAAAACTTGAGAAATTTACAATCGACAAAATCAAGGGAAAAATAGACGAAAAAAATGTATTTCTAGAAAAATCACGAATTCATTTAAAAAATTAATCTGGTTGAAATAAATGATCTTAAAAATTTTTTTGTGAAACTAGAAAACAAATAAAAACAGTTTTGAAGTATAGTACTTGCCTAAACAAGCTATGAAATTTACAATCTACAAAATCAAACAAAAAATAGACGAAAAAAGTGTATTTTTTAAAAATGACAAATTCTTATGAAATATATTTCGGGTTGAAATAGATGATCTTAAACAATTTTTTGCTAAACTAAAAAACAAATAAAACCAATTTTAAACTATACTATTTGCTCAAAAATTTTAAGAAATTTACTAATGAGAAAATCAAAAAAAATAGGCGAAAGAACTGAATTTATTAAAGAATGATAAATTCTAATGAAAAATTAATCTGGTAAAACTACAAGATCCTAAACAAGTTTTTAGTAAACTAAAGAACAAATGAAACCAATTTTAATGTAAAGTACTTGCCTGAAAAACCTATGAAATTTACAATCGACAAAATCAAATGAAAAATAGACGAAAAAAGAGTATTTTGTTAAAAATGACAAATTCTTAGGAAATATATTTCTATTTGAATTAGATGATCCTAAACAATTTTTTGCTAAACTAGAACACAAATAAAACCAATATTGTGCTATACTATTTACCCGAAAAATTTAAGAAATTTACAGATAAGAAAATCAAAAAAAATAGGCGAAAGAAGTGAATTTTTTAAAAAATGATAAATTCTCATCAAAAATTAATTTGGTAAAACCACACGATCCTAAACAATTTTTATCAAACTAAAAAAACAAATAAAACCAATTTTAATGTAAAGTAATTGCCTAAAAAACCTATAAAATTTACAATCGACAAAATCCAGCGAAAAATAGACGAAAAAAGTGTATTTCTAGAAAAATCACAAATTCATTTAAAAAATTAATCTGGTTGAAATGAATGATCTTAAACAATTTTTTGTGAAACTAGAACACAAATAAAATCAATTTTGAACAATAACCTTTGCCTAAGATATTAAAGAAATATATTAATGACGAAATAAAAAAAAATAGACGAAAGATCTTAATTTTCTAAAGAATGATAAATTCTTCTGATAAATTAATCTAGTAAAACTAGACGATCCTAAACATTTTTTTGATAAACTAGAACACAAATAAAAACAATTTTGAAGTATAGTACTTGCCTAAAAAACCTAAGAAATTTACAATCTACAAAATCAAACAAAAAATAGACGAAAAATGTGTAGTTTGTTAAAAATGACAAATTCTTATGAAATATATTTCTGGTCTAATTAGATGATCCTAAACAATTTTTTGCTAAACTAGAACACAAATAAAATCGATTTAAAACAATACTATTTGCCCAAAAAATTAAAAAAATTTACAAATGAGAATATCAAAAAAAAAATAGCCGATAGAATTTTTTAAAGAATGATAAATTCTCATGAAAAATTCATCTGATTAAACTAGACGATCGTAAACAATTTTTTAATAAACTAAAGAACAAATAAAACCAATCTTAAAGTAAAGAAGTTGCCTACAAAACCTGAGAAATTTACAATCGACAAAATCAAGCGAAAAGTAGACGAAAATAGTGTATTTTTTAAAGAAAGACAAATTCTTATAAAAAATTAATCTGGTAAAATTATATGATCTTAAACTATTTTTTGCTAAACTAGAACACAAACAAAATCATTTTTAAACTATACTATTTGCCCAAAAAATTAAAGAACTTTACAAATGAGAAAATAAAAAAAAAATAGGCGAAAGAACTGAATTTATTAAAGAATGATAAATTCTTATGAAAAATTAATCTGGTAAAACTACCCGATCCTAACAATTTTTTACTAAACTAAAGAACAAATTAAACCAATTTTGATGTATTGTACCTGCCTAAAAAACCTGAGAAATTTACAATCAACAAAATAAAGCGAAAAATAGACGAAAAAAGTGTACTTTTTTAAAAATGACAATTTCTTATGAAATATAATTCTGGTTAAATTCGATGATCCTAAACAATTTTTTGCTAAACTAGAACACAAATAAAACCAATTTTAAACGATACTATTTGCCTAAAAAATTAAAGAAATTTAAAAATGACAAAATCAAAAAAAAATTGGCGAAAGAAGTGAATTTTTTAAAGAATGATTAATTCTCATCAAAAATTAATTTGGTAAAACTACACGATCCTAAACAATTTTTTATCAAACTAAAAAAAAAATAAAACAAATTTTAATGTAAAGTACTTGGCTAAAAAACCTGAGAAATTTACAATCGACAAAATCCAGCGAAAAATAGACGAAAAAAGTGTATTTTTAGAAAAATCACCAATTCATTTGAAAAATTAATCTGGTTGAAATAAATGATCTTAAACAATTTTTTGTGAAACTAGAACACAAATAAAACCAATTTTGAACAATACCATTTGCCTAAGAAATTAAAGAAATATATTAATGACGAAAACAAAAAAAATAGGCGAAAGATCTTAATTTTTTAAAGAATGATAAATTCTTATTTTAAATTAATCTGGTAAAACCACACGATCCTAAACATTTTTTTGATAAACTAGAACACAAATAAAAACAGTTTTGAAGTATAGTACTTGCCTAAAAAACCTAAGAAATTTACAATCGACAAAATCAATCGAAAAAATGACGAAAAAGTGTGTTTTTAAAAGAATAATAAATATTTTTGAAAAATTTATCTGGTTAAATTAGATGATCCTACACATTTTTTTGCTAAAGTAGAACACAAACAAAATCAATTTTAAACTATACTATTTGCCCAAAAAATTATAGAAATTTACAAATGAGAAAATCAAAAAAAAATGGGCGAAAGAACTGAATTTATTAAAGAATGATAAATTCTCATGAAAAATTAATCTTGTAAAATTACCCGATCCTAAACAATTTTTTAGTAAACTAAAGAACAAATTAAACCAATTTTGATGTATTTTGTATTTTGATGTATTTACCTGCCTAAAAAACCTGAGAAATTTACAATCGACAAAATCAAGCGAAAAATAGACGAAAAAAGTGTATTTTTTTAAAAATGACAATTTCTTATGAAATATATTTCTGGTTAAATTAGATGATCCTAAACAATTTTTTGCTAATCTAGAACAAAAATAAAACAAATATTGTGCTATACTATTTACCCGAAAAATTTAAGAAATTTACAAATGAGAAAATCAAAAAAAAATAGGCGATAGAAGTAAATTTTTTAAAGAATGATAAATTCTCATCAAAAATTAATTTGGTAAAACTACATTATCCTAAACAATTTTTTATCAAACTAAAAAAACCAATAAAACCAATTCTAAACTATACTATTTGCTCAAAAATTTTAAGAAATTTACTAATGAGAAAATCAAAAAAAATAGGCGAAAGAACTGAATTTATTAAAGAATGATAAATTCTCATAAAAAATTAATCTGATAAAACTACACGATCGTAAATAATTTTTTAGTAAACTAAAGAACAATTACAAACAGTTATGAAGTAAAGTGCTTTCCCAAAAAAACCTAAGAAATTTACAATCGAAAAAATCAAGCGAAAAATAGACGAAAAAAGAGTTTTTTTTGAAGAATGACAAATTCGTATGAAAAATTAATCTGGTTAAATTAGATGATCCTACACAATTTTTTGCTAAACTAGAACACAAACAAAACCAGTTCTGAAGTATAGTACTTGCCTAAAAAACCTAAGAAATTTACAATTGACAAAATCAAACGAAAAATTCGCGCGAATTACAAATCCTAATAATGGAATTCTAACAGCCCCCCTCAAGTCACAAATACCTCAGCTGTTTATAAACAAGAAAGAAAAATCAATTATAATCATTAATACAACACTTTGAGTCCAGCCGATTTAACACATAGTTCATGCTTTTCTCTGAAAAGTCCTTCTGTCATGAAATCCGCGATCTGATTTTCAGAAGAGATAAACTTTACACACAATGACTGATTTTTTATTAACTCGTGGATAAAGTGATGACGGATATCTATGTGTTTACTTCTCGAGTGGTACATATGATTTTCCGTTAACTTGATGGCACTGCGATTGTCACAATAAATGGTTAGATTCACTAATTCGTTGAAACCCAACTCGCGAACAAACTTCTGCAGATAGATCGACTCCTTTCCACACTCCGACATTGCCATGTATTCGGCTTCTGTGGTAGACAATGTGACGGTTCTCTGCTTACGCGAATCCCAGTAGATAGTCGCACCACTCAACAGAAAAAGGTAACCTGTGTAAGATCGTCTGTCCTCTAGACAGTTTCCCAGTCCGCATCGACGAATCCTGTGATGAGTTGTTCGTTCCGTTTGTAGACCAATCCTTTGTTTATGGTACCTTTTAAGTACCGAAGAACTCGTTTGGCCGCTTTCCAGTGATCTATTCCGTAGGATTATTGTACTGGCCCAAAGAGCTCACTGCGAAAGCTATGTCCGGGCGAGTAGCTGTCGAAAGGTAGGTGAGTGCTCCCACCAGTTCCCTGTAAGGGAGTTTCAGATCCTCAGGAGAAGGATTTTCGTTCTTCTTTAACTTGGTTCCGGGATCTACAGGAGTAGACACTGGTTTACACTCGTCCAATCCGTATCTGCTAAGTAACTCTCTTACATATCCTTGTTGAGAGAGTGTGATAGATTCTCTGGTTTGAGGAAATTCGATTCCTAGACAGCAGTTGGCTGAACCGAGATCCTTTACTTCAAACTCGGTTGAAAGTAATTTTCCTAGCTGATTGATCCTTTCGATGCTTCGTGATGCGAACAGAAAGTCATCCACATAAACGGCAATCAAAATTACGTTTTCGCCTGATCTAGTTTTAAAGATGCATGGATCGGATGCAGTCGGTGTCGCTCCAAATTTTCTTAGAGTTTTGTCCAATTTTATGTGCCAACTCCTACCAGCTTGTTTGAACCCGTAAATTGATTTTTTAAGGCGACACACTTTGCCTCCTTTCCGATATTTCGAAAGCATGTCACTAGCTTTATTCTTAATCCAGTTATTGTTTCCAGATTTGATGATGTTCTCCAGGATTTCTTTCAGGTTCTTCGGTGGTTCCATCAGAATCTCCTCCTCCAAATCACCATTAAGAAACGCCGATGCTACGTCGAATTGACGTATTTTCATCCCATGTCGAGCCGCAAGAGAAACCATCAGACGAATTGAACTTAGTCTTGTTACCGGGGCGAACGTTTCCGTGAAATGTACACCAGGTTGCTGATTGAACCCCTGAGCCACCAGTCGCGCCTTTCGTTTTACAAGTTTACCGTCAGGATCAAATTTGTTGCGCAAAACCATGCGAGATCCAATGACATGACTGTGGTCAGGACGATCCACAAGATCCCAAGTGTGGTTTTTAATTATCGAAATCATTTCTTCCACCATTGCGTCCGGCCCTTTCATTGCTTCTTTCATAGGGATTTCAGATAAGAAGATACATTCTGACCCACTTGTAGTTTCATTTTCATTTTGAATTTCATCGTTGTCCTTATTTTTCTCTACTTTATCTCTGCTTCGTAGTCCTGTCCTTCGTTGGAATGGTTGAGCTTCGTTCGTTGATTTCGATTTACTCCCCTTCGGACGTCCTGGACCTCGTTTAGCGATGATTAATTCTCCTTCATCAGCAAAAGGAATGTCGTTCTCAATATTTTCAGATCTATCGTTATTAATATTTTCAAAACCTCGAAATTACAATTGACTGCTATCATTGGAATGAGTTTCGTTTGTATCATAGTAATCGGAAAGATCAGAATTGCTTTCTTCTTCAAGCAACTCATTTTCAGGTAACTTAAGATTTTTTACATTCGGTGTGTTGTTCCATTCGATGTTTACGAATCTTCGATCTTGATTTGAGTTGTCGCTCTTCAGATTTTAATCCTTTTTACTTCCAGTTGATGTCCTGTCCTTTTGATCGAGCTTGTCATCTTCAAAGAATTTTACATCGCGACTCACTATTACCTTTTTCTTTTCCAATGACCAAATCCTGAATCCTTTTGACTCTTCAGAATATCCAAGAAATCTTCCTTCACGGCCGTGTTTACAGCCTCGGCCCAAAAAGATTGTAGTAACTCCGATTCAATGAGCAGACATCTCGCCATGTCAAGAAGCGTTCGATTGTTTCTTTCCGAGGTACCATTCTGGTCGGGATTGTGAGGTACTGTCAAACGTCGAGTGATTCCCTGCCTCTTCAGATAAGCATCGAATTCCGAACTGGTGTATTCCGTCCCGTTATCTGACTGCAGGCATTTCACTTTCCGCTTTTGTTGATTCTCGACTAAAGCAACATAATCTTTTGTAGCACTGAGAACCTCTGATTTACATTTGATAAACCTCACTTCACACCAATTACTTTTGTCATCGATAAATTCCACAAAGTATCTGGCACCTCCCAGGAAATTGACCCTCATCGGTCCACATACATCGGTATGTATAATGTCCAACATTTCAGTATTCCGATTAGATTTGATTGGAAAGGAAGATCTAATCATTTTTCCTTGCACACACACTTCACACTTCAATTTTTGTGGCAATTTTTCGAGTTTTACTTCTGAGACAACATTTTTTCTCAGAGCGCTTAAAATGTCATTAGTGTTCGCGTGACCGAGTCTTTTATGCAACAAATCGTGTTGAATTCGTGGTAAAGCAGATGACGCAACACATGCATCTTCAATTCTTTTGCACACATAGTATAAGTCACCGATTCTTTCCGCACTGAATTCTATTTTTCCGTCCGAGTCAGTTATCACCGCACAAGTTTTATCAAAAGTTACCTTGAGTCCTCGGTCAGTAATCTTTGAAACGGAGAGAAGATTTGTTCTGAGATCTGGAACATGCGCCGTATTTTTTAGCGAAACCACTTTTGTGCCATCAAATACATTAATTTTCAACTGAACCGTTCCCTTTCCATTTATATCGGCTGTCGCGTTATTCGCGAGGTTTAGCACGCCTTTATTGTCAACACTAATGTCACTAAATTTTTCTTTGTCTTTGCACAGATGAGAGGTGGCCCCACTGTCCACACACCATCTTAATTCTGACACCATCAAATGTAATTTTGAAGTTTCCACCGCTTTCAAGGCTAAATCCTCTGTTAACTTCGCGGAATCGTTTTTATTTTTGTTAAACCAGCAGTGCGATTGCTTATGACCGGGATTTTTGCACTTGTAACAATGAACCACTTTGGATTTTTCAGCATTCGGTTGTCGTGTTTCACTTTTGTTCCACTGTTCACTGCGTTCCTTCTTTCTATGTACAAACATGGCGTCGGTATTTTCACTACGCGTGCTGTTCCTGCGAGCATCACTTTCTTCTACAATTTTCGCGCGGAGGGCTTCAGGTGTCGGCAAATCGTCCCGAGACTCGATTGCGCACCTGAAGTTTTTAAAACTTCCAGGAAGACTGTAAAGTAACATGATTGCCAATTGATCTGGATTAATTTCGACATTCATGTCACCGAGTTTATCGACCGTGTCGAAAAATTCGTTTAAATGATCGCGCACATCACTGTTTTCCGCCATTTTCTGTAACGTAAGTCTCTTTAACAGAGTTGCTTTTCTCGCGGGACCCTTACTTTGGTATATTTCACTCAACCGTAACCACATAGCACGAGAAGTTTCAATGTTTTTAATTTGTTTCAATTCACTCGGTGCTATTGATAATATAAATTCAGACCTCGCTTTCTGGTCACTTTTGTCCCAAGCTTGCACTGTTGCCGCGTTTTGATTTTCCGCTCCTGCTACATGCTTCGTTTTCGCTCCACTTACGTATTCCCACAGGTCGTTTTTAATTAGCACCGCCTGCATCTGTAACTTCCAGGTATCGAAGTTGTTTTTTCCGAGAACTTCAATTCTCGTAAGCCCCGAAATGCTCATTTTTAGAAAAAATTTTTGTAGACGCGATTTCGGTCAACCACGTTTTCACTAACACCAGAAATGTTAAAACACTTATTTGTCACGACCGCGATTCTGAACCCATAACCTGTTAAGAGTAACTTGATCGGGCAGCAGAAAATAACTGAATTATGAACCGTATAATTGACAAAGAAGATTTTATTATAAACGTGATTAAAAAGATACAGAGCGATCAAACAACGCGTCTATAGTTAGACCGTTCAACAGTTTTATACGGAAGTGACTCTACGTCACGGAAATAAGGTAGAATCTTGTTTTGAGTTTCTGATTTATGATTGGCCTTCAGGACTTTCAATTAATGATTGAGAGGGGATTTGTAATTAAAATTAGTCAGTATGTTTTTGTCACTCTTTAGTGTTGAATGTCTATATATTACAATTTTAAAATGTTAAAAATGTAAAGAAATAACATTGTCTTCTTGTTTTTGTTTTTGTGCAAGTGCAATGTTATTAATGTTTGTTGGATTAATTAGGTAACGCGTCGTTATTTGCAAATGCGTGTAAGTTTTTTATTTACATTTTGTCTTTATTATTGTTTATTTTTTTAAATATTTCTATATTGTGTTTCCGTAATAATTTAAATATATTTTTTGTAGTCCTGATGAGCTGTGTTCACAGCGAAAATGCATTCGAACAATAACACATTATTTTAAATAATTTTGTTTTAATTATTACAACCACGGACCCAAGGCCACAAGTGTTCTTCACAATTCATATCTGATAATAAGGTCCTGAAAAATAGCTACTTAAATAAAACCAATTTTGAAGTAAATTACTTGCCAAAAAAATTAAAGAAATTTACAAATGAGAAAATAAAAAAATAAAATAGGCGGAGGAAGTGAACTTTTTAAACAATGATAAATTCTCATGAAAAATTAATGTGATAAAACTACACGATCGTAAACAATTTTTTAGTAAACTAAAAAACAATTAAAAACAATTTTGAAGTAAAGTACTTGCCCAAAAAAACCTAAGAAATTTTCAAACGACAAAATGAATCGAGAAATAGGCGAAGAAAGAGAAATATACAAAGAATGACAAATTTTAACGAAAAAATAGTCTAGTAAAACTACACGATTTAAACAATTGTTTGCAAAACTAACTCTCAAATAGAAGCACTTTTAAATTTTAATATTTGTCTAAAAAAAGTGAGAAATTTAAAAACAACAAAATCAAGGGAGAAATATGTGAAAAAATTGTATTTCTCAAATAATGACAATGTATCTAAACTTCAAGATCCTAAACAATTTTTTGCTAAACTGAACCACAAATAAAATCACTTTAGAATATTAATATTCGTGTTAAAAAATCTGCGAAAGTCGCAGTCGTGACATGGCGAATGTATCATAGTTTAGCTAGTTTTTTAGTCTGGTTGGTAGACATTTGGAATTGTAGTTATTGATTCTGCATTAATTTCAAACACAAAGCTTTATTTTTGAATCTCTAATTATTATAATTTAGTTAAAAATGTATGGCGAAAGTGTTTGAAAATGTAAATAATTACAAAATGATAAATGTAAGGAAATAAGGAATATTCTTTCTTTAACAAGTGTGTATTAAAAATGCTTTTTTAATATTATGATAACCTAGTGGTTTACTTTTGTCACGTTTTGGCAGTAAATGAGATTAGGTTTCACATTATTTTGTATATACTTTTCATTTCTTACGAGAAATATTTTTTATTTGTAGTCCTTTTTTTCCACAATTAATAATCTTTTAATTTTTTTTTAGCTATTGTTATTTTTCATTGTTTTCGAGTCGAAAATTCAATTGAAGCTATGTGTTATTTTTCATTAGAAAAAAAACTTTTTTATACTTTAAAGAACACAGTAATAGTATTTTTTATACATTTCTTAAATGAGGAATATATTAAAATTATCAATTTCAATCAATGCATATGTGTGAAAAAATTTTTATTCAGAATAATTTTCATTTTATTCTTATTATGTCGCTAATGTAAGGATACGAATTTCAACTGTTGTGAGCTGTCCTGCATTACCAAATTCTTCAGAATCAAGCCTGCAGATGGCGCTGCTGATGGAAGTCCTTATTATAAAATTTTAATTTTATGTAGGAAATTTTTTTTTTTAGAAAAATGAAGTCTAAAGGGAAGAGGGACGTAGATAAGTGTATCCTCTATTACTTCCTAAAATTTTATTGTAAAATCTCTAACTGGTCCAGAGAAATCCCTTCGAGAAATAATACATGTTTGCGCGGCAAGAGCCTAATCATTTTATTTGTTACGATTGCATTTAATAATTAATCTATAAATTAGAAATACTCAAACATTATTTTCTTTTGATTAATATTTTCTCACCAATAACTTTCCTTACCACCGACCAATGGGAGATTCCGCTGAACCGTCAGGTTTGTCAGGAGATCGGAAAACAACGACCAGAATAACTCGCATAATTTACACTTACCAATAACAGAAGAAACAAAACGACCAGGAAATATCAACACGTGCTTGGGAATAGGGACTCCAGGACACTCACCCAAGATCAACCCAATAATACAACACAATGTCCAAAATAATTATTTACTGTCCCAACGGGGAAACTTAATAAGAACTACACTAAATAATGATAATCTGCAAATAATCAATACGCGGATGAATTTCGCGACAAAGGTAAGAAGTCGGCCCGAACGGAAAAATGTGTTCTCTCCAAAAGCCCTTTTTCAACTACTTCGACTGGCTGATCGAGCCGGCACAGAGAATCGTGAGGGGTGGGGACTCCGACCCTTCCTGATTGGTCTCTCTCTCGCTCTTGCATTGTTCGGCCGCTGTCTTCGTCTAACCACTGGTAACTCCTAGCTGAAATAGAAAAAGAGGGCTCTGCTGCTGACGAGGGAAAAATATGGAAAAACCGCGCAAATATTTCACCAATTTTAATTGGCTTATTACCCCACGTGAACATAAAATTAAATAGGTCCGAGGACTGCGACGAAGCGGAAATCGGGCGCTTATTCAGGGCCGTAAATACGGAAAAACACCTGAGCTGCACCGATTAACAACTAAAATTAACTCTGACCAATATAATAAATATATTATATAAACCGACCAGATATTCTCTGAATAAATCACAATTTCTCTTACACACTAAATAAAATCTAAGTGACGATCTGCTTCGTCACAATTATAGGGTCGATAAAAAACAAAATATTTTTTTTAAAAATGATGTCTAATGGGCAGAGGGACGTACATTAGTATGCCCTCTATCAGTCCCCAAAATATTATTAAAAAATTCCTAACCGTTAAAGAGAAATCCCTTCAAGAAAAATTTTTATTTCTTATATGAAAAAATCAGTCTCCGTAGCACATGCCCTTAAAATAATTCTAATGACCTTTAATTAAACCGTCTATAAAATTTATTTTTCTTTATTTTACTGTACATAGTTTAAAAAAATATACAATTTTATTAAATTTAAACAGCACCGGAATTTCTAAGAAGTTTTCTGGAAGTTTCCCATGGTAAGATCAGAAATTATCAATCAAAGCTTCCAAGAAACCTCCTGGACGTACTGCAATGTACCCCCATTGGAAAATTTCAGTCATTTATTAATTTAAATAATAAATAATGTTATAAGTAGTAAACGACATTTTTTCTTTTTAAAGCCAATCTCTTAACCAATTTCTCAACAGTGAGGTATAATGTAAATTAATGTATCTCACTTTTGAGACTTGTTAAGTTTGATTTGAAAATTAAAAAATTATAGTGTCTTATTTATAGAATTATTTATTATTTGAGTTAAAAAATAAATAACTGGAAATTTCCGACAAGAGGAACATTGTGGTGTGTCCAGGAAGTTTTCTGAAACCTTTGAACGGTAACTTACTAACTTTCGACTTTACCATAGAAAGCTTCTTGAAGATTTTTGTGATATCTGGGAGCATTAATTGTTGTCGCAATTTAATTTTAAATTGTGTACGGCGTTTTTTCAATCTTTTATATGAAAATAATTTTTGAACATTTATAATATTTTTTTAAGTGCAGAAATTGAGATAAGAATAGGTGTTTATCAAATTTTCAAAATAATTATTGTATAATTTATTTTTTCTATTTTTGTCTAGATCGAATCCATTTCAAATCCGGCAGGCTGACCATCTTCAAGTCATTGATTTTATTGGCAATTAAATATATTATTTTTTAAGTAAAATAAGGAGATAACCATTTTTTCAAATTTGGAAAAAACTATTTTCAACAAAGTTATAAGCATTTCAAATTTTACTGAAAAAATTAAAACTCCGATTAAAAAAATTTTCTTTTGCATGGTTTTTTTTGTCTAACTAAGATAATCAATGTTTCTTCCTTGATTCTTGTAGATAATGTATTTCGCTTTAAAAATTTATTGAAATTTTTCAAAAATCTTAAAAATTAACTAAATGGTGTCGTATTTTCTGAAAATAAACAAAGTATCTTTTATACACTGAAAAAATTTTGGTGCAGCATCTGTACTTTAAAGTACAGTATCCGTCCCAAATGAAAAATTACGTTATTCAGTTAACTTCACTACGTTGAAAATCAATGCAAAATATTTAATCTGAAGTTAACAGAATAATGAAATATTTCCATGGGACGGATACTGTACCATGTACAGTTTTTTCAGTGTAGATATATATGTGACGCCGCGCGAGAAAAGGGACCTATCGCCTGAAACGTTAATTTTACAGGGCGAGCGTTAGAAGTTGCAGCAATGCATTGCGACCAATATAAATTCTTACGCTTCATGCTTAATAACTCAAAAAGTAATTGATGGAAACAATTTCTGATTTTTTCAAATGAAAGAGCGACTAAAAAGCTACCATTTGGCATAAAAAAAATGAAAATTGATATTTTTTACGATAGGTCCCTTTTCTCGCGCGGCGTCACATATTTATTCAGATTTAGGTATCTGTTTTATCGACAGATTTGATTTGACGTGTTTTTCTTCTGCTCTCTGAAAATTTTCAAATTTTTATTGTATTTAAATTCTTTCTAAAAAGTTGTGCTGTTTGAAATAAAGTGAATCAGTGTTAACAATTTATTTACAACTAATTGGTGCAACTAAACTTTCTTTTCTGTCCTTAAGAGTCAGTTTTGTCTCATTTGCACGTGTTTTTTGAACTCGCCATGCCACTTTGTGTTGAATGTCAGCAAAATGTTGTAAGAGGCTCGGGAGATGCTGTTGCTTGTGCTAAGTGTGGTGTGCTTGTGCATCATATCTGTGCAAACGTTAATATAGCTAAAAAGGACTTTGAAAAGCTAAAAAAAGGTACTTTGGCTTATAATTGTAAAAATTGTAAAGTGTCTACTAATGCCATCTGTTCTTCGGTTGGTGAATCCTCAGCACCGTCTTCGTTGGTACCAGCAATGGTTTCAGAATTGGCCAATTCGACTGCTTTCTTGGAAGCTATACAGGTTGCCGTTGAAAAGGGGCAACGTACCTTGTTTAATGAACTTAAGCAGGGATTGACGACGATGTTTGCTGAATTTCAATCAAAACAAGAGGTATTTAATAGCGAAATCTCTACGAGTGTAGCTTCATTAAAAGAGGAGATTGCGGAAAATTCCAAAAGGATCACATCTTTGGAGTTTGATTCTTCAAACTTTTCTAAAAATATGGAAATTGCTAAAACGGAATCAGATCATGTAAAAATCAAGATTAATCATCTAGAACATAGCATTAACGTTCAAGAGTAAGCAAATCTTCTCTCGTCTCTTGAAATTCATGGTCTGCCGGTGAAGACAGATGAAGATCTGCGTCAAATCTTTTGTGATATTGCTGGGACTCTTAAGGTAGATGTCAACAATATAGATATTCTGAATATTTTTCGAGTTCGACGACCTGACCCATCTTCCACTCAAGTACCACCTGCGGTAGTGGTAAAACTCTCCAATCAAGTGTTAAGAGACAAGATCATCGAGCAGCGGAAATCCGTCAATGTCACGACTAGTTCTATTGGTTGGAAAGATGAGGAGAAAAATATCTATCTTCGTGAGTCGCTGACTCCTCTCAATAGGAAAATATACTCTGCTGCTCTTGCTCTTAGGAAGAGCAAAACAATTAAATACCTATGGGTATCTAGAGGAAAAATATTTGGACGGAAGGAGGATGGTTCACGAAGGTTCCAGCTGACTTCCATTCACGACGTCGCCAACATCAAATAGCAATTACTGCTTAAGTTTTTATATTGTTTTTTCTTATTTTGTTATATTTTTGATATTTTCGATTTCAAATTTTGTTGAATTAATTATGAACTTTCATGTTTTTCTTCTTTCTTGCAATCTTTATTTTTGTTATCATTAACGCATTTCATGCTTTTTGTTTTGTTTATACACATCACTATGATGTTAACTTACAGGTTTGATGGCTCTTTACACCACTTCACAATCATGAAGCTTGTGTGTATTTATCTTTTGATATTTCTTTTTATTTAATATTTTATATATTCAAAAATGGAAACTATTAAAATTTGCCATGTGAATGCCCAGTCAATCCGTGCTCATTACATTGAATTTAAGGAATTTTTTGAATCAAGTAATTACCATATTATTGCTGTCTCTGTAACCTGGCTTAATCCTAATGTACCGACTAACACTGTCAGTCTTAATAATTTTAATCTAATTCGCCATGACAGGGAAAGGTGCAGGGGTGGTGGGGTTTGCCTTTATATCCATAATAGTCTAAATTTTTCGATTGTAACTCGAAGCTCTGAGGGATCATATCCTACTGCTGAATTTTTATTTGTGAAATTACAAACTCAATATGACAGTGGATTGATTGGTGTTGTATACAAACCACCTAATGCTTCATTTGGTCAAGACTTTGAAAACCAACTTTTTTCTATAATTCCTCACTATAATAACATAATCATTTTAGGTGATTTTAATTGCAACCTTAATATGTCAAATCCTTCTACTGATTATTTTACATCATTGGTTTATTCTTCTGGTATGGTATTGGACCCTCACAGCTCTACACATCACATGGGCAACATTAGCACTAGGATCGATTTGATGTTTGTGGATGATTTGGGCAAGGTGCATCGATATGGCCAGCATGCAGTATCATTTCTGTCAAATCATGACTTATTAAATATTGAATTTGAGTGGAAGGGAGATCGGTCTCAGTTTTTTAATAAATCTTACTTGGTTCGTAATTTAAACAGTATACCTGAGGCCGATTTCCTTTCTCACTTATCGACATATGATTGGGCCAGTTTATTTTCCGAGTCTGACATAAATGCTAAGGTATATAAGCTTACCTCATACTTAACTTCTACATTTGATTATTTCGCACCTTTGCATTTGTCAAGTACAAGGAAAAGATCTTCGCCATGGATGTCCTGCTGACATTTAATCACTTATTAAGGAAAGAAACAAATTAAGGCGAATTGCTAAAAGAACTGGTAGTGCTGCTGCCCATGTCGATTTTAAAAGAATACGCAATTTAGTACAAACTAAAATAAGAGATTCTTTCAACAAATATAATTTTAATTTGATTAAGAATAAGGGTAAAACGGAAAACGTGTGGCACATCTTAAGGAAGCTGAATCTTATTGCTACAAAGAAAGGAATGTTAGATCACAACTTTCAAGTCCATGAATTCCTTGATGTCTTTATCCATACTCCTGTTTTGCCTTCATCTTTACATGCGCCTTTGACTGTCATTTTGAATAATTTTGATCTCACTTGCTCCGTTACTTTTTAATTTATTTATATCTGATCTAGGTGAAAAGCTTAAGTTTTGTAAATATCACAAGTATGCTGATGACTTTAAACTCTATCGTTCTGGTCCATTATCATCCCTGCCAGATTTGCTTTTAATGATACAAGAAGATATTGACCTTGTTGTTGCCTGGGCGGGTGAGAATGGACTTATTTTGAATACCGGCAAGACTCGGGCTGTTGCGTTTGGATCAACAGTCAACCCTTCTATTGACAATATACGAACACTTCCTCCTTTACTCCTGCACGGATCCCCAATTGAATTTGCTGAGTCTGTTGGGGATCTAGGTCTAACGCTTGATAGAACCCTGTCATGGAAGCAACATGTTTGCCATATTTCTCGTAAGAGTTTTATGGTTCTACAGCAGTTAAATAAAAATAAAGGCTCTTTTCCTATCTCCACTAGATTACTCCTTGTAAAATCGCTTATTCTACCTTTCTTTGACTACTGTTGTACGGTATACGATGATATAACTGATGATTTGAATTCTAAACTTGAAAGAACATTAAATGCATGTATTCGTTTTATATATGACTTATCTAAAGGAGAACATATCCCTCAATACAGGATTACATCCGGACTCCTTAATGTGGCTTCCAGAAGACAATATTTTATGGGCAATTTGCTCTTTTCGATTTTTCATAGCAAAATCCCTACCTACTTATTTAATTATTTTGAATTTAAAAATATAGAAGATTCGATTCAATACAAGCTTCGTGAAAGAAATTCCATTCTTAAAATACCTTCTCATAGAACCTGCAAACTTTAAAGGTCCTTTATGATAAGAGGCGCTAGGCTCTGGAATAAATTGCCGAATAATATTAAAGAGACATCAAACCAAACTAGTTTTAAGAAACTATTTTTTGATTTCCTATTTGAGTCAAAAAACATGATATTTGATATTACTTATTGGTAACCAATTGTTATTGTTATCTTTGCTGATATAAAGTTATTTTTCTTTTTATAAAGAATAATTTTTAGTTTGCATTATTGCTTATGATTTTGTACATTTTTAGTTTATTTTCGTTGATGAATTTTGGTTTATATTCTTTACATCGTTATTACTTTCACTTTCTGTTGATTGACATATATATTCTCTGTATACGGTTCCCCGTAGGGCTATTTAGCCCTGGGAACTTTTATTGATTTAAATAAATAAATAAATAAATAAATAAATAAATAAATAAAAGTCAATTATCTCAAAAACACCACCTTCGATTTTGTTCAAAATTTTACCACAAATTGTTACAAATATAAGGGAAAAATCTTATAAGTTTCAAGCTGGCCAAACCATTTTTACGGTCAGGAGAATTTTTTTTCAAAAGGTAAAAACAATTTTTCATGATACTAAGTTTTATTTTGAAAGAACGTTTAGAAATATTTTTCTTTGATTTAAACGAATTTCTCTAATTTAAAAAAGATTTCTTTATACTAGTAAATTTCATTTTAACTTTAAACAGACCATTTTTTTGTACCAAGGAAATTTTCTTCCATTTAAAATTTTTTTTTTAAAGGAAAGAAACCCTTCAAAGTAAAGTATCTTTTTTATTTGAATACATTTTTTCCTTGACTGTACTTTTTATATATGTTATAAATTTAATTATTTTTAAAAATTAAAAATTATTTAATAAAGAATATAATATAATATTTATAATATATATTTAATAATCTTATATGTTCATATATAAAAAGTATAGTCAAGGAAAAACTGTATTCGAATGGTCTTTTTGAAGTTAAAATGAAATTTACTAGTATAAAGAAATCTTTCTGTAATTAAAAAAAATTTGTTTAAACCAAGGAAAATTATTTCTAAACGGTCTTTCTAAATAAAACTTAGTATCATGAAAAATTGTTTTTACCTTTTGTAAAAAATTCTCCTGACCGTAAAAACAAGTAACGGTCCTCGGACCAAACAGGAGAAGCGACGAAATCGTCATCTTGGTCACAGGCCGGGAGAAAGCGGAAGGCTTGGAAAAGCTTGGCAGAATAAAATTGGGCTTCTTAAGTTGCCAAATTAGGAGAAGGCTTATGGTCACAAGGTGCCACAGGTGCCTTGGTTACGGCAATAAAAAAGCAGACTGCAAGGGGGTGGACAGATCCTCCGCTTGCTTTAAGTATGGGGATGCTGGACACTCTTTTGCAGCATGTAGTAAGAAGCGTTCTGCTTCCTCTGTGCGGCCGAGGCTGAAAATGAGGCGAAAACGTCTCATATTGCAGGCTCAGGGAAGTGCGCCTGTTTTAAGAGAGTCCTGGAACAGGCGAAAAGAGAGGAGGTCCTTAAGCGAAGTCGCCCAAGGGCCACATAGGTCGCAGAAAAACGCAGATAGAGGAAGTTCTCTTCCTCTTGTAACGTTTTTTTAACGGATTAACGGTCCATCGGGTCCCTTTGCTCAATGTGTGTGCGTTAAGGGCCCCAATGACCGTCATCGATAGCAGGTCTCGTTTGGTGGGATGAAGTCGCTTTGGCAACAGAGAAAAGGATATAAGACCACTCCTGATGGCGATACGCGCGGAAAGTGCTAGCCGGAAGTGTTCTTAAGGGGGTTGACCCGTGTGATAAATTCGAAAAATCATGATGTTCGAGCTCCCGGTCAAGCTTTCAACTGGCATTGAAGCTTTGTCGCTTTGGTTTTTTACCCGCGAATTTTATTATTCCATACACATTTATATAAGTAAAAAATAAGTACATTTAGAAAAACTTTAGTTTCCTAAAATAAATTTTCGAATATAACAGTTGTTTTAGTAATGGTTCCGAATTCACTGCCTTATTCATACTTGAGCTTTCAAATGCGTTTTTCTCGAAACCACTTTTTTTCAACTGGTCGCCATGATATTTCAAAAACGACTTGACCGATCACCTTGAAATTTATAGGGTATGTTCAGCACATGTGCGGCTACAAGCTGAACTAGGCTAATTAAAAAAGGTCACGTCGTTTTTTTTATACAAGTGTTACGTCATGGAAAACATAACACACGAAAATTATTTCTTAAATTCAATCGGTGGTTGAACAGTGAGGGTAAGGTGTACGGAAAAATGAATAGAGAGACATTTGCACAAGATCAGAGTTTATTGTTTACACAAAGGCTTGACGATACCGATCTTAATACCCTAGGAATTGAGAGAGCGTTGAGAGCTGGTGTCAGAGTGTGAATAATCTGAAACAGATTATTTGTTTAGAAAAGAAATGAGGTAAGGGAATTAGGAAAGGAACAAGGGATTAAAAATGTTGAACTTACTTTTAATTTAAGATGGAGATGCTTGGTCAAATCTCAGGTAAATATGTCGAGTAATGCTGGTCCAAGTTTGCTTTGAAATTGGCAACCAGCCAGCTGAGAAGTTGACCGAAGGTTGGGTGAACCCGGGCAAGGTACTGGCAACCAGTCAGTTAAATTTTTATGGAGTGCTGCGTGAATCTGAGCGAATGTTGACGTGAAGTTTTGTCACGAAGATAATTGACAACACGTTGAAGGAATTCAATTAAAACTTGGTAGTTTACTTGTAATGATATGACAGGTAACTGGTACAAGGATAGTTGACCACTCGAAGAATTGATGAACAGAGGTTCTGGGGTTGAATTAGAACTGATACGAAGATTTTATAAACAGAGTTCCGGGGTTTGAATTAGACTGGTTTGTTCTGGGGGTCCTTGCAGCTTTTATATGCAAGGTAATCAATGACTTACATCCTCCCAATGGGTGAGATACATTATTTTAACATAATTCTTGAGGGAGTGTTTTTTATACAGGTGAATAGGTGGGTTTCATTGTAATCGATAAGAATACTTAATTAACACATAATTCTTGAGTTTAGTCCTGCCATACAGACAGGTAGATGGAATACATTGTCGTCAATAAACATTATCACATAAATTTTGAGTAAAACCTCGCTAAACAGGCGAGTAAGCCTTCCCCTAGGTTTTGAGTCTTCATTGATTTTTCATTTAAAGAGGGTTCTTTCTGAGCCTTGTGTAAACATTGTTTTGGTATTGACTCGTTAATTAGATACTTTAACGACCAGAATTTTAATGTTTAGGAATAAAATGGCTTAATGGTCAAATTGTTTTTTCAAAACATTTATTGCCAACGTTTCGAACTGGTACCAGTTCATCTTCAGGGCTACAAATAAATTAAATAAATTAAATAAATTACACAAATAATTTTTAGATACCTAATTCTTTGATTTTAAGAGTTACATACTTTCATTTTCTTCTTATTTTCTTCTTCTTTTGTTAAGTTAAGTTTAGTTTCAGTTTAAATAAGAGTAAAAAATCGCGTTTACCATTTCTAGTTTGACTCCATGGAGAGTCAAACCTTTGTAATATATTTGGTATGTAACTCTTAAAATCAAAGAATTAGGTATCTAAAAATTATTTGTGTAATTTAGTTAATTTATTTAATTTATTTGTAGCCCTGAAGATGAACTGGTACCAGTTCGAAACGTTGTCAATAAATGTTTTGAAAAAACAATTTGACCATTAAGCCATTTTATTCCTAAACCTTAAAAATTTATAATTTTCGTAACAACAAAGTTACTGACGTAACACAAGAAAACAGGCCCAAAATAGACTTTTTTTAGAAATAAAAATTCAAAGTCGCGTAAAAATTTTATTTTTTAATATTTTTAAATAATCCTAGTTCAGCTCGTAGCTACAGTGACACAGATTAAAATTATTTTTATTTTTTGATTTTAGACCACTCAGACGGTCGGAATCGTGGCGACAAATGCTGTACTTTTTTTCAAATGTATTACTTCCCCGCGCCGTACCACATAAAGTTTTCATTATTTTGACTTAAAAAAATTTCTGAATTTACTTGAATAGTTACTAAATCTATGGTAGAAAATTCAATGTTGTAAGTTTTAATCGCCCTTCAAAAAAAAATTCCAAAAAACAGGTAAAAAAGCGGCCGTCACACGGGTCAACTCCCTTAAGGTCCCCAAATAAGGGTGTGTTTTTAGGGGGTCGGCAGAATATCGCCACCCCCGCATAACCCTGTAGTACGGGCTACAGGGTACCTGGTAGCAGGTTTTCACATCCTACGCAAAAAAAATAAATAAATAAATAAATTTTTAACGAGGAAGATATTATCTACAAGAATTAAGAAAGTAAAATTCATTATTTTAATATACAATAAATTCCATGCAAAAGAAAATTTTTTAATCGGAGCTTTCATTTTTTTCAGTAAAATTTGAAATGCTTATAACTTTGTTGAAAATCGTTTTTTCCAAATTCGGAAAAATGGTTATCTCCTTATTTTACTTAAAAAATAATATATTTAATTGACAATAAAATCAATGACCTGAAGGTGGTCAGCCTGTCTGATTTGAAATGGATTCCATCTTAGGAATGTATATAAATGTATGTAAATTCTTATATATATCGATTAATTATTCTTAAACTTACATCATTTAATTTTGTTGTTGTTTTTAAGTGTTAAAACCCTAATAGAACACCAAAGAAAATTAGTATAAATCTGTTTCAAATGCATGAATCAATAATTTAAAATTATTTTTCATGAGTTTTATATTATCTATCTTACGTAATATTTTCCATGTGGAGGGCAGTTGATGAAATCTTACTATATCTTACGAAGGGGGGGGGAGAGGGTTTGTCAAAATGGTCTAAAAACGTCTTACGTAGTATGACTTCGAATTATTAAAAATTCAAGATTATTTTAACTTTCTTTTTCTGACCAATAAGTTTAGTCACATTTTGACCATTTCATATTGAATTTTTAAAGTTATTGTAAAATACAAAGATAAAATTTTCAGCATTCATCTACAAATTCTCGGAATTTCTTCAAAATTCCCTAAATCTCTTAAAAATTATCTGAACTTTTTACAAATTCCTGGCAAACATCCGCCGAGTAACAAGTCTGAAGCAAATTTGATCGAATTTTTAAAAATGTTTACGGTCATTAATTATTATTCTGAAATAAAATTTGAATAACTCACAACGTTAGATTTAATATGGCAAATTTATTTTGAACAATTATTTTATATGTAAACATTCATATTTTAAACTTACTGTCTGCCATATTTAATCCGCCATTTAAAATTTTTGAAAACTGACTTCAGATTCGTTATCAGACACCCAAAAAACCTTTGAATACTATGTTTCATTAAAATCCATTAATTTTTTTTAACTTTCTGTCCGCCATATTGGATCCGCCTTTTTGAATTTTTAAACTTTGATATCAGATTCGTAATCAGCGACCCAAAAAACCTTCGAATACCATGTTTTATTAAAATTCATTAATTTTTCAAACTTTCTATCCGCCATATTGGATCCGCCATTTTGAATTTTTGGAAAATGACCTCAGATACGTAATCAACGAGCTAAAAAAACTCAGAATACCATGTTTCATTAAAACCCATTGATTTGTTAAACTTAATAGTCTGCTATATTGGATCCGTCATTTTGTATTTTCGAGAATTGACTTCAGATTCGTAATTATTGTCTCCAATCACTCTTAAAAAGTAATCAATGTGAGCCTTTAAATGTATTATGGAATGTTTGTACACACTTTTGCATTTTTAAGCGTTTTTCTGCATTTTGTGTCACTCAATTGAAGTTTCAGAACAAAGTTGCAAATAGTAGCAGCTAAACTTGCTTTTGTATGAATTAATAACTATTTACCTTCATTTTTATCATGGGTAGAAAGCGAAGAATCATGGAGGAAAAAACTTATTGCAATATTACTATACAATAATTTATTGCTTGAATCGGTCTTAGATGGACCCTTGAAAATATTAAAAATTATTATATTTACCAATTAAATAAACCTATAATAGAAATTTGTAAAGTATAAACTTCTAAGAACAACCTCCATATTATACAAATACTTAAAAAAAAATTAGAGAAAAGTAATGGGCCCTCCCTACTTAAAAAATCGGATAGAAACCGGACAAAAAGCACATAAAAACCGCACGTAATTTGTGTCTGCTTATGTCCGACATTTGTACGGTTACAAATTTTATAGTTGACAACTATTGGAACCTATCTGGTTTTCATCCGTTCACCTAAATCAAAAATGTAAAATAACTAAAGCCTGATGGAGAATTCAATCCGAAAATATGTGGTTTATACCACATATGCTGCATTCGCAAGAAATACGCTCTTGACTGACCTTTTTCGTAAGGCAAAATCTAAAATACAGTAGAGACCCCATTATCCGGACTAATGAATGCAGGCACTCATCCGGATAATCGAAAATCCGGATAATCGAAAAAAGTACGAAATAAATGAATTTTCAATTTATAATTTTAGGTATTTATTTCCAATGAATTTAAATAAGACTGAAACAATCTAAAACTCTTAAAATTAACATTAATAAATGTTTAGTTAGAAATATTTCGAAAGTCGATGATTTAAAAGCTGACAGTTTTCTGCTTTGTGTATTTCCACAGCTATGAAACTTTACCCTAAGGATATAAATTTTTCACGTACTTCATGGTTTCTTGTAATTTAAATATCAAAATACTAACTTTTAAAATATTCATGGTATTAAATGCTAATAAACTTTACAATTAAAAAAAAAACAAAAAAACAAAATTTGAAATTTATCCGGATAATCGAAAATCCGTATAATAGGGGTCCGGATAATGGGGTCTCCACTGTAAATAAAAAGAGCGTAACGATGTACGTTTATGTCCGGCTTAAGTCTGTCAATTTTACAATCATAATTTTACCAAATCTATTATTCGCAATTTAACCGTTTTAAAGCGACTTTCGTTGGAGGAAGAAACTGTAATTCATTATCCATAATTCATAAGAGCGCATTGAGGCCCGCTTATATCCGATACATGTCTGTTAATTTTTCAATCATAACTGCACTAAGTCTTGTGACGAAGCAGTTCGTCACGGACGATTTTTAATTAGTGTTTACGAGTTATTTAATTTAATTGGGATAATTGTTGAATGATTGATTCATTTGATTTGTAAGTCGGTGCAGCCAGGGTACTTTTTATTGTTACGGCCCTAAAGTGCGCCCGACTTCCGCTTCGTCGCAATCCCCTGAGATTTAAATCTATATTCGTTATCGGCAAATTAGCCAATTAGATTTCGAGTGGGGATTTGCGCGGTTTTTCCGTCTGTTTCCCGCGTCAAAGCAGAGCCCTCTTTTTCATTTTCAGGTGTATTTTCGTATGAGCCTGAGGGAGACAGCGGCCGGAATAGAGGAAGTGAGAGAGATGCCGAGCGAGTGCCCAGGGGGCGGGGCTTCTACCCCTATGATTTGGCGAAGACTGCGGAAGAAAGTTTCAACGGATGGATACGGTGCGTGAAGCACGTGCGGTACAACAGGTGCTCGGGTCTTTTGCCGAAAAGATTAGTTCTCTCTCAGTCGCTCGTTCGGGAGTTTTCATAAACCTGTAGTTTATATATATTTTTATTATTTTCGTGTGATTAAAGGTCATTTAAACAGTTTGTAAGGTGGTGGTGCCGTTGAGGCGTTTAAATAAATAACTCGTGGTGAACTTGTGGTGACTTTATTTTGTTTAATAAACCTTTCGTGGTGTGCTGCTGCCGATTTTCCCTGCTGAGTCGACCCTTCGACCGTTGGTTTTTGTCGAATTCATCGTAGTGATTTGGTAAGTGTATTGAAATTCTATCCGGGGTGGATGATTCCAATTTTTCGAGAACAAGAGGCTCCGGCCGCAGCGGAATCTCCCTTTGGTTAGGAGAATTTTCGGTGAGAACGCAAAGACTTGGTGGTTTATAAAAATAATGTTTGGCGAGTTTTAATTTAAATTATATTAAAGTAAGTCATACGTTACAGTCTAATAATCGAAACCTATCCGTTTTAAAGCGACTTTCGTCGTAGGAAGAAAACTTAAATTTTATCTGCAATTCATAAGAGTGTATTCATGTCTGTTCATATCCGGTTCAAGTCCGTTAAGTTTTAAATACAATTTTTGCAAAGTCCGATATTCGTAACTTGTCCGTTTTAAAGCGACTTTCATCGAAGGAAGAAACTGTAATTAGATATATCCATAAATGATAAGAGAGCATTGATGCCCGTTTATATCCGACTCATGTCTGTTAATTTTAAAGTCATAACTTTAATAAGTCTACTACTCGTTACCTATCTGTTTTGAAGCGACTTTCTTCGCAAAGAAATAAACTTTATTCGAGAGAGCGTAATGATGTATGTTCATATCCGTTTTAAGTCCTTAAATTTTTTAATCAAAATTTTACTAAGTCTCCAATTCGTAATCTATCCGTTTTAAAGCGATTTTCATCGGAGGAAGAAACTGTAATTAATTATCCATAACTCAAATGAGCGTATTGATGCCCGTTTATATTCGACTCATGTCTGTTAATTTTAAAGTCATAACTTTAATAAGTCTACTGCTCGTAACCTATCCGTTTTAAATCCCTTTCGTCGCAGGGAAAAAAATTACAGAATTCATGAGAGCGTTATGATGTCTGTTCATATCTGGCTTAAGTCCGTAAATTTTAAATCGCATTTTTACTAAGTCTGCAATTCGTAATGTATCCGTTTTAAAGCAACCATCATCGGCGGAAGAAACTGTAATTAATTATACATGATTCATATAAGCGTATTGATGCCCGTTTAAGTCCGACTCACGTCTGTTAATTTTTAAATCATAACCTTAGTAAGTCTACTACTCGAAACCTAACCGTTTTGAAGCGACATTCGTCGAATGAAATAAAATTACTTTTTTATCTAGAATTCATGAGAGCGTTAAGATTTCTGTTTATATCCGGCTTAAGTCCGTAAACCAGGAGTCACGAACTAGAATTTTGGTTTTTTTAAAAAATATTATTAATATATTGTTTATAGAAGCAATTTTTAAATAATTCTAGATGAAGTATATATATATATAATAATATTTTTTATTGCTATTGCTTGCCTAAGTGGTGTATTTTAGCACCAAAGTAAATAATCCGGTGGGGGAGGTTGAAAAAGTTTACCTGCTTTTTTTATTTTTACAAAAAACTTCAATTTTTTAACTGTACTAAGACAGGCAGTTACGCATCCTTTTAAAAGTGATCACTTACGTAAGGGTGAAGACCCATGCGAAGGAGTAGATTATCAGGGGAATAGAATAGAACAATCAGAAAAAACTTTCCATTCTGACCAATTATATGATTGGTCTATTGTAATCCACTGATACCCTACACCGTCGTATGGAACTTCACCCTAAAGCCAGAGTTGTGTAGTGACGAAGCACTGGCGGCAACTGACCGGTGACCGTCATAGAACCAAAATAATATAACAATAATTATGATCAAAAAATACAGTAATTACCGCACGGCCTTCGGCCGTGCGGAATGTGTTCCTATCGGCCAGTTTGAAAAAAAGAGAGAGTGAGAAGGACAGTCCTAGGAGGGGGTTGGGGTGCCACTAATACGTGAAGTCGGCGTATTTTATATCAGTCTGTTTAGTGGCACCCCCCCCCCCCCTAGGACTGTCCTCCTCATTCTCTCTTTTTTTCAAGCTGGCCGATAGAAACACATTCCGCACGGCCTTCGGCCGTAATTACTGTATTTTTTGACAATAATTATTGTTATATTATTTCGGTTCTGTGACAGTCACCGGTCACTTGAGGTCAGGTGAATACTACCCACCTCTGTGTATCACTACAGTCTCCTATACAACCCTGAGCATGTTTACACCTATAAAAATAATAGTAAAGGTGTAAATATTTATTAAACCAATAAATCTAAAACAGATATTAAAATGTTTAAAGTGATTTAAGTAAAGAAAATTGGTTAAATCAGTAAAATTTGATCATATTAAAAAATTGATGTTTTTTGTAAAAATAAAAAAAGCAGGTAAACTTTTTCAACCTCCCTCACCTGATTATTTAATTTGGTGCTGAAATACACCACTTAGGCTTGGTCTTGATCAAAAAACTTAAAAATTCGCAAAAGCCGCGATTCTAAATAATTACTGAAGTATTTTACCATGGTTTGTTACGGTATGTTACCTATTAGTTTACGTCTTTGTTTTGTTACATCCATGCATTTTTTGGGAGTGGGGGGTTATCTACGTATGTTACCTCATGTAGTATACTATGTAACATACGTAGAAAACCTCGAGTTACGCGTAACTTCCCATCACTGTAGACATGGACTGAAGCAACGTAGAAGTACGGAAGCGCCTATGTGCCACGTCAAGGCGCGTACTTATGTGTTCTGTTTTGTTGAAAAACGAACCAACGAACGCGAGAGCACGTTCATGTGTTCCCTTTCCTAAATTGAGTCCAGGGTTGGTTAATTACAGTCGGATTTGCCAAAATTCATTTAAGAAGAAGAAAGAAAGAGAATAATTTAATGACGAGAGAAAAATTAAGAATTTAAAGGTAATTGATTACTTTATTTTTCGTTCCTTTAATTAATTCAGACATTTTCATATGTACTTTTATAAAAATAAACTTTCTTGACGGACATAACCAAAAATTATTTTCAAAAACATTTTATTAAAGTATTTCATTAAAGTGTATTTCGATATAAATTTTACGTGTTGTATTTATATTTATTAAAAAATTGTTATTTTTAAATCATATTCAATTATTAATTCAATTCTATACAACATTTTTCCAACTTGAGTGCACCTATAATTTTAAAAGATCATAAATTTCTTTATTTAACATTTCTATAGGATTGTTGGTTTATATAGGTAAAATATAAATATTTTGTCTTTAAAAATTAGTATCTAGACGTTATAATTGATAAGTTTCTTTTAATTTGTAGATGGAAGCGAAGTCCTCTTGGTACAACGATGTCGTATAGGTAAATCTCAGGACGTAAATAGATGTGATTTTCGTCACTTTCTAATAAGAATGATTCTCCATTAATGGCATAATGGAGTTTAAATCCTTTGGGATAATAATCATTAATAAAACACTTTTTAAGAACGTTATTTGCGACAATAACGTTCTGCACCTCGTCCTTTAATTTTATTTTAATTTGTCTGCTAGACTTCGCTTCCATCTACAAATTAAAATAAACTTATCAATTATAACGTCTAGATACTAATTTTTAAAGACAAAATATTTATATTTTACATATATAAACCAACAATCCTATAGAAATGTTAAATAAAGAAATTTATGGTCTTTTAAAATTATAGGTACACTCAAGTTGGAAAAATGTTGTATAAAATTGAATTAATAATTGAATATGATTTAAAAATAACAATTTTTTAATAAATATAAATACAACACGTAAAATTTATATCGAAATACACTTTAATGAAATACTTTAATAAAATGTTTTTGAAAATAACTTTTGGTTATGTCCGTCAAGAAAGTTTATTTTTATAAAAGTACGTATGAAAATGTCTAAATTAATTAAAGGAACGAAAAATAAAGTAATCAATTACCTTTAAATTCTTAATTTTTCTCTCGTCATTAAATTATTCTCTTTCTTTCTTCTTCTTAAATAAATTTTGGCAAATCCGACTGTAATTAACCAACCCTGGACTCAATTTACGAAAGGGAACACATGAACGTGCTCTCGCGTTCGTTGGTTCGTTTTTCAACAAAACAGAACACATAAGTACGCGCCTTGACGTGGCACATAGGCGCTTCCGTATAGAAGTGATACTCAAAATGAGAGTTTTCCTAGTGGGTTTTGTAACTACCCATCTCTGTGCATTAGCAGTACTCAATTCTGAACTTAGCTGTTAAAATATGTTTTAAATTGAATTGGCCGTACCAAGGCCACAAACCAAGAAGAAGAAGAAGAAGAAGAAGAAGAAGAAGAAGAAGAAGAAAATATGTTTTACTGTATAAATTTCTGTTAAGTTAATGAGTTTCATATTCATAATATGTTATTTTAAAGTGATTTTCACCAAAAAATGGTCTAAACAAGATTTATCCTTACAGCTAAAAAAATGAAATTTTTTCTAAAAAACGCTGTTTTTTATCTAACTTTTTCAACCTCCCCCACCGGATTATTTGTTTTGGTGTTAAAATACACAGCCAGCTGTGACCGATCCATAATGCACACTTCCTAGTTTCCTACATAAAGGCCTAAGCAGATAGAAATAGTGTACGGAACCAAAGCATGAGACAGAAAAGGACAGAAACAGTCTCTGTCCTTTATTATCTCATGCCCTGCTCCCGTAACCGTATTCATTGTGCTTTGGGCTTAAGTTACGTGAATATGTAACATATCTGTCAATACACGTAAAAAACGTTTAAAAAGTTTGCTTTAGTACATACTGGAAGATATCAACTTTTTAATGTAAAAATCTTCCATTTTCATAGTGTTTTTCAGTTTTTTGCATTTTTCTCGAAATTCTTCCACTTTTTTTAAAAAATGTATACGACATAAAAAGTGTATATTGATAAGATCTACAACTTTTCTTTGAAGTGCTTTAAGGTCTTTTTATTATTTATCGAGATAATCGCGAAAAACGATAATTTTCAAATAATTTCCCATCCCTGGCTTCCGGCAGTAAACTTTTTCAGGCTCCCCCACCTGATTATTTGTTTTGGTGCTAAAATACACCACTTAGAGTTGGATCCGATTAAAAAACTTTAAAATTCGGAAAAGTAACGATTCTGCAATATTACCAATTTTTCTAAGTTACAATTGTCTGACAATTGTCGGGTGAAAACGGATACGATTCACTTTTCCAACTTTAAAAAATAGGCATTTAAAAATTGACGGATGAAAATCGTATTCAAGCGTATTTATGTCGCACTCTGGGTTAACTAAAAAAAGTTCTAAGTTACTATTGTCCGACAATTGTCGGGTGAAAACGGATACGATTCAATTTTCCAACTTTAAAAAATAGGCATTTAATAATTGACGGATGAAAAAATCAATAAACAATGTAGGGAAAAAAAATTTTCTATTTTTTTTTTGCAATGACACACAAAGACGGATAGAAAACGGATAGAAAACGGATAGAAATCAGATTACATATTGACACTCAAAAGTGCTCCGGTTATGTCAGACAGAAAACGGAGAAAAAACGGATAGAAAACGGACTACATATAGACACTCAAAATTGCTCCGGTTATGTCAGACAAAAACGAACAGAAAACGGATAGAAAACGGACTACATATTGACATTCAAAATTGCATCGGTTATGTCAGACAAAAACGGATAGAAAACGGATTACACATTGATACTCAAACTTGCTCATGTTATGTCAGACAAAAACGGATAGAAAACGGATTACATATTGACACTCAAAATTGCACAGGTTATATCTGTTTCTAATGTGTCAAGAATTTTTAATTACTTTGACAGATAAGAAACGGATTAAACCGGAGTGATTCCGGTTAAGCTTCGGATGAAAATCAGACACAAAAACCGTATACGATTTACACTAGAAACGGACAAAAAGCGATTTGTATCCGGTTTCTGTCCAGTTTCTATCCGTCGTTCTAACCAGGGCTTTAACAGAAGTCAATTTTTCTTTGCTTTATAAATTTTGGCCTGCTGTGCTGGCATGTTTACTTTGACGTCCTGTTTCAATGAAAGTTGTGACGAAGCAGTTCGTCACGGACGAAGTGATTTTTAAAATAGTAATTATTTAAGTGGTTGATTAGTCTTTAAGTTTATTTTAAAATTTATCTGTAAGTCAATGCCGCAAGGGTGCTTTGTTGTCATTACGGCCCTGAATTGAGCTCGACTTCCGCTTCGTCGCAATCCCCGGAGATTTGAATTTATAATTCGTTATTGGCAAATTAGCCAATTATATTTTGAGTGAGGTGTTTGCGCGGGGTTTTCCCGTCTTTTCCCGCGTGAAGCAGAGCCCTCTTTTATTTGTTTCAGCTCGTATTTCCAGTGCGACCGAGGGAGACCGACGTTATGGACGAAGGAGTGAGGGAGACGCAGTACGTGTAACTAGGGGCGGGGCGTCCACCCCTAATTTTGGCGACGAATTCGGCGGTCGATCAACCGTTCGATGAGTGGTATCCAGCGTGCGGAAACGAACAGGTGTGCGTCTGTCAGCAGAGAAGAAAAACCGATTTCCCTCGTGTCGTGCGGACGTTTTTTTGATCAGAAGTATATAGACAGTTACGAGATCATTTTCGACGAGAATATTAACATTGGTGATTGTATCAAGTGTGAGAGGTGTTGATTAAACGATTAAAAGACGTTATTGTGAACTCCCTTGTTGATTTTCTTTTATTTCCCATTTCCCGAGTGTTAGTGTCCGTAATTGCTGCCCTCGATTTCTCGACTGTCGTGTCTGGGATATTGGTCCAGTTCGTCGTCTCCGTCGTCGTCAATTTGGTAAGTCGATCTCGAATTTTCCGGGGTGGCTGTCTGTCCAATCTCTTGAAGAAGGTCTAAGCACTGCAGCGGAATCTCCCTTTGTTGGAATAATTGAGTGGGGGGGGGGGGGGAATATAGAATAAAATGGTAAAATAATAATGATTTGATTTTTCTTTTTCTTTAATATTAAGTCAAGTTGGGTCATTTATTACAAAGTATGCTGTTCAGTGACATGTCCTTTCATTACAGAATGCATTAAATATCCAACTAACTAATCTTCAAGTAAAACTTGCAATTTTTAAACTTTTTTTGTTGAGGTTTTGTCTAGCTAGATCAGGGTTTCAGACCACTATGCAACGGTCCGCAGAACGTCTTAAATCCACCATTTGATACCGGGGGGCATTTTTTGGCACAAGCTGGATGGTATAGAGCCACGCAGATAAGACAAAGTTTTGCGTTACTGAGTTTTCATTTCACTTTTCAGAGAATGCAAATTTCCCTTCACAGTGGTGTTCGTGAAGCCATCTATTGGTTTCATTAGATTCTGCGAATCCTGGACATCGATTTTTTGGGATGGATCACTTAGTTTCGTACAATGATGATGAACAACAATATATATAGATAATAATTTGTAGTATATTTATGTAACTTACACAATTTAAGAGTACGGTCTTACACAAACATTAGTTGTCGTTCACAAATAAAAATCAAGTTTGTTTATTTATTAAATAAAAGTTGCTCGAATTCTATAGCACTCTAGTCAAATGCAGTTAATTAGTTTCTTTATTAGTAGTAGTCACAAAATGGAAATAATAGCCCCAAATGATTCAGTCGAAAACACAGAATAGCATGTGCAGAGAAACCACAAACTGATTTTAATATTTTACTGTTCTATAACTGAAAACTAGTTTTTCTACTAACCACACTCTCAAATATTTATAAAAATACATATCTGTACTTGGTGAACTACATAAAACAAGTTTTACGACTCGAAAGATCAAAGGTAATTAATAAAAACATTATTAATGGACAGAGATACGAATACACGTGTTTAGAAAACGGCCGCCGCGCCATATACAGATAACGTATTAGTGCGTATTAGGGGAGGGTGGTCCCAATCCGACCCCCTAAAAGGCAAAAGCCAAAAAGGTGCCAAAAACTTGTTTCATTGTTGAGGTCAAATTTTTTTTCAGTAAAGGAATCATTTTTCCATGTTTCCACTGGTTGCCGATACTCTGGATCTCATTAAGTGGGAGATACAGAGAGAAAATTGAAAATTGACGTTTTCGACAATCTCAAAAAGGGTGGTCTGAAACCGACCCTCTATTTTTATTGCAGGAAATAGCGAAAACAAACAAAATTTTGAACTTGTATTGTAATTTGAATTGAAAAACAACAAACTAGAATAAACTTAAATTACTTTTACTTTATTTAAGTACACCTAGGTGCATAAATGCCTTACCCCCGACCTCTCGCTCTTACTCACGTATTCTCATGCGCAGGGACAACTAGTTCTGGGTAAGGCATGTATGCACCTAGGTGTACATTATTTAAGGCCTTTTTCAGAATAAGAGTAAAAGAATTATCATTACAATAAAAAATGAGTGTTTTTAGTCTGATCTTAATTTCAAGCTATATTATCTTAGCTTAATTATTGTTATTTTATTAAAATACATTTGTAGATATTATTTGGTAATTACAAATAATTTAATTACTATTACAATGCAAGAAATTTGAAATTGCAAGAAATTTGAATATTGTGTATTACAGTTGAGGCCATAAGCAACCAAAAAAACTTATACTTAAATTTTTTTAAACTCAATTCAACACTTTTAACTTAAATTCAAGATAGGTCAAAAACAAAAAATATTATTGCAAAAAACTAATTTTACGTAAAATTCCGAGATACAATATTACCAAGAGATTATTTATTTGCATTAAACGGGTCTAACAAAAAAAATTGACCCTTTTGTACTATAAAGTACTACAGTGACTAAAATACGTTGAAAGTTTATTTAATAGCTGCACGCAGCTCGTAGATAAAGCGACCCAAAGTGATTCCCAAGAAGGTGACTTTATTTTTTATTGTATTTGCGTACTTGCATACTCTGTTGAAAACCGAGTTTTCCGCATAATCAGTACGGTGTACCCTAAGGTTGAACAGGTTTTGGTGCCTAAGACTCCTTATAGGATCGCTCACGCAAACTCTATCACGAATCTGAGGACAGTTTATCAGGCCGTTCATCGATTTAAATAAGAAAATCATGTCTGCATAGATGAAGCGTGTGGAGATCTTGGTTATGTTAAGTTTATTACGTAAGTCCGTATAATTATGAGAGAGTCTGTCGAAACCGATCCCCAAATGTGTCGCGGCAAAGCGTAAAAATTTATTTTGGACTCGCTCAAGACCAACGATATAGACCTCCTGATAGGGGGCCCAGATAACAGACGCAAACTCCAACTTCGATCTCACAAGAGCAAAATAGATGGCTTTAAGAGTAGACAAGTTTTTAAAACAACGGGAGTTTCTGATGACGAAGCCAAGGGATCGATTAGCTCCATTAATAACCTCGCGGATGTGGTCAGAAAAATCAAAATTAGAATTAAATATTACCCCCAGATCACGCACCCTAGACACTCTGTTTATTTCGACTGAGTCAATTTTGTAACAAAAACTAAAGATATTTTTAGATTTCGAAAAAGATAGGACAAAGCATTTATCAAGATTAAGAAAGAGTTTATTTTTAAGTGACCAATTGTGTAAACTAACAAGATCTTCTTGGACATTTAGTAGATCCTGAAGACATTTTATTTTATTGAAGAGTTTTAAGTCGTCAGCAAATAAGGAAATTTTACAAAATTTGAAGGTCTTATTTATGTCATTAATATAGATTAAAAACAACAGAGGTCCAAGGTGTGAGCCCTGAGGAACACCAGATGTAGCGCTGAAAACGGCCGAATAGTCGTAGTCAACGCGAACAGACAAAACTCTATCTTTCAAATAACTATAGAACCATTTACAAAAGCTGGCTGAAAGGCCTGAGCTGATCAGCTTCGCCATCAGAATATCATGGTCCACCCTATCGAAAGCTTTGGAGAAGTCTGTGTAGACTACGTCAACCTGGTCACCCCCTTCCAGGGAATCGGATATAAAATCAGTAAAGATTGAGAGATTAGTCTCGACTGAACGGCCTTTGGTAAAACCATGCTGCTCGTCAATGAGGAAGTTTGATAGCTTTTTATTTAAGACATCGTGTATAATACTCTCAAAGATCTTTGAGACTGAGCTAAGTATTGTAATTGGCCTGTAATTGGAAACATCTGAAATAGATCCACATTTAAATATGGGAATAACAATACCCCTCTTCCATTCGAATGGAAAAGTACCAGAATCTAGAGACTTATTAAAAATAATGGAAAGTGGTAAGACGAATGCCGAGCAGCATGACTTTAATAAAATAGGAGGAACTTCATCCGGCCCAGCACCCTTGGTAGCGTCGAGTGATATTAACTTCCGATAAACTGTCCTCTCCTCGATAAAAAACGTGTTGAGAGAAAATGAACCCTCAGACTCGCAACCAACAGTGTCAAAGCTGAAAGAGGTATTAGAGTCCGGTATACTGAAAACAGATCCAAAATAAACAGAGAATTAATCGGCTTTCTCTTTACTACTAGTGACTTCAACACCGTTAAGTTGCAACCCTGATGGAATTCTAGGTTTCTTTCGAATAGAATTGACAAAATCCCAAAATTTTTTGGGGCAGGATACCAATGTCTTCTCGATATTCGCAATATAATTGTTATAACATTTTCTAGAGAGAGCTTTACATTTTCTCCGAAAGAAAGAAAAAATCTGGTAGTCTGAAGAGAGATTAGTACATTTAAAAACTTGGTGAGCTCTTTTCTTATTTAATATATAGTTTTTTAAGTCGCTGCTAACCCAAGCAGGAAAAAAAGAGTTATTGATTTTTTTTACTGGTACAAAAAGATCACAAGCGGTATAAACATAATAATAAAATTTTTCTACGTCTATATTAACATCGTCAGAGTTTAGAATTGAGACCCAGTCTATTAAATAAAGAAAATCATTAATGGCTTTATAGTCAGCATTATTAAAATCATATTTAAATCTTTTGTCAGATTTTTTCTCGTTTTGCGAAATTTGACTGTTACTGTCTATAGTTTTTTGTTGAATTGATAAAACCAGGGGTGGGTGATAAAAATCAGAGGGCAGAAGGCTCTCTACTGCTTGAGTTAGATAACAATTATTAATGTTGTTAGTAAAAACTAGATCGAGACATGAGCCATGTAAATTTGAGTAGACATTGATTTGTTTTAAATTTAAAAAATCGAGAGAGTCAGTGATAGTATTAGCTATAGTTATTTGCGATTTAGTCGAGCCATGTATTGGAGTACAACTAGGAACGGAATCGTCTGAGTAGTTCCAAGTAACATAAGGGATGTTAAAATCACCGAAGATACAAATCAACGCGTCACTATAGTTATTTGAAATTTCTTCAATAATTCGACAGGTTTTAATGTATATATTAATATCGCTGTTAGGCGGTATATAAAATGAGCCAAAAATATAACTGCGATTATTATAGCTACAGTAAACAAAAATGTGTTCAACGGAAGAATCACTAGTGGCAATAACAAAAGAACGAAAACCGCAGTAGACAGCGATGAGCACCCCTCCCCCGCGCAGATTAATACTAGTCAACGGATTTCTGTCGCATCTATAAACTTTATATTTCGTAAATCCAAGTTCGACGGTATCTATATCGTTAGTTAACCATGTCTCGGTAAATATAATAATGTTAAAGGTAAATAGAGGGACAGCTGATCGCAAACGTTGCAATTTAGTACGAAGACCTCGTACATTTTGGTAATAAACTGGCACGTCAACATGAACAGACGAGTGCACTGTCTTACCTCTTGTCGCTGAGGAGTGGGAAACATCGAGTGAAGAGGGGGGGGGCGTCGGTCAGTCACAATGAGTAGTTGCTGGCGGGTGATTCATCATAGTCGTTGAACGTCGTCCCTCTGTAATCAGGATCGGATTTCCCTGTCGAAAAACCATACGAAGCTTTGGTTCTCCGTTTGCTTGGCGATTGAGAAGTTCTTTTCTCAGATTCGAGATTTCCGTGATCTGCAACTTGGTTCTGTCCGGTACAATCCAAGTTTTTCCCAGATGAACAGGCAGCGATGCTGATTTCTTGAGGTTTAAAAAGTTCGTGTGAAGGCGCCTTGCACTTGCCTCGTCCGAACAGATCACCTTTACCGGTCTCGGAGTCGGTCTCTCCTGGATAATTAAACCAATTCTTTTAATTTTTACTAAATCAATATTAAGAGAGCTATCCAAGGTTGAAACAAAATCTTTAAGTTTAAGTAAGTCATTGTCGGGGTTCCCGGTAGTAGCATCTTTATCATTTGCAACAGGGAGGGAGTTGTCTTCAGGAAAACCAAAAATAATAACATTGTTCTTACGGTCGGTTCTATTCTTTATCTCGGCAAGGCATGTATTCAAGATGGAATTGACATCCGTGACAGTAGACCCTTGACCGGTGTTTTCAGAAACAGTCTTCTCTAAGTTATCGACTCTTGATGACAAGTTATTATCCTGGTAGACAGTCACAGAGGTCTCTACCTTATCCACACGAGCTGAGAGTGTGCTTACTCTCTCGTCGAATGTATCCATCCTTGTTATTGTTTTATTGAGCTTTGAGGTTAGGTCCTTAAAGTCTTTTGTTAAATTGTCGAAAGATTTGGAAAAATGATCATGCAACCCTTTCACAGCCTTTTTGATAGCATTATTTACTATGCTTTCTATATCCAGGGTTGAAAATTGATTAGAAGCGACTGATAAGGTAGCCGGCGATGTTGCAGCGGATGCAATAGGCTTGCAGCACTTTTCAAAAAAACCGTTATCCAAGGTGGTTAATTTAGAGGCGCATCTGGGGTGGTATTGTGTATGACATCCCTTACAAAATGTAATCTTATTGAGAAGAGTATCCTTACACGAGAAACAAATCTCGCTGGCAGGTGGATTTTTGTCAGACATTTTAGTTCGAGTGACGTCACAGGATACAAGTTGATTATTCAAAACACAAAAAAAAACACCGAAAAAGAGACGAGAAGCGTAGAAACTGCACAGGTAAATAGTCACAAAGCTTAGGCTTCGAGGATCACAAAAAGAACGATCACAAACAACTTGATTAACAGTAATTATCGAATATAAGGCGAGCTTTACTCCGAGCGCGTATATGTACAGATCGCCATTTTATTCCGAGATACAATATTACCAAGAGATTATTACCTATGGTCAAAAAGTCAGAGTTATGAAAGTGTTCTTTTGATGATATTCACGATTTGTCTAGTAACACGATTTCTGAGAAACAAAGGGGGGTCGGTATGGTACGAGGGGTCGGTATGGTACCACCCTCCCCTACGTATTATTTCTTTTTCGGGAAATTCAATTTTCGGGGTATTGAACATTTGGGAAAATGGTATTCGGGAATTTGGACATTCGGGAAATTTGGGTTTCGGGAAATTGGCGTTCGGGATTTTAGATTCAGAAATTTGTCTGGATACCGTTCAAATGAATTGCCCTCATCACAAGGAGTGCAACAAAGACTTACACGTGTCGAATAGTGTTTTTTTTCCCTTATGAATTCGGGGCTGTAGACAAAAATCAAAAAAAGCGATCCATCTCTTCTCAACTTACTTTACCTTAAGATTGGAAAACAATCATTCTTCTAGGATATTCAATAATTATTAGAGGGTAATTTTATTGATAATTCCTTGAAAGTTGTAAATCATTTGAAATATGAATAGGCAATTTCTACCTGAAAATTAACAATTTTTTTTATTTCACAGATATTTGTCTCCCTAAAATGCAGGTTGTATGAATTGAAGTAATTTAGTGTTATTAGCTTAGCCTTATTTATTTTACATTAAGAAAGATTGCTAAAAAAAATTATCATTGACGATAACAAAGAAGTTTACAAAGTAATTAATAAATTAATTAACATATTAGTTTGACTGATTTCCCATCTGTCTTTTGTAGTATCAACTCCATATCAACATCATCCATTGTGGACTGAGATGCTTCAGTTCCTTGAGTTCCATCGCTAGATGATGAACTAGAAAAAAATATTCTTTTAAGTACTCCGAATTAATAAATATACGTGCGAAATGTTTGTTAATCATAAAGAATTACTAAACTACGTATATGGGAAAAATCATTTGAAAAGTCAGGAAGAATTGTTGCATTATCTATAGCATTTTAGAATAATTATGAAAACCTAGTTAAAAAAAAGTTGATTGAGAAAGAAGTTTGGATGACTGCACAAGCCTGATGTTCAACTGTTAACATTTAAATATGATTGAGACACTTTCAATTCAATTGAATATCAAGCTTGCTCAATCATCGAAACCGCTTACTCAATTAACCTTTTTTTTTATTGGAAAGTAACTTTTCCATTCTAGTGTTTTCTCATATGTAAGAAAATGTAAAAAAAAAAAAATTTAAGAAAATCGTCAATTTCTACTTACGATAATCTCAAAATTATCTGCCCATTTGTCAAAATACTTCTTCAAATAGGTTATTAGATAGGGAATTGCATAATCATTTCAGCGATTCTTTCAAATCGGATACATACTGATTTACAAGTTATAACAAATTAAAAACAATTACGTTTAAAATATGCTCACTCGTTTTCTAATTTTCAATAATTGAGGCAGTTGGTGCAGAAACCGCACAAGTCCACTTTTTTTCGAAAATCACTTTTTTATGGAAAATTTATCTTTAAATGAAGCTCTACGATCTAGTAAAATATTACATATGTTACTAAACTCTAAACCCTTTAAAATAAATAAACAAATTTTCGTTTCATGCAGAAACAGCAAAAGTCTATGATTCCAAGCTGCGCACAAAGATGCGCAATGGATGAAATAATATTTATTTGTGATATTTTTAAAGTGTTTTAGACGTTGTTAAATAATTTATATAAAACAGTCTATATTATAAATAAAATGCACTGAAAGCGAGGCAGAAAACAATAATAAAAATTTTTAATAAATGTTACTAAAAATTTACTAAAACTGTGATACTTCACTTGATTCAATACATTTTCTGTGTTTTCCATTTCATTTTGTGCAGAAACCGCACAAGTCCAAAAGTTAATTTATTTATTTTACACCCTATATTAATTAAAATATAAATCAATCATATTGAATTTTTAAACTTATAGATTAGTAGAAAATAATACAAAACGCAGAATTAAAAAAAAATCTCACATTTACAAGAAAAACAGTTTTTATTGATTCCTGAACAATTACGATTTGTAGAATTGTGCGGTTTCTGCACCAACCGCCTCAATTGTTCTCACAATTTTTTACACTGGTATACGTATGGAGCAAATTTTCTCAAGTGTCCAAAGTCAAAATTAAAAGTTGTTGGATCGGGCTAATATTTGCACAAGCTTTAGTGCCATGGGTGAGTACTTCAACCACCAAACATTATGCAATTTTATTTAAAATTATAGAGGGGGGAAAGGGTTGAATATTTTGGTCAAGTATAAACATTGAGTTTTTCAAAAAATCGTAGCCGCTAAATAACAAAATGAACAAAATTTTCACCTATATGTTTTCTAAAGTTTTTTCATGCTCTTTCATATGGTGAAAAAGTTTTTTTTTTTAATTCAAAATTTATCCCTTTTTTTGAAAATTAAATTTTTTTGACTTTTTTTTCAAAATATACCCTTTTTTTCTTTTTTTTTGTCTTAAAAGAAAGCTCAAGTTGTGTACTTTAAACATACGAGAAGATAATAATATTTATAATTTTAATAAAATTTTAGCAATTCTGAATACACCACTTTGAAGCTTATCTAAATCCGCATCCAACGAGCTCTATATGAAGTATTTTGGATAATTTTATGATTTATAAATAAATGTTTATAAAAAATTAATTAACAAATAAATATCATCCATAAAAATAAAGAAAGAGTGTTAGTTTTTTTTTATTAGGAAGTTTTTACAATCCTACTTTAAATAATATCTAGCTTAAGTATTTCCAACCATTGAAAATTTAAATAATACATTTTTACATCAAAATTGATAACACTAGACTACAGTAAACGCGCACTAAAGTTCAAACATCTCTAAATTAAGTTTGGATGAAAAAATATTAAATACTTCTTCTATGAAGAAGCAGAAAGTAATTAAATCGAGTTTTAAAAATGATGCACATAATATTAAAAATTAGTATTAAAAAATGTTAATTATTATTATAAAAAAATTTTAAGTTTTGTAATTTTGAAAACGATATATATAAAATTAAATTATACAAATTGTTATGAAAGAATATAATATTTAATTATTAAAAAATAAATAAAAAACTGTTCTGTAGAAAATGACATAAAAATATTAGGTCCGGTGGTTATTTAAATTTTCAATGGTTGCAAATACTTTAGCTATATATTATTTAAAGTAGGATTTTAAAAACTTCCTAATAATTCAACCCCCTCCCCCCTCTATAATTTAAAATAAAATTGCATAATATTTGGTGGTTGAAGTACTCACCCATGGCACTGAAGCTTGTGCAAATATTAGCCCGATCCAACAACTTTTAATTTTGACTTTGGACACTTGAGAAAATTTGCCCCATATGTTAAAAGTAACACCAGTTTAGTCACATGATTTTTATTTTCCATAAGCGATATAATTAATTTTTGTTGTCCAATATTAATGTTTTCTTTAAAAAGAAAAGTTCAAAAAAGAAGGTGATTAAATGTTACCCCCTAGAATCTCTGTCGAGCTTGTTAGGCCCAAGAGGTCGACGCATTTAGTTAGTTTGTCAGGGACAGACGTATGCTTCTTGCGTAATACAATTTTTTTAACAATTTTCAGGAACTAGTTCGCTGGATTACTGTGTCGGGTGATTTTTGACGATTTTATAGAGAATTTACGAAAAGTACGTTGTTCCTATTGGGAAACTAGGAGAAATCTCATGGTCTTTGAGCGACCTCTAAAGATCGTCCAATTTCAAGAAAAAAATAGGGTTATTTTTTCAATTTGGAACAAATCTGGGGGGAGCAAGAGTATCCAAAAAAAGTTTTGTTCTGTGCGTTTTTGGACCAATCTAATGTACAGTTCTGGCAAAGTATGCTTGTAACATTTTGGTTAACAATTTGTTTAACAAAATGTTAAAGCACACCTTGCTTGAACTGTACATACAATGCCACTATGTTTTTTTTATGTAGTTTACTCTACTGAACTAAAAAAAATCACAATAATAAATTTTCTATAGATAGGTTTTCGAGAAATCAATATTTGAATTTTTTTCTTTTGAAGTAGCTTCACATTTTACTCTATATATTTAGTAGGAAATGTCCATTTGGGTTCAAGAAAAGCTCAAATTAACAGTGATTAAATTTCCTATAATTTTTTTTTACATAATACAAATATCTTTATGCCTTACGCATTTTACAAAGGTTTTCGGTGGAAATTTCTTTCTAACTAAGCTTTTGCGTCTACAAAAGGACTTAACTTAGGAGTTCTTGCATTTGCCTGGTTTATTGACAATCGATTTCCAATGATGTGTTATAGGGTCGATTCTTACGTAACTACCCTACTTGGCGGCGTTGAAAAAAAAAACCTAAATTAAAAATATATTCTGAAGTGTATTAGTGAATTTTAAAGGTATATATGAGAGTAACTGAAAACCAAATATACATAAATATATATATTATAACTTCTATTATATTGCACAATAACTGCTGAAATTTCAGCTCCGTGGCGTGTCCCTTTTGCAAAATGTTAAATTTAATTTAATAATTTTCGGTGAAAATATCATTATTATAACTCAGCCTTTTTCAAGCATAAAGTGTCTCTATTTATGAACAATTCAGGTTTATATTGCACTTCATAATACCTTCTTCATACTTAAAAATCTGTAAAAATATTTTGTCCCTCAATTTTTCCAATTTTTGAACGCAATCTGTAGACTTATAATTAAGGTGTCATGTGTTTAGTTATTACGCCTTCTAATAAGTTAAATCTCAATTTTGATCCATTAGCACTAAATCACATGTGAAAAAAGTTTTAAAAAAGAAAAATTTTTACTTAAAAAAAATTATTTTTGTGAAAATCGCATGTGTACAAAAAAAGCGTTCAGTTCCATGTCATTACTATTATATTACTGTAACAACTATTTGATAGTATTGTTACCATTTTCTTTAAGTTTTCATGTGAAACAAGCGATCTGCAGAAGGAATAGATTTATTTTGAAATATTGTAGAAGTGAGGTTAGAATAAACGTCAAATTTCAGCTCCATGGTATCACATAAAATTTCAGCTCCATGGCCTATATGAAGTGTTCAGTGTGCTTCACGCAGAGAAACTTTTTTATCTGTGGTGGTTATTTTAAAATATTATTCTATAAAGTAGTTTAGCAATGCCGGATTACACTGCTCGATCTCGATTTCAAATTATCCAAAAAATAAAATGAAATATTCATTATTAAATATTGTATTTGCTGTTCTTTCATAAAATTTTATATATGTTAACTAATATCTAAAATACTGTTAGAATATTAAATAATTTATGAATTTATTATTTATTTTCGTTTTAGCAAAATATCAATAAGAAATTTTTATTTTGTACAATATATTCAGGCCCGGATTGGCCATTCAGGATACCGGGAAAAATCCCGGTGGGCCGACGCCAGGCGGGCCGGTATTTTTGTAGGTCTAATTAATAATTTAATTTATGTAATTAAATTTCATTTAACTTTCAATTACTCTTTTCTATTTTCAATTAATTTTACAACATTCAATCATTTTCGGCTTCTTTCTATGTTCTTTTCAATCACAGAAATTGTAGAATTTCAATTAAATTGTTTAATTCTACAACTATTTTTTACAATTCTTATTTATTATTATCTTTAACTTTCAATTCCATTCTTCAATTTTCAATTCCATTCTTCAGTTTTCAATTATTATTTTTTTCTATATTCAAGAATTCTAGACTTTTTCAATTACTTCTTTCAATTTTTAATTACATTTTTTAAATTTCCATTACATTCCTCAATTTTCAATTACCTCCTTCAATTTTTTCAATCCTCAATAATTCTCAAAAAATTTTATAACTAATCTTTAACTTTTTAAATTATTTTGTTCTCTTGACCATTATTTCTTAGTGCTTTACGATATCAAGACGATATCATATTTGAGCAATATTGATATTGATCTCAAAATCATCCAAAAATGTTCTCGAGTTGATAATATCGACCTAAAATAACTAAAAAATGACGAAAATAATTGACAAATGAAAAAAATTGGAATAATGACAAGATTAATAAATCGACAATTGACAAAAATAATTTAAAAAATTAAAGAACAAATATAATATTTTAAAAAAACAATTGGAAATTAAAAAAGGAAAAAAATTACAGAAATAATAATAATTGAAAAAAATTTTAATTTTAAAAAATTGACCTGGATTGAAATTTGAAGAAATAATCACAAATTGATGAGAAGAAAATAATATTAAAAATTGGCAAAATAATTAAAAAATGAAGAAAATAATTGTGAATTAGACAGAAAAATTGAGGAATTAAGGAGTTAAATTGAGATTTCAAAAAAATTATTGATAATAAATAATTTACAAATTACTATATCAATAAATAAATAAATAGTATAAAAGAGTGAAAAAGCCCAGGATTGGTGAATATTTAAGAAAATAATTGACAATTAAAAACTGAAGAAAACTGTAGGAATAATTATAACAAATAATTGAAAATTGAATGAGATTTCAAAAAGTTAAAGTTGGTTGAAAATCGAAGAAAATAATTTGAAATTAGAAGAAATAGTTGAAAATTGAAAAAAAAATTCAAAATTAAAGAAAATAATAATTGTGAATTTAAGAGGATAGTTGAAAAATTGAATTGAAAGTTCAAGAAAAATATTGTTAATTGAAAAAATCATCAAAAAAAGCCGAGAATTATTAAATATTGAAGAAAATAATTGCCAATTGGAAAAAATTCTAAACATGGCAAGATTATTAAATTAAAAACTGACAGAAATAATTTTAAACAGAAAAAGATAAACATGAAATTAAAAAAAACTAAAAAAGAAAGAAAATGATAGGAATAGTTCTAGAAACAATTGAAAGTTTAATTGCTTTTTGAAAAATTAAACTTTATTAAAATTTGAAGAAAATACTTCCAAATTGAGAGAATAATTGAAAATGAAAAAAAGTATCAATAAAAGACAAGAATTGTGATTGGATACAAATAATTAAAGAATTAAAGAACTGAATTGAAATTTCAAGAAAATGATTAATAATTGAATAATATGAAAGAAAATAATTGAAAAAAGACGAAAATAAAGGACAATTGCAAAAAATTCGAAAAATTGCAACATTAAAAAGTTTACATTTCAACAGAATTATCTTAAAAGTTAAGAATGTAAATTAAAATTTAGAACAGAAATAACTAAGAATAAAAATTGAAAGAAAATTACTGTAGTAATTGTAGAAAATAATTGTAAATTTAATTGGATTATAAAAAATTGAACTGGATTGAAATTCTTGGAAAATAATTGCCTATTGAAGGAAACAAGTGAAAATTGAAAAAATAATTGAAAAAAAATCGAGAATTATTGAATATTGACTGAAATAATTAAAAATTCAAGTAAATAATTGAAAACTGAAAAATAATTGAAAAAATGAGAATATTTGAAAACTGAAAAAGTAATTGAAAACTGAAAAAAATAATTGAAAAACCGACAATATTTGAAAATCGAAGAAAATAATTAAAAACTGAAAAAATAATTGAAAAAACGAGAATATTTGAAAACTGAAAAGAATAATTGACAAAAACCGAAAATATTTGAAAATTGAAGAAAATAGTTGAAAACTGGAAAAACAATTGAAAAAATGAGAATTATTGAATATTGAAGAAAACAATTGAAAATTGATAAAAATATTGAAAGAAGCCGAAAATTATTGAATATTAAAGAGAATATTTGAAAATTGAAAAACATGATTAAAAATTAATTAAAATAATTGTGAATAGAAGAAAATAATTGAGATTTGAAGAAAATAATTGTAAATTAAAGAAAGTAATTGGGTATTCAAATATTGAAAAAATGATTTTCAGGTGAATGAAAGCCGACTTTTTTTATGCTAAAGGGGGCAAAGTAGATAGAAATTCATTCTGAGCAATTATTAAAGCCGGGGAATTCGCTAAAAAACTTTTTATTATATTTATTTAATAAAAATTGTCCATTTTCTAATTGAAGATTAGGGAATGATTTTAAAGGGTTGTTTTTGATGCTGAAGGGGTTAAGGTACACTGAAAAAATTTTGGTACAGTATCCGTCCCATGGAAATATTTCATTATTCTGTTAATTTCAGATTAAATATTTTGCATTGATTTTCAACGTAGTGAAGTTAACTGAATAACGTAATTTTTCATTTGGGACGGATACTGTACTTTAAAGTACAGATGCTGCACCAAAATTTTTTTAGTGTAGATAGGAATACATTCAGAGCAATTTTTAAAGCCAGGGAATTCGCTAAAAAACTTTTTATTATATTTATTTAATAAAAATTGTCCATTTCTTGATTGAAGATTAGGGAATGATTTTAAAGGGTTGTTTTTGATGCTGAAGGGGTTAAGGTAGATAGGAATACATTCAGAGCAATTTTTAAAGCCAGGAAATTCTCTCAAAATTTTTTTATTATATTTGTTTAATAGAAGTTGTCCATTTTTTGTCCTTTAAAATTGGTTAAAACCAGATTGATGTGTTCATTAAACTAAGAAATTACTGCTGCTTTCGTACAAATGGCAGTAGAGAATGCTACTGTTCAAGAAATTCCAAATAATTAAATTATTGATAAGTTTAAATAAAATAATTTAATAATTTAATATTTTTATATTTTAGTTTTAAATGTTAATAAAAATTTTCAATTATATAGAAAGGGGCCGCTTTGAATATCTTTCCCGGGCCGCTTTTAATTCCCAATCCGGCCCTGAATATATTTGCAATAAAAGAATGCGGTTCAGCTCCACATGGCAGCCAATTTTCAAAAATTTGCTATTATTTTCGTATAAATATAGTTGTAGTAAAATCGTTTAAAATATACTTATATTACACCCTAATAAGAAAAATAAGTGCAGAGAAACATTGAATAAAAAAAATTTTTTTTTTTACCAAAACTTATCTTGAAATCGGGCAGTTACGCAAGAATTGACCATAGACAATAATCAATAGTACACATAATTATACCTCGACGTCAAACATTCCACTAAAATTATCTTACGTGCCAGAAAAGTCCGTAAGTGGTTTAAATGTTATGAGGCAAAATAAGCAAAAAAAGTACATTTTTTGGGCCAAAATAAAAAAATACTCTATCACCATGAAAAAATAGAAAACGTCAATTGAAATCCAGTTTCTTTTTTTTTAAAGTAGGTTACTCCTTTATACAAAAAATAAGTGGTTGATAAGGAATATCTATGGCTTTTACCGGAGTTATGAGCTATTAATGGTAAAATGGTAATACATCCATGAGAAAAAGATATAAATATTTTGATGTATCTGACTAACCCTTACAAAAAGAATTACTGGATTCATTCCTGGGAAAAAGAACTTCAAAAAGCACTGAGAAAAGTACTGGAATAAGTACTGGAGAAGTACCGGAAACTCCAGCACTTTTTTCGCAAAATGTATGTTTTTAAGTACAATCATTTTTTTTTTTTTTAATTGCTATGAAACTGCGATTTTGCGTTATATCCGAAAAAAAAAAGTTTTTCGAATACTACAAAATTATTTTAGTAGTCTTGAATAAATCGCTTTACAAAACAAAGTTTCATATTGTTTACTAAATTTTCTACTCTTAATGTCAAACTGTTCTGAACTATTTACGAAACTTTCTGTACATTTTATAAAACAGGTCTGTAAAAAAAACTTCTGTAATTCATATAAAACTAATTCAGCAAAAGTTATCAAATTATTTTGTGGAAAGTACAAAATAGTCCTATCTAAATATCAAAATATCCATCCAACTCGCGCGCGCAGTTAACAGTGTGCTGTGTGTCTATCACAGTTGAATTTCAAGGGTAATCTATTAGGCAGATGCAACATAGAAAAACAGGGCCGTGGAGAGCCAGCTCGGGCCCCGGGGAAAATTGGCTTGTAAAAAATTTTAATGACCCCTTCTATGGATATTTTTTTTTTTTAGTAGCCGATTTTTGGAGGCGGACCCCAACGAGACCTCGGCCCCGGGGGAAAACCCCTTGCTGCCCCCCCCCTCTCGTCGGGCCTGATAGAAAATTTGATTGATATTAGTATCAGTTACAACAAACTTTTAGCGACTGTTCAAAACTAATAGAAAAAGAAAAATACCTTAAATTTTTGTATTCATAATATAAATTATAAATTGTTTATACTTCCAATAAAAACAATTTTCAATCCAATGTCTTCTTTAATTATTTTGTTTTTTAATGTTTAATATTCTAGTTTTAGTTTAAAAAAAAGTACTCTTCAAAGAGTGTCTGAAAAAAAATTACACGGAAAACCAGAAAATGAAACTTTACAATATCTTTGATTTTTTAAAAGTCACTTGCTGTTGATAAACAGGTAATATTGGTTAATATTGGTTTATTGGTTGGATTTTTTAAAATATTTTATTCAAAAGTTATTGGATAAATAAAATTTGATTTAGATATATTTTTAAAGACAATGTTATTTAACGAAAGCCAACAAATAACGTTTTAAAGAGAAAAATGTGCTATTATTTGTCAAGATTGGATAAAAATTACATATTTTCACTAGATTCAAAGAAAAAACATAAAATGTTAAATTATTATTATTTAACCACAAATTTTGACACAACATAATTTTTTCAAAGAAATGTGAAACTTGATATTTCAAAATTTGGTGAAATTAACTTTAATAATATTTTTATTCAGCTATAAAATCATTTCTTAATTTCAATTTTTAACGAAAGGAGTTAAAAAAAATATATAAAAATGCAATTAAAATAAAAATGAGATATGTTTGAGATATAAACGTTTCTGATAAATTACACATTTTCTAACAATTATTTGCTTATTTTCATCCAAAAACACTGGAAAGTTTTCTAAAAATTAGCTTTCTATCAAGTTTTAACGGAATTTGTTGAAAAAACGAGAAATATAAAAAAATATCTAGAGAAACTTTTTTTACATCTTTTGAAGAGGAGCAACTGTTATTTCGAAAAAATTTTAATATCTAGTGTATTTTTTGAGAAAAATAAAATTTTCCTTTAAAAAAATGGAAATTAATTTTTTTTTTTTTTTACGAAAATCGGGCACAAGTTAAATTTCTATGGAAAATAATCTTTACTATGACGACAATTTCCAAAAAAAAACTTCAACCAAAAAAGGTGTGGTTTTTGAGTAATTGGAATTCAAATTTTTTTAGTAAAACGGCACTTGTTGAGAGGAATAACAATTCTTTCAGGCCGTAAAAAAAGAATAAGATATCGAAATTATTTAAAAAGTTAGTACAGTTACATTTAAGGTTTTGTTTTTAAATTTAAAATAGACGATAGTTCCGTCTTTAAAAATTAAAATCTTTGTAACTCCATAAAAAATTTTTTTCAGCCAAACAAAAAAATACGTGTCGTCTAAAATTCTTTGAAAAAAAACTTTTTGGAGATACTTATTTAATTATTTTATTAATAATTTGCTAATAACTATTGTTGTACTAAATTTAACTAGACTAAACTTTTGTCAATTTTTACCAGAAAGAAGTTAATACTGTTCCAAATTATTGTAATGAGATGTTAAACTTAAATAATAGAAATGTTTTCAATTTTTTATTATTTTTTATAATTTTCTAAAGATTAAACGGAAACTAAAAATTCCTCTTGAATTCAAATATTATTTCACTTTAACAAAAAATTTTCAAATTTTATTTTGATAAGATTTTTCAATATTATTCTTTCAAAAAATATCTTTATCTCTAAAATAAGTAATTAACAAAAGCTTTTTGAAAGGAATTGCACTTTCCCCTTTTGGTGAAAATTTGTTTGAATGACACATGCCAGAACTAGAGGTCACCGAGAACTTGGAAAACCAGATCTTATAGCCTCAGTGCCCGGTGGTCAGTGCGTCTGACTCGTGTTCGGAAAATCAGAGTTCGAATCTCAGTGTCGCTAGGATTTTTTAAAATATTCGTTTCTATGTGTTTACTTACGTTTAAGGTATTTATAAAATATTAAGTTAATTATGTATGTATGTATGTATGTATGTATGTATGTATGTATGTATGCGAATTGTCAACTTTCGACAAATCACCTTGCATCTCACCAATAACAGTAGAGATACCACTCCTACTAGTAACCGGAAAAGGGGAAGCATTCACAGTTTCATCAGACAGCTGATGAATCATTCTATTTTCTTTTGTGCATGGTTTGTATTTTACAAAACTCCTCTAGAATTCTTACAAACTCTCCGATAGAGATACTATTGCTTCATTTTGTATATTTTCTATTCTTCCTCTAAGAAATATTATAAACTTCCTATTTGTACACTATGCAAACATATTCAATAAAATTAACGGAATTTGAGTATCATATTTATGAAGGAATTTAGTAATTCATACAAACCATGCTATTAGAGTTTTCACAAAACTTTTTCATGTATCCAAGAGTCCAAAAAAAGTTTTGTAAATATCAATGAATTTTTTTTTTCTGTGTATATTTGAATGCATTTAGTTTACAACAACTAGAGTTATGCAAGAAACCATAAATTTGGGGTCAAGTCGAGTTAGCTTTTTTCTGGTCAGGTCGAGACTATATGGTAAATAAAATATGGGTCAAAATTTCTCAAAAAGAACAAAGTTGGTTTGGGGTTTATCGATTTTCTTGAAAATTGGCATAAGTTTAGTGTTAGGTAAGAGTTATTTGTGGGCCAAAGAGTTTTCAAAAATGTTCAAAATTGTTGAAGTTAGAGAGCTTTGAATTTTGAGATACGAGTTTTTTCAAACCATGATATTTTTTGTATTTTTAATGGATTTGCTTCATATTTACAGGATTAATAGATGATTTATAGCCGTTTGAAACGTAATTTAAAGGTTTTAAATTTTCAAAAAATTTGACCAAAAAAAAGTCAAAAAAAGTTTTTAAATTTATTTCCTAATTTAAATTAAATTTCCTAATTTAAATATTGCATTTAATGAAGAATTAAACTGATTTAAATGAGAATTTTTGTTTTTTATTTTTAACAATAAATAAACAAATGAAAACAACTATTTGTATAATATCAAAATCAGAGGTGGTATGCATACTTTTATTACCTTTAAATAAAAAAAAACTTCTAAATCGGTTAATATTTGTGGGCTTTATTTTAATTTGTCCACGTACGTATTTTTTGACCCGCGCCGCGGCGCAGCGCAATGTCAGCAGTGGCGCCATAAAGTGAACCGCCGCACTAAAAATTGAATATCTCCGTTAGTTTCAGACCCTCCATCAATTTTTTTTTTTAAAAGACGCAGAAAAAGATAAGGAATTTGAAAATAATTTTTTCGTAAACGCTGTTTACGGCCAACTGTAAGAAAAATAAATTTAAAAACTTTTTTTGACTTTTTTTTGGTCAAATTTTTGGAAAATTTAGAACCTTTAAATTACGTTTCAAACGGCTATAAATCATCTATAAATTCTGTAAATATGAAGCAAATCCATTAAAAACACAAAAAGTATCATGGTTTGAAAAAACTCGTATCTCAAAATTCAAAGCTCTCTAACTTCAACAATTTTGAACATTTTTGAAAACTCTTTGGCCCACAAATAACTCTTACCTAACACTAAACTTTTGCCAATTTTTAAGAAAATCGATAGACCCCAAACCAACTTTGTTCTTTTTGAGAAATTTTGACCCATATATAATATTGTTCTACCGCGAAATCAATCGAGAACCCGAAGCTATTTAAGAACCTGTAAGTTTCAAGGACTCAAAAGTTTCGAGAATTTAAATATTAGGGCAAGTACGTGTTACACTCGTACTAAAACCTAGGGTTTCGTATACGAAACAAAAATATTTGCTATATTAACAAACAGAGCTTTCCAATTTGGTACACATACGTATTTTCACTTGTAAATTTCTTTAACTTAAAGAGCTAAAATTTGACACCCAAAAACGTTCTCTATATTTTTCCTGTAACCTGCAAGTGCAAATACATATTTATACCAAATTTTAGCATTCTAAGTTAAAAACATTGGAAGTTAAGGGAGAAACAAGGTCATTTTAATGCATTTTTCTCTAAAAGTCGTTATCTTTCGTTCAAAAAAACTATGATAACTACCTTCAACAATGTTCTCTAAATTTTTAGTAATCTACTGTAATCTACACATCAAACTATTTAAATGTACCAAATTTCAGCTCTCTAAGTCTAATAGTATGGCTGACAGGTGGAGATAAAAATGCATTTTCAGTGCATTTTCGTTTAAAAAAGGACCATTCCCCCTCCTGATCTTCCAAACTATTAGACTAAGAGAGCTCAAATTTGGCACACAAATGTATTTTTTGATGTAGATTACAGGAAAAATATAGAAAAGGTGATGATAATAGCTATGTCAAGAATATAGCAAGAGGTTTTAACAAAAATACATTTAAAATGCTCAAAAATAGTGGTTTTTGCTTAATAGCGCTATGGCAATCATCCCCAAAAACGTTCTCTATATTTTTCCTGTAATCTGTACGTGAAAATACATATGTGTACTAAATTTCAGCACCCTAAGTTAAAAACTTTGAAAGTTAAGGAGGGGGGGACATTGTCATTTTTACGCATTTTTTTCTAAAAGTCGTTGTTTTCCGCTCGAAAACACTATGATAACTACCTTCAACAATGTTCTTCATATTTTTCACGTAATGTAAAAGTCAAACTACTTATGTGTGCCAAGTATCAGATCTCTAAGTCATAAAGTTTAAAAACTAAGGAGGGAGATAGTGTCATTTTTGTGCATTTTTATAAAAAAATTGAGGTTTTTCGCTGTAAAAGATCATGATGACCGCCTCCAAGAAGCGCGTTCGAGATTCCACGCGGGTAAATGTCTGTCTTTTTCTAACTAATAGAAAGAAAGACAGAGATACACCCGGGTGCTCCCGAAGGGTGATTCTGAACGCTACCAAGACAGATTTCTATATTTTTTCTGTAATCTACGCGTTTAACTAAATATGTGTACCAAGTTTTAGCAGTGGCGGATCCAGACAAGGTTTTTGGAGGGGGTATTGCATGAGAGAGAAAGAGATAGCACTATAGTGCTATCTCTCCCACTCTCATTGTTAAAGATGAGGCTTTTGGGGGGGGGCCAAGCACCCGTGGCCCCCCCCCCCTGGATCCGCCAATGAGTTTTAGCACTCTAAGTCCCAAAACTTTGGTCGTTATGGGAAGAGAAACTGAGTTATGTTTTTGCATTTTAGGCTAAAATTAGTGGTTTTTGCTCAATAGCGCTATGATATTCACGCCCAATAACGTTCTCTATATTTTTCGCGTAATCTACACGTGAAAATACATGCGTTTACCTAATTTCAGCACCCTAAGTCAAAAACTTTGGAAGTTAAGAGAGGGGACACGATTTTGGCTACGGACGCAAAACCCATTTTATGGGGATCTTTAAGCAGTTTTGAGCGACGGAAGGGTCTAGATGGCTGTCAATGAAAGTAGGTCCCACATCGCTGGGAAAAAGCAGCCTAGTCGGCAGCGTCGGGATATAAGAGCATCTATGAACGCGATACGTCAGTAATTGACTCCCCCTAGGGAAGGTTTTAAGGTCCCAAATAAGGGTGTGTTTTTGGCAGGTCGGCAAGTCACCACCCGACCACCCAGATACCCCTGAAGTACGGGCTACAGGGTACCTTAGAGCAGGTTTTTACATCCCACGCAAAAAAAAAGATAAATATTAATAACTAGCGTAACAAGACTCGCTCGCTAATGCTCGCTCGTTTTTTTATTTTTTTTATATATTTATTTATTATGTTTATTCTTGAAAATATATATAAATCTTTAAATATTTTTAGTATCTAATTTTCTTTGTTTTATTCTTATTAATTAAATATTATTTATGTACCATTTTTTTTCTTTATTATTATAAGTTTCATATGAAAGTTTGATACCAAATTAAATATTTAAACATCATGTCGTAGAAAATTACGTTTATGTTAAACAAGTATTTCATCTAATAATTAAAACATAACATAATGATATTTCTAATAAATTTACAATAGTGTGTATAATAACTTCTAGTATTTTCAAAAATATTGTTTTCAAAAATATTGCCAGTAATAATGATAATAATAGATACTAAATATTAATACTAAATTATAAAAAAAATTTAATAATATATTTATAATAATTATATTATGTTATTTATTAGAATTATTTATCTGTTTTTCTAATTAATATTGTAGTTATAAATTTTTATTTAAAATTTTAAAGAATTAGCTAAAATAATATTAAATATTTTAAAATAAATTAAACAAATTTAATCAAGTTTCGCACAGACAGGAATGCTTAAAAATATTTCAATTGATTTTAAAACCTTTTATGTAAAAACATTTATTATTGCAATAGAAATTATTAGAAAAATTTTTAGTACAACAGTCACATCGTTAACCATCAAGTTTTTTTATGCTGATATAGTATTATTATTATTAATTTATTATTTATTATTATTAATAAAAAAATAATAATAATAGTAATTATTAATTATTCGAATGATTCCCTTCCATTATTAATGTCAAAGTGTATAAAAAGATCACAAGAAGGACATGGGAAGTATTAAAAATAAAAACTTCACAACATCGTAGTCAAAATTGTGCTACGTTTCGTCAGTTTAGATCCGCTGACCTCATCAGGCACTGTTTATTAAAAAAATTTGTTTTTTTTATATATATAAAACATTGGTTCCAATAAAAGCATAGTTTAGAAAAATAATATAAAAATATATATACCTAGGATTAACACATAGATGAACTTATTTTATAAAAAACGCACGTCAAATTAGTAAAAGAACAACCATTGTTAAGAAGAAAAAATAAGTAGAAAAATAAGTAAGTCTTAACATTTCGACAGTCGAGTACAAACTAACTATACACATATTACAAGCAAAATATAAATAATAAGGAAAGGAGTCAATATTACAAGCCAAATGCCCGAATACTATTGTACCCGAAAAATAAAAGCATATGAATATGATAAAAATATTAATTAAATAAATAATACAGGTTATAAAAAATGTAGATTTTATTATAAAAATATCAAAAAAATACTGGTTATAAAAAATGTAGATTTTATTATTAAAATATAAAAAAAATATAGGTTATAAAAAAAGTAGCTGTTATTAATACAATATCAAAAATATTAAAAAATTCCATATAAAAAAACACATGTAAAAAAAATGTTAAGATAAGGTGATATTGTACGCCAAATTTTCTAAATATGTAATTATTTGGTCGTTTTCTTTAAATTTTTAATTTAAGAAATAAACCGAAGAAATAAAAAATGAATAAATAAATTAAATTAAATTAATTAATAAATAAATTAATAAATAAATTAATAAATAAATAATTTAAGAAATAAACCAAAGGACTGACGATAAATTATGACATTTAATAAACAGATGATTCGTACTTGTTTTTTTGTGAGTCTTGAAGTTGATACATACAGACATTTCATTTTTATTAAATTTGAATTTAAATTTTTTCGGGCAAATGTACTATTCGGGCGATTCGATTCAGGAAAATAGATTCGGGCGAATGGTCATTCAGGCGAAAGTACGTTCGGGCGATTCGATTCGGGCGCGTGGATTCGGGCGAATGGGCGTATACCCTTTTTTTTACTATTATTACTTATTTACTAATATTCCGTGCAATTTGGTCTTAAAGAGTTTTGAACGTCGTTACAACCTTATTAATAATAATTGTAAAATACCTTTTGACGAAATTACTGACTGTGTTAAATTTTTATTTGACAATACATATTTTACTTTTAATAAAAAATTTTTTCAATAAATTGACGGAACACTAATGGGCTCTCCAATTTCCCCTCTGTTTGCTGACATTGTGATGGATGATTTGGAAAGCGATTGTCTAAAAATTTTAAAAGATAAACACAATTGTATACCACTTTTTTATTTCCGATATGTAGACGATACCATTATGGGCATAAAAAAGGAACATATAGATCTTGTTTTAAATGTTTTTAATGCTTACCGTAGTTCATTAAAATTTACCTTACAACTTGAAAAAGACAATAAAATTAACTTTTTAGATATGACCTTGATAAAAAATGACGATCGCATTATTACTAATTGGTTTAAGAAAGAAAATTCATTTGATAGACTTGTTAAGGGGTTACACCACTGTAGAATTTTCAAAAAATTGAAATTTTTTTATTGTCTTAAAAATTCTTCTGAACCTTCTAGAATAAGAGACAAATTTATACATGTCTGAAAGAAAACATTAAACTGCGTTTAAATAAAATCCGTTACTTAAAAGTTGACAACAGTTACAATAAACAACGCAGAGAATTATATCGTCGAATTCCAAAAATTTCTCTTCCATTAGTAGAATAGGGTGGCTTTGGATCAAGATTCTGATTGGTCGAGGGGCGTGGCTTAGGGGCGGGGCTTGGGCGTTTGGGTTTATGGATCACTAATCAGATTGTTCTAGGGGCGTGGCCAAGAGTGGGGAGTGGGCGTCTCAGTTTTTGGATCAAGATTCTGATTGGTCTAAGGCGGCTGGATCAACGTTGTGATTGGTTATTTTTGTGGGTGTTTTTGGGGTGTGGTAATTAGTTATAGACCACAATGGCGGCGTGAATAGAAAAAGTAACAGGTGTTAGGAAAATAGAAGATGGTTAAAAGGACTTTGGTCCAGGAGTGTGAGGGGGTGTGGTGACTAGACAAAGAACAGGTGTTGAATAGAAAACGTTTGGGAGCTTGAACAGGTGGACCACCCAAATGGTAAGTATACCCACATCGTAAATTTTCAAGACTAGTTTTAAGGGTTAGGAACTTAGGGATATTAAAAATTAACAAAACAAGATATGTATAAAAATTGTATTTATGAATTATTGTAAAAAGCATTATTTACATATAAAGAATAATGTCCTATATAATTTTGAAAAAAGTATAAATTATAATGCACGACGAATAGCGCTGAAAATACCTTGAGCAATATAGTCGTTGTACACAAAAGTGAGTTCGAGAAATACAATATCAAAATGAAGTTCAATGAATGTTTTTTCTAATTTTGTTTCGACTTGTTTTTTAAAGAGGTCGGATTTAATATGCAAAAGTTCTTTAATAAAATCATAATTGTGAAAAACAATTTTTTCTGATAAAATAAAGTCAGTAACACATTCAATTAAAGAAACTGTACAAATTTCGATATTTTTTAACAGACGTTCTAATCTACGGAAGCGTTCCTCAACACACACAATAACATTTTTTAGTCCTTCAAACGATGTTTTTTGCATCACTATTGTAGGCGTGTAAGTTTTGACCCTCTTTGATTCGTCAGTAGTGATATCTTCCTCAGCAACAGTGTCGAAAATAATAGCTTTAGATCCATAGGCACTCGAGAACACAAGACGGTATTTTCCCAAATCAGCACCATGCTGATATAAGGGAGACACTGTGTTTGAATCCTCAAAATACGAAGAAATAAGATCAAGTCGTTCTTGAAGGGCAGTCCACGTTTTTGAATCAAAAGTGATCCCTTGTGTTGAACTGCTTAAAAGTTTAATAACTGGTTGCGCAGAAGAATAATCCGGCTGTAGTTCAACCCCGACAAGAATCTTTTTTGTAAACGAATTATTTAATGCGTAGATGCTTGGTAGTAAAAGAGGTAGATTTTTTCTCTTTGGAGTGTCATCTCGAGTCATGAAAATTCGTTTTGCAACAGACCTTGTAATAGTTTTTCTTGGTGATGTTATAAGAGGTATGTTGTCAGTAAAATCTGGTGACAGTACTTCAGCGTCATTGTAGGCTTGCGACATTTTGAAGACAGAGTTTACACTTTGAGATTTGTAAACTAACTGAATCAAAAGCATACCTAACCCTCATTTTATAGAAAAAATCCTTTGGTAGGGGTAAGAAAAATGGGGGTAAAATTAAAAACACATGCTCTTCCAGGTGTATAATATGTGTTTTAATCACTTATTATACCTACACTCAGCAACTGTTTCTGTAAAGTGTTAAGGTAAGTGTAATAAAATTGATTGTTTATAGTTAAATGTATAATGTTAAATAATATTATTTCAAAAATAAAATGAAGTTTATTTTACATAAGTTTAGAAATGTAACAGATGTTAAAGGAGAGTTTGTTAATGCGTTTAATGGTTTTTAAAAGGAATAAAATAATGGTTTTGAGGAAAAAGCGAAAATAACAGAAAAAGGGGGATGTGTCTAAAGTATTGCGGTTTGTAATAAAATTAGCTCTAGACTGTAACAAAAGTAAAAAGTAACAGGTGAATTTTTTTACGGTTAATAATTTCGGTGAATGTCAAACAAAAAGTACAAGCATAGATGTCTATTAGACGAGAAATTAAATAACCGAAAAAACATAAAATGTGTAAGTTTATGGAAATGTATTGTCTTTTCTTGAAAATGGGGAAACGGACAAAGAATCTATTGTAAGCGAGCTGGTCGTAACTTACAGTCAAGCCATCCCTTGGTCACTCAAATTGAAAGAGATGTGAAAATCAAGTCTCGAGTGTGACAGCGTCTCAAGACTATGCATGGCGTAGTCACCCTCCTTTTTTTAAATTTTCCATGTGTTTTAGGAATAGAATGAACCTGTAACCTAGGAACTAGTTTTACGAACACAATGACATCTATATAGGTCCTTTTTTTTAAAAGTCTTATAGACACTGAAAATTCACAGTTTTCTCTGAGTAGTCAGGATGTCGACACCTCAAGAGGTTTTAATCGCGATCGAAGTTCTATCGTCGGGTTTAAGTAGTGAGTTGTGTGAAAAAGTTTTTTGCACTTTATTGGAAGGATGTGAAAGTCACCAGCTTTTACAATTGGCATTAAAAATGCCAAAAAATTTGTCAACTCTTCGTGTAATTCAAGAAGCTTTAGAGAAGAGATGCTACTACGATAAATTATTTTTCTCGGAATATATAGGTGTGTGTTTGTTTAGTGTGGTGAAAAAATAAGTGTATTGTTTAATATATTTTCAATTTATAAATAATTGAAAAAAAGTGTTTAAATAAAGTTATTAAAAGAAAAATTGTTATTTTTCAGATCATATCGATGGAAATATGGATGTGAACGATTCGTCAACGGAAAGAACTTGTGACATGTTGGTTGATAATGATTGTGATAATGAGGATGATGATGATGATGTAATATCAGAGGCATCAACTATTATAGCTACAAATCGTCAACAAGACATGAATGTTGAAACAGAGGTAGAAATAATAGCTGTGATGGAAGAAGATCATGTAAATGACGTAATAGAAAATAATGAACAAATTAAAGAAACAATAGCTGTGGTGGGGGAGGATAATGTTAGACGTGTCATAGAAATTAATGAACAAGTGGTAGTAGTGGAAGAAGAAGAAGAAGAAGAAGAAGAAGAAGAAGAAGAAGAAAGAGAAAGAGAACCAGTAGTAGTACCTATGCTGGAGGAAGCTGTTGTTGATATTGTTAATGATAGTAAAAGTGATGAAAATTCGGTCGACGAAGAAGAAGAAGAAGAAGAAGAAGAAGAAGAAGAAGAAGAGAGAGTCAGAAACGAGTTGTTGCAAGATATTGTAACACCAAGTGAAGATTCAGGGTTCGACACAGAATCACACACGGTATCAGAAGTGTCAAACGACAGTTTTTTAAATGAATCTCGCGAAACACTTGAGGACGAAGATATGCAAAATATACTGTTTGAAGAAATTGCACGTGCACAGGCTTACCAGCAACAACAACAAGAACAACAACAAGAACAACAACTGCAACAACAGCTCCAACAACAACACCCCCAACAACTTCAAGAACAACAACTACAACAAGAACAACAACTACTACAACAAGAACAACAGCAACAACAGCTTCAACAACTACTACAACAACAACACCAACATCTCCAACAACATCGACAACATCACCAACAACAACAACAACAACAACAACAACAACAACAACAAGTTGATGATATAGAACCTGTATACATGCAAGCGGGAGGCAGCAGGGCTGGATTATCAGAGTCAGGTGAGAGTAGGTTTTTTTGTATAGAATGGGAGAGACCTTTGTTTATCCAAAAATTTAATTTCATGGGTTTGAGTGTCGGTTTAAGATTAAAAAATCCACCTAGTGGTAGGGCCGTTGCTGAAGACATACGTTATCTCGAAAAAGCGATTTATGCTGTATTTAATTATGTCATGCGTAATGTTGAACCAGATGATATGACCTTAATTGGTTTCAATTCTGATCATATCAAATATGGTAAAATATTAGAATATCGCAAAGCGAAATTTTATACGGTTGATTCGCTTTGGGGATTAATTTATGCTATTGTACAAAGTAACGAACAATTTCGGGTAGATAATTCTTTCACCATTAATGTTCAAAGTGTTAAAGATAATAGGGGTAGTGGGGGGCATGCTGTACTGTATAATAATAGACAGGTTAGTAAAAAATCCATTTTGAAAATTAATAGTACGGATAATCTTTGTTTACCTAGAGCGTTAGTTGCAGCTCACGCTTACGTCGAACGAGGGCAAATACGGAAAGGTGCATTACAGACACAGTGGGATAACATTAGACACGCTTATAGAAATCCTCAGCTTGAAAAAGCAAAGGAACTTTTGAGGAATGCTAGGGTCGAAGTACCTGCAGACGGTTGTGGTATGATTGAAATAATAAAATTTCAGAAATATTATGCTATAGAAAGAGTTGCCATAATTGTTCATGATTTTACCAGTTTTGGTACCGGTAAAAAACCTTTATATTATAATGGTACCCGTGAAGTTACAGATATTGGTAAAACCGTTAAATATAATTTACATATAATGTTTTATCCATCCGATAAACATTATGATACAATATTAAATTTAAAGGGGCTTGCTAGCACAAATTTTTTCTGTGTACCGTGTAATAAAAGTTTTAAATTTCCAACTGGTCACACTTGCACAAACAAGTGCAACTCTTGTTTGTCAACACCGCCTTGTGAAACGAAGGGAGAGAATTCAGACATTCAAGAATTGCAGTGCGACCTATGTAAAAGATTTTTTTACGGTCTGAATTGTTTTGAAAAACATACTGTGAAAGGTTCTTTTACACCGCAAAGTAGTGTTTGTGAGAAACTACGAATTTGTGATGGTTGTGACCGGTTGGTTAATCATGTAACAGAAAATAATCATGAATGTGGCCGCGGTTTTTGCAAAGTTTGTCTGTGCAAACGCTATTACAATCATGACTGTTACATGGCCCCTATAAAATGCCAAAATAAAAAAAATGAAAAGCCTGTAAGTCTTGTTTTTTATGATTTTGAAACTCAACAAAATAAAATTATGCCAGGTACAGAGAATATTAACATACACAAGCCTAATCTATGTGTGGTACAGAGAGTATGCACTTTGTGTATAGACGAGGAAAATATTAATGTAAATTGTGACAAATGTGGAAATCGGCAGATTATCTACCAAGGCTCAAATGTTGTTTGTGATTTTGTAAATCTTGTCACTGAAAAACAAACTACATTTGAGAGTATTGTGTGTATAGCACACAATGCTAAAGCGTTTGACGCACAATTTATATTAAAATTTCTAGTCGAAAAAAAAGGTGTGCAAACTAGACCTTCTGTAATAATGAATGGTACAAGTATCATCCTTATGCAGATAGGTCAGACCAAGTTTATTGATAGTTTGAATTACCTTCATTTACCATTAAGTGCTTTACCCAATGCATTCGGTTTTGTAGACATTGTGAAAAAAGGCACTTTCCCGCATTTATTTAATATCCCAGAGAATAGTGAATGTAACGATGGCGAAGGGTATAAGGGTCACATACCTGAGGCGGTCTTTTATGCACCAAACACAATGTCTGTAAATAAGCGTGAAGAATTTTACAAGTGGTATGAGACACTATCGAAAGACCCAAATTACGTTTTTAATTTTTGGAGTGAGTTAATCGATTATTGTGTCAATGATGTCACAATTTTACGTCTTGCTTGTGTGTCTTTTAGAAAAATATTTTTTGAACGTGGTGGTTTTTGTCCTTTTACAAAATGTGTAACGATTGCATCAGCTTGTATGACGTTGTTTCGAAAAAACTTTTTGTTAAAAGACACTATAAGTATACCTCCAAACAAAGGGTATCGTACAGCCAATAAACAGTCTAAGAAAGCAATAGAGTGGTTATTTTGGATGGAACACACTATGCGTAAAAATATAATTCATGCCGGTAGATGTCGTGAATATAGAACAGTGGAAGGAAAACTTGTCGACGGATACTATAAAGACCAAGGTATTCGACACGTTTTAGAATTTCATGGTTGCTTTTGGCATGGTTGTATAAAATGTTTTACTTTTAACAGAGACCAGAAGTCTGGAAATAGAGACAGTCCTGCTGTTAAGTATGAACGTACAAGGGCAAAAACTGAAAAGTTGCGCTCGGCAGGATATATAGTAACAGAAATATGGGAATGTGAGTTTGACCAGTTAAAAAAAGAAAATAGTTATTTACAAAATTTTTTAAAAAATAACGAATTTGTTAAAGAAACACCATTAAATCCTCGAGATGCATTTTTTGGGGGCCGAACAGGTAATACTGTTTGTTTTTATGATGTAAGAAATGACGAGAAAATATTTTATATAGATATTTGCTCTTTGTACCCTTATATATGTAAAACAGGTAAATTTCCTGTGGGTCATCCTGAACTTTACATTGGTGATGAGTGCAAAAAATTGTTAGGTGAAAACTTAACGGATTTTTCATTCGTCGAAGGTTTAGTGAAATGTCGTGTATTACCACCTCAAAAATTATATCACCCGGTACTACCAATACGTATGCATTCAAAGTTGATGTTCACATTATGTCGTACATGTTGCGAATTATTGCAACAGACAGAATGCGAACATGAACCTGAATTACGTGAAATTGAGGGTACATGGGTGTCTGAAGAACTGAAAAAGGCTATAGAAAAAGGTTATAGATTAATTAAAGTTTTTGAGATATGGCAGTACAAGACTGTTCAATACGATTCTAAAACACAAAAAGGTGGTCTCTTTGCCGATTACATAAATATGTGGTTTAAACTCAAACAAGAGTCAGGGGGTTGGCCTCGTCAATGTGTAGACGATGTGTCCAAACAACTCTATTTAGACGAGCATTTTAAAGTTGAGGGTGTAAAATTAAATCCAAATAATATAATAAAAAACCCAGGGCTCAGAAGTGTTGCGAAATTATGCTTAAATTCATTTTGGGGTAAATTTGGACAAAGAGAAAATTTACTTCAAACTGAAATTGTAGAAGAACAACAGCGTCTAATGGAGCTGTTGTGTAATTCTCAAAAAGTTGTTCACAATATTTTACCTGTGAATAATGATGTTTTGTATGTAACGTATGGAAACCAAGAGGGTACATCACAGACTACATCATTTACAAACGTAGTAATAGCTTCTTATGTGACGGCGCAAGCAAGGTTAAAACTGTATTCATATCTTGAGAAATTGGGTAAACGTGTTTTATATTACGATACAGATTCTTGTATATATGTAGAACATGTAAATAATAATAAAGAATATAAACCGGAAATAGGGTGTTACTTGGGACAAATGACAGATGAATTAGAGCCGGAATATGGGCAGGGTAGTTATATCGAAAGTTTTGTTTCGGGTGGACCTAAATTTTATGCTTATAAAGTTGTTGACAGTAAAGGTAATAATCACTATACATGTAAAGTCAAAGGTTTCACACTAAATTATGAGAATGGTAAAAAAATTAATTTCAACAGTATGAAAGAAATGGTAGTTAATAAAACACAAACATTTGTAAATATTTCATCTCGAGTCATACGACGAACGTCATATCACGAGGTGGTAACTTGTACTGAGAATAAAATTTGTAAACCTGTAAATAATAAAAGACGTTGTATTGAAAATTACGAGTCGGTACCATACGGTTATATAGAATGATTGTAGAATTATAAATTCAGTAAAAAAAGAAAAAAATATATCTCTCTCATTCTGTGCGAGCCTTTCTCTCCACTTGTTTGTGATATTTGCAGAAAGTTTTTATTTGTTAGTTGAAAAAATTAAAATTTTTAAATACAAAATGTAAACTTTTGAATTAGTATATTAAATACTAAAATTTTGTTTCAGCAAAAGTATCAGCGGCCAAAGTACCACCTGGAAATATGAACCCGAGGGGTACAGTAGACGATTGGACATGGTATGATCCGTTGAAGGACTATTCACACGATAGATTAGTGTATCAAGACATCTTTTTGCCATGGGACGGGTCATCAACCTCATCTATAGAACAATAGTAACTCGAAAAAACAATTCGAGAATTTAGAAAAAATCTGTCCAAAAAAGTTTTAATTTAAAAATTTAATTTTTAAAAAAATTTTAATTTTTAAGTTTTTTAAAAAAAAGTTTTAAATTTTTTATTCAACTTAACATTTAACTTTAAAGACTTTTTGTATTTTTAAAATTTAATTTTTCTATTTTATTTTTGCACGAAATAAAAAATAATTTCTTTTAATGTATATATGTATGAATTAAAATTGTTTAAATAAAATATATGGTAAAAACTCTAAATATTTATGTACAATATTTGTAAAATAAAAGACAATTTATTGTATTTAATTGTTTCATAAATCCTTTTATCCACAAAATTTTTTGATAAAAATTATATAAATTAATTTCTTCAAATATACACAAATAATTAAAAAAGATAATAATATAATTTTATTCTCTCTTGAACAATTTTGTAAAAATCTTTAAAACTAAATTTTAGAAAGCATCTTGAAAACTTCATTATACAATTTAATTTAATTTTAATTCTTGTAATGAAACACTAACTTTTCTTTGAAAGAGAAACAAAACTTTGATACATTGTATACATATATCGATATAAGGAAGATGGAAGCACACCACTGGTAAGAAAAATAGTTCTACTACACAAACACAGAGGCGGCGGCGGCGGCGGCGGCGACGGCGGTCCCGGGACGCGGTTTAAGAAGCTTTTAAAAACGCGCGTTTCAAATTTATTTGAGCGCTATTAGCTTAGTGTTAATTAAAGCTTATTTGGCAGATTGCTAGCGATTTTTATGTTACAAGCTGAGAAATAATTACAAGCTGATTCTTTGCTGCTAGCTAGTAACATTCAATTATTTATTAATAAACTCAAGAAAAAATTCATTACTTTTGAATGTACTCTATTGAAATGAATTTTATAGAACGTTTTTATTTAAAATTATTTTTAATATAATTTATTTTCATTTTATCTTCATTATATTTTAATTATTAAAAATACTTATTTCTTTATCTTTATTATTATAATTATATATTTTATAAACTAAAAATTATTTTTGTTTTACAATTCTAACAGAGGTTTTCAACTAGTTTGCAAATTATTTTACGCATGCGTTTAATAGCTCTGTTATCCTATATAAAAAGATCAATTTTGTATTAAACTTGTAATCGAAGAAATGGACTCTCGTTGGAAACATCCTTTTACTTCTATGGTTTGTGGTCCAACAGGCTGTGGCAAGACGTTTTTCGTAAGAAAATTTTTACAAAATAGAAATTTAATGTGTGATGTTATTTTTGAACGAATTATTTTTTATTATTCTGAATGGCAAACAATCTATACGGAATATGGTCGAGAAATTGAGTTTAAAGAAGGTTTACCACAAGCAGCCGATTATTCAAACGATACACGTCCAAAACTAATAATCATTGACGATCTTATGCGAGAATCTTCGAATAATACAATCATAGATCTTTTTACTAAAGGAAGTCACCATAAAAATTTAAGTGTTATATTCATTTCACAAAATCTTTTTCATCAAGGTCATGGCCAGCGTGATATTTCTTTGAATGCTAATTACATTGTTGTTTTTAAAAATCCAAGAGACAAAGCCCAAATTCAACATTTGGCTAGACAAGTCTGCCCTGAAAATTCTCGTTTTGTTCAAGAAGCTTACCATGATGCCACTTCTCAAGCTCACGGCTACTTACTTTTCGATCTTAAACAAACAACACCAGACAATTGCCGTTTTAGAACAGCTATTTTTCCTTCAGACCCCTACCACTATATTTATATACCATCAAAAGGTATAAAATCAAATAGGAGTGCAGCTTGTGTGCCAGTTATGCAGCTGTAATGAAGTCGAAAACACGTAAAATTATAGGCGACAAAAACATTGCAGCGTTGCGCGCCTTGAGTCTTTTAGACACTCAGCAACGTTCTGCTATTCTTAAACAAGCCAATGTTAAGCTTATAAAATGTATCTGTGAATGTGCTTTAAATATTTTACATGGAAATGTGCCCCTAAAAAGTTGTGAGAAATTAATACTTAGAAAACACAGGCAAAATCTAAGAAAATTGATTGAAAAAAAAGGTACTTGGAAAACTAAAAAGCAATTTATTATTCAAAAGGGTAACGGTTTTTTACCACTTTTAATAGCGCCTATCATAGGGTCTTTACTTTCTAGTATCTTTTCACCACCAGCAGCATCATCGTAAAAATGTATTGAAATGGAACATGCTAGAAAAATGGTTCTTGTCTCTAACGATCGTTTAGAACAAATTGAAAAGCAACAACAAACACAAAATCAACTTAAAAATGATACAAAACCTTTTTTATCAACCACACAAACACCAGGTAATACTTTGAGCAGACTTGATTCAGAAATGAGCAAAATTTTATACTCACCATTTCTTAATGATGAGCACGAAAAATGGCGTTTGTACCAGCAAGTATTACAAAAATTTTTATATTTTACCGAACAAACACGAGATCCCCTTCCATCTACAATAATAGGGTCTAAAAATGATAGTAAACCTAACAACGAAGATGAAGGCCGAGATACTGAAGATGAAAAGATTTTACCAGTTGAGGATATAATTGCTACTATCTATAAAACATATAAAAATAAAGGTGTTCTTTTATTGGAAAAGCTACAAAGCCCTAATAACCAATCACGATTCTATTGGGATAGAACAGGAACTGTTTTTATCGATGGGTTTCGTATTGAAGGTGCAAATATTATTAATCTAATTAATGATGCTCTTAGATACAGGAAATCATCCTCAGTACAAGGTAGAAATGATTTCTCAAAATTTTTACAACAAATTAATATACCAAGAGAACTCGTTGGCAATCAAGAGTATTGGAAAGTATCGCCTCTCAATGTAACGACACCTTTAAGAAAATCAACATCTTTTAACAAAAGAAAGGTTAAAAAAAAAATTCAAAAAATAAAGTAGAAAAAAATTTAAACATTTATGAGTCCCTTATCACGGATGATGATACTACTGAATGGTCGACAGATAACGAAGAAGAAAATAAAAAACCTAAAAATAAAAGTTGGATTCCATTTTCTCTTTCTTTTAAATAAAAAAAAAGGATAATGGACGCTCTCAATAAAATTTACTACAATCCGGCGCACCCTGCTTCCTATTCTGGGGCAAATAAACTTGTAAACTTTGTGCGTAATAAAATAAATCGAAAAAATGTTGTAGATTGGCTAAAAGGAGAAGACGCTTATAATTTACATAGACCTACCCGAAGACGTTTTCCTCGAGCTTTCTATAATATTGATAACATTGACGCTTTGTGGGAGGCTGATTTAGTAGATTTACAATCTTTGAAAAAGTACAATAATAATTACGCATATCTACTAGTTGTAATTGATGTTTTAAGCAAGTTTGCATGGGTTGAACCATTACGTAATAAAACAGTGATAGAAGTAAAAAATGCTTTTGAAAAAATTCTTAATAAAAACAATAAGCGCTCCCCAGTCTGTCTTCAAACAGATAAAGGAAAAGAATTTCTTGGTTCTAGTTTCCAAAAATTTTTACGTGATCACAACATTAAATTTCGAACTGCTAGAGATCCAACTGTAAAAGCAGCTGTTGTAGAGCGTTTCAACAGAACATTGAAAGAGCGAATGTGGCGTTATTTTACACATAAAAATACACATTGTTTTATAGATATTTTACAGGACTTAGTAACAGCTTATAATAACGCCCATCATTCTAGTATAAATATGCGACCATCTGACGTTTCCATACATAATTTATCTATAGCATATGCCAATATCCGAAAACGATTTCCAAAAGAAAAATATGCTATGAAAAGGTGTAAATACAGCGTCGGCGATTTAGTACGTATCAGTCGAGCTAGAGGTCTCTTTGAGAAAGGTTATGAAGCTGGATGGACTGAAGAATTATTTATTATTACACGTGTTATAAACTGGAGAGTGTATTCACCTACTGTCTATGAACTTAAGGATTTAGGTGGAGAAAAAATTGATGGTGTTTTTTAAGAACAAGAATTAGCAGATGTCAAAAATAAAGATTTACAGAACGAAGAATTTATTATTGAAAAAGTTATTCGTACCCGGGGGCGTGGTTCTAAAAAACAAGCTTTTGTAAAGTGGACTGGTTATCCAGACAAATTTAACTCCTGGATACCGTTTTCTGATTTAAAATCTTTACAATGAATAAAGATCAATTTTACGTTATCCTACCTAGTGATAGTAGTATGAAATACTTTCCAGATAACACTATTACAAATTTTACAACTCAACTACCTCAAGAAATACGATTACAAGGACGATGGTCTGTTGCAATTACAGAAATTCAATTTCCTCGATCTTTTCTGCATATACGCACAGCGCCACTACTAGAAAATAGAATAGTGCTTTTATCAGCACAGCAAAAAAATAAACCAGCTATACCAAAACAAAACTATGATTTTTTCAACGAAACGGAAAATAAGGAACACAATGGTCGCTCTGTTTTAGAAAAACATCAATTACCAATAAAAATTAAAAAACAGTCTACTTTTTTTGACAAGTGTCAATCATTTAGTAAAGAACCTGATTATGAAATTTTACATGGTGAATGGCTAAAACCAATAGTATCCTTTTTTCCACCTGGTATTTATAAGGATATTCACACCCTTGTGTATGCCATCAATAATGCACCTCTTGTAAATCAACATTTTCAAATGGTTTATGATGAGAAAAATAACCGTTATGTGCTTTTAAAAAAAATCTGCACAGAAAAATGAACCATACCAGGCCGCCATTTTCTAGTAGTCAGCAGAAAAATTTCAAAAATTCTAGGCTTTGAACCCATGGAACTTATACCTCTTGAAGCTTACAGAGCATGCCAACCACCAAATCTATCATACGGAATACCACAAAAACTATTTATTTATTGTGATATTTGTGAGCCCAGAATTACTGGTGATGTTAAAACACCACTATTACGAATTGTACCTGTGGAAACTAAAAATTATTTATATGGCTCAACACAAGTGAGCCACTTTTCAATACCTCATTACATACCTGTTTTAAATACAACATTCAGAACAATAGAAATCGATATAAGAGACCACTTGGGCTTTCCCATACCATTTGAATCTGGTTCATTGACGGGGACACTTCATTTTAAGAAAATAGACTAAATAAATATTTCTCAAAAATGAGTCATTACGAAAATTATTATACATCACAAGTTGGAGGTGGCGGTTTGTCACAGGTATATGTGGGCTCACCATATCAGAGAGGCCACGGTATTGGTAGTTTTCTCGGAGGTCTTTTTCGTCGTGTTTTACCTCTCTTGGCAAGGGGTGCAAGGACAATAGGTAGAGAAGCTTTTCACGCAGGACTCAATGTTCTTGAGGATGTTGATAAGCAGGTTCCACTCAAAACAGCTATAAAACAACGCTTTCAAGAATCCAGTGGAAATTTGAAACGACGTGCAATGGAAAAAGTACAAAATATTATGAGTGGCTCTGGCTATAAATACATAGGTTTAACAACACCTACTCAGTTATTAGCTAATCGTGGCACATTACACATCGATACGCCTAAAACAATTCAGAAAAGAAAAACCAAGAAGAAAAAACTTAAAAGACTCTCAAAGAAACGAAAAAACAAAAAAAAGAATTCAAAAATAAAAAAAAATAAGTCGAAATCTGTAAAAAAGAACACTAAGAAAAAAACAAAGTTTGATATTTTTGGAAAAATATAAAAATTATTTTACAAAATGTCTATTCTACATTCACACTCTTGTAAGTGTTTAAAATCTGAATTGGATCTTTTTACTATACCACCAACTCAAACTGCTATAGAAAATTCACAATGGGTTCACTACAAGCCTGTTTCATCCCTAACAGACGACTCACCCATAGAATTTGTCGTTCCAGGCCAGGGAGATGAGTACATTGACCTACCACATACTATGCTTAGTCTTAAAGTTCGTCTTATTACACCAACTAGAACTAATGAGAATGCAGATGATATTAACAATGTAGGACCTGTAAATAATTTATTGCATTCAATGTTTAATCAAATCGATGTCTACTTCAATCAAAAACTTGTGTCACCACCAAATAACGCATATGCATATAGAGCATACATTGAAACTTTACTAAATTATAATTACGTTGCAAAAACAACACATCTCACATCAGCACTATGGGTTACTGATACTGCTGGTAAAATGGACGAAATTGCTGCTGAAAATGAAGGCTTAGTTGATCGTCGAAAATATCTAGGTGATAATAAAAGGATTGATATGATTGGCCATTTACATTGCGATGTTTTCAATCAAGACAAATTTCTTCTCAATGGTGTAGAACTACGTTTACGACTTGTACGCTCAAAAGACGCATTCTGCTTAATGGACCCGACAGGTGCATCTTACTTACACATCGAAGAAGCATCTTTACTTGTTCGTCGAGCAAGAATTAGTCCCGGTGTCTTAATTGGTCACGCTAAGGCGCTAGCCATAGGCACAGCCAAATATCCTATTACAAGAGTCGAAGTGAAGGCTCTATCTCTCCACGCTGGTATACAAAGCGAAACTCTAGACAATGTCATCTTGGGCCAACTACCTAAAAGAATTATTATTGGTTTCGTCGATAATACAGCTTTTAATGGTGTTCGAAATAAAAACCCTTTCAATTTTAAACATTATCGAATCAATCACTTTTCACTATATGTTGATGGAATGCAAATTCCTTCTAAACCTTTATTAACAGACTTTGCAAAAGACAAACTTTATGTAGAAGCGTATCAAACTTTATTTACTGGAACCGGTATACATTTTCTTAATGAAGGAAATAATATTAACCGTTTCGATTATGCTAACGGTTATTGTCTTTTCGCTTTTGATCTAACACCTGACCTATCGGCCCACTGTTACTCACATTGGAATCTTATAAAACATGGCAGCTTAAGAATTGAACTTCGCTTCGATGAAATGCTTACAGAAACTATAAATTGTATTGTTTATGCCGAATATGACAATGTTTTAGAAATTGATGCATCCCGACAGGTTGTAACCGACTTCGGAGCATAAAATTCACTGATCTTTACATATAACCACAGAAACCAGCTGTTACACAAGGAATCAAAAACAACATTTGGTAAACGATATTTTTTCAAGAGAAGGGGAAAACCATTATATTTAACCCTTATGTAGACCAGTGCTCAGTCTACGCTTTATGCTCGTCTAAGATACCTCGCTGCGTTAGTGCATAAGTTAAAATTCATTTTTCAAATTTCGATTTTTGTGAATTATTAACAAAATACAATGGTTGACTACGTTATAGACATCCAAGGATTCAGAGATATAGACGATAGATTTATGATTAAAGAAGTTGCTGTTATTTCACTAAATCACAAATTTTTTGGACATTGGATTATTGCACCACCTTACTTATTCTCTGAGCTGCCATCTAGTGCGAGACAACAAAATAACTGGCTTACATGTTACTATCACGGTATTGAATGGTTTGAAGGCGATGTTTCCATGAAACACATGTATGCTAATTTGCGCGATATTGCACGAACTGCTGGCAATATTTACACAAGAGGTGTTGAAAAAGCAAAAATTTTACAACAAATAACAAGTAGACAAATTATTAATGTAGAGCATTTAGCTTGTCCATCCTACAAACAACTACCCGAAAGTCGTGTTTACTGTTTTCATCACGGTATTAAAAAAGAAGAATATTTTATTTGTGCTCTCAATAATGTTGTTAAACTCAAACGCTGGATGGAAAAACTAAAAAAAGACCAAGAAAAAATTAAAACAGAACATCAACTATGTAATGTCAAAAAAATTAGAAAATTTAACATCTTATCCAGTGAAAAATCATCTACACCACCACCTCCATATATTCCAGAATTCACTACAAACGCCCAAGACAATACTTGCAATGCTACATCTTCTACAACAACAACAACTACAACTGCTACATCCACTTATGCTAATTACGAGGATATAGAACAAAATAATGAACAGCCTTCAAATTCAACAGTCTCTTCGACTAATAGAGACACACACCGTTGGAGTTTATCCTGCTGACAAAATACCAACATTTCTCACAAAACCTGCTGCCATTATTATCAACACCGATGACCACACAAAGCCTGGTACCCACTGGGTTGCAATGTACCTCGCAAGGAACGGAGAATCCACGTACTACGACAGCTATGGTCTACCGCCTTTTATTCCTCAACATCTGGATTGTTTACGAAGAAACAGCACTTTCTTCCAATGGAATATCAAACAACATCAGAGTACCTCTTCGAGTGTTTGTGGCCAATTTTGCATTATGTTTTTGTATTACATGTGTTCTGGTTATTCTCTTTATGATTTTAATTTACTTTTTACCAATAATTTATTAAACAATGATAATTTAGTATTTAACTTTCAAAAAAGAATTTTAAACAAAATTAATCAAAACAATAACTGTACGTGTAACCTACACTCACAATTTGAACATTGTATACAATCATGTGAACCTAAACATCCATGTGCATATCTTATGTAACTTACATACTACATTTTTTATAATTATTACTATTATTTATAACAAATTATGTATTGGTAACTTTTTTATTATAATAAACGCACGTAAATGTCAATTTCTACTTTCTTCTTATTTAAATTTTTTCCAAAAAACCAATTTAATATTTCTAACCCCTTAAAACCAGTCTTGAAAATTTACGATGTGGGGGATACTTACTATTTGGGTGCTCCACCTGTTCAAGCTCCCAAACGTTTTCTATTCAACACCTGTTCTTTGTCTAGTCACCACACCCCCTCACACTCCTGGACCAAAGTCCTTTTAACCATCTTCTATTTTCCTAACACCTGTTACTTTTTCTATTCACGCCGCCATTGTGGTCTATAACTAATTACCACACCCCAAAAACACCCACAAAAATAACCAATCACAACGTTGATCCAGCCGCCTTAGACCAATCAGAATCTTGATCCAAAAACTGAGACGCCCACTCCCCACTCTTGGCCACGCCCCTAGAACAATCTGATTAGTGATCCATAAACCCAAACGCCCAAGCCCCGCCCCTAAGCCACGCCCCTCGACCAATCAGAATCTTGATCCAAAGCCACCCTATTCTACTTCCATTTAATCAAAATTTTGATGAAATTTCTAAAATTTGAAAAAAACACAATATTGCTACTGTACCAAAGATAAAAAAAGGTCTAAATTCTATTATAAAATTAGGCAAAGACAAAACAGAAAAATTAGACCACAACAATGTAGTATATAAATTTAATTGCAAGAACTGTCCTGCGTCTTATGTTGGCGAAACGAAACGAGCTCTCAAATCCCGTTTAAGGGAACACATTAAGGGATATAAAAAGAATTCTGTCATCCAAGAACATAAAAATGAGTACAATCATGAATTTGACTGGGAAAATATTAAAATTTTAGATTTTGAATCTAATAAAAGAAAAAAAATCATTTCTAAAATGATTCATATTAAATCGGATATTCATAACATTAATATTAAAGAAGACACTTTGTTTTTTAACAAGACTTTTATTCCTTTAATAAAAAAAATTAATTCATGATTGTTTTATTTTAGACTCGTACATCGTTTTTCACATCAGTTAATTTTATTCCTAATGATGCGAAGTAACATTTGTAATTGTTTTTGTTTTATATAGCTACTGACTTGTAATAAGTTCATTGACTCCTTTCCTTATTATTTATATTTTGCTTGTAATATGTGTATAGTTAGTTTGTACTCGACTGTCGAAATGTTAAGACTTACTTATTTTTCTACTTATTTTTTCTTCTTGACAATGGTTGTTCTTTTACTAATTTGACGTGCGTTTTTTATAAAATAAGTTCATCTATGTGTTAATCCTAGGTATATATATTTTTATATTATTTTTCTAAACTATGCTTTTATTGGAACCAATGTTTTATATATATAAAAAAACAAATTTTTTTAATAAACAGTGCCTGATGAGGTCAGCGGATCTAAGCTGACGAAACGTAGCACAATTTTGACTACGATGTTGTGAAGTTTTTATTTTTAATACTTCCCATGACCTTCTTGTAATCGTTTTATACACTTTGACAGTAATTATTAATATTAATTATTAATTATTATTAACAAAAAACAAAAAATTAAAAAATTGTTATTTATTTAAAATTAAATTTTCAATAATAAAAAAAATGGTCATAACGTTAAAAACGTATGCGGGTAGTTTTCTGTAAACCCTACACATGCGCAATAGGTTCTAATGGTAGTTACGTATGCGCAGTAGTGAAAGTATAGAAGATAATTGACAGTTTTACTATTTCAAAGTAAAAGGACCTGAAAAACCACATTAACAAAAAAGTTTAATGAGAGTTTCCATACCAAAAAGATCAAAGTTGTAAGTGAAGTTTTTGATTTTGATCAAAATTGGTCAATTTGTAGTATTTAGGGGTAGTAATAACTTAGTCAAGTATTTTTGAAAATTTTCAAAATTTTAGGAATTACGTCACTTTGAATTTTACTCTTTATTTTTTCAAATTCTTGTAATTTAAAGAATTTTTAACCGATTTTAATGAAATTTATAGGGTGCACTGAGAAAAAGATACTGTTGAATCAATAGTGCCGATACTATTGATTTCCGTACTTTCAAAAACACATTTTTTCTATAGATTGAAGCAAATTTTTTATTAAATCAAAAAACTGGAACTAATGATTTAAAAATATAGTACTTTTGATTGCAATACCGTTAAAATAAAAAAGAAAAGTATATAAACTTGATTCAAGAAATCTTGATTTGATTCAAAGAAATCATACTTTTAAAACAATAAATATCTTATTAAATTAATGGATTATTTTTATAGATCGAAGAAAACAATAATAGATTCAAACAAATATACTTCAAATTTTATAGTAGGGGAGAGTCGCCAGTTGTGAGACGGCTCCAGTTGTGAGACAGTCCATTTTTTTATTACGAAATATAAAAAGGCTGAATGGTATACATAAAAACATTTCTTTTTATATGAGTCAACTTTTGCGTGTACACAGAAGCGGATATATGCATTGTTTGTGTTAGATGCCAACACTGTGTATGAAAATCGACTAAAAAACTTTTTTTCAATATGTGCAAAGTACTTTTTTTTTAAGTTAATTAATTGGAAAAGCTAAATGTTATGCATTTTTATTTAGTATTTTCCTTCCATTTTGTAATGCAATATTGCATTGTTTCAATCTACAGTTGGAAATATATTTTTTTCCTTTTTCAAAATAGCGCCAATTTCTGGTTGTGAGACACAGCAAGTCACCAGCTGTGAGACGGTGGCGCCGCCCATCTGTAATAGCCTATATTTTTCGTTATGCAGCATAAAGCGCTCTGTTCAGTTTAGTTCGTTACGTACATTTGATAACACAACAATTATTTAAAGTGTGGGAACATGCGCACAAGTTATTTCATTTGCCTACATTGCAACAGCGATTTCGATGAAGAAAACTGATAGTCATATTTTAAAGAATAAATATTTTTATTTAGTATATAATAATATGTATTATCAATATATTTAGTTATTTATATTGAACATAATTCTTCATGACAAATTTTTTAAATTTTAGCATTTTTTTATAAGTGTCTCACAACTGGACACCTTTTTTTTTTGACTAAAAATATGTGCTCGGAAAATTAATCATAAAATTTTTCGAGTGCATCTGAACACTACTCTTTCTATGAATAAAAGTTGCGTATTTAAGTTACTTTTTGAACGGTGTATTTTATTTACGATTTCGTTTACCTATTTCCAATTTATAGGTCAAAAATAAAACCCGTCTCACAACTAATGACTCTCCCCTATCTACTGTTAATGCAACTAATAAAATCTTTGAATAGGGTCAAAAGCGGATACCATTGAATACATAGAATATTTAATAGAATTAAAGAAAACAATAATAGATTCAAACAAATATACTTCAGATTTTACAGTATCTACTTTTAATGCAACTAATAAAATCTTTCAATAGGGTCAAAAGCGGATACCTTTGAATCCATAATATATTAAACAGAATCAAAGAAAGATGATTCCCTACCGGAATTTGTTGTATGTATTAGTGGGGTATAGTATTAGTTAAGACTCTCTTAATACCCTCTTAATACCATTTTAAAATTATGTTCAAATGACTTAAAATCAGTTTTAAGGACTTTTGAAAAAAACATTTTGGGCCACTTTTTTTCGAAATTTCTATTCATTCAAAAAATTTCCAAGTCCCAATCGAAATTTTTTTTTTCGAAAGAAATGTTTGTAGTTCAAATAACTTATAATCACTATTTAACACTTTTAACATTAACATTTGGGCCATTTTTTTTTCAAAAAATGAAGTTTTTCATTTTTCATTTCTGAAAAAATCTCCAACTGCGAATACTAAATGTTTAGTTAAAAAGTGTATAAGCGTGATTTCAAGTTATTTGAACCACAAACTTTTAAATAGAAAAAAAAAATTTCGATTCGAACTTTGAAATTTTTTTAGAAATGGAAAATCAAAAACATATCAAAAATGTTAATGTCAAAAATGTTAAATAGTGATTATAAGTTATTTAAAATACAAACATTTCTTTCAAAAAAAGAATTTTTCGATTTGGACTTTGAAATTTTTTGAATGAATAAAAGTTTCGAAAAATGTGACCCGAAATGTTTTTTCAAAAGTTCTTAAAACTGATTTTAAGTCATATTTCATTTTTAAAAAAATATTAGCGAGTGTACCTTAATAATTTATTTCTCCCAATTCTTGGTGTAGCTTATAAATGTTGCTTGTTAAGTCTCTACCAGCGAGCGTATAGCATAGTGGTTAGAGCGTTGTGCTTTAGGCCCAGAGGTCACGCGTTCGAGACCTCTCAGCGTCGAATATTTTTAATTTATAAGCGAAGCGATATTATTAAGTCGTGTACGTTATATTCGTGAAAATAATATAAAAAATGTTATGAAACTGTAACAATAATAAATAATTAAAATAATAAAATGACATGATATAATAAAATAATAATTGAAACAAAGACAAATCTCAAATAATTAAAAATCATTTTTCTTAGTGAATAATCTTATAAAAAAATACGATGTGCCTTTGATTCCTTTAAATATACTATTGAATCTTGAGTGTTTTTAAACAAAACAACAAAATTATGCTATGGATTCAAACACTTTTACTGTTGAAACAATCAGAATCTACTTTTCATTCGTTTAAGTATACTATTGCATCTTAAGTGTTTGTAATTGAAAGGACAAGATCATCCTATTAAATCAAACATTTTTACTTTGAAAACAATAAGAATATTGTTGAATTAAAGCATATACTATCAAATTCATAGTGCGAAAGTTAATAGTACATATTTTTAAAATGATAGTAAATATGTTCGAACGAGGGCGAAGACGCCGTTTCATGCGTCAAACTAAAATACTATAGATTCAAGAGTATTTTTTTCTCAGTGTGTATATATAGAAAACTATAAAGTTTTAAATAAATTTGAAGTAGATTTAACCCTTTAACGCCTGCGGGACGTATATGTCCCTCTTGCAAAAACGCCTGTAACTTTCTTGAATATCAATATTTTTTAATGCGGTTTAGCTTATTTTCTTCAGTATGGATGTTAGTATCTAGAAAAAAATACAAGTAATGAAAAAAAATTATTTTATTATAAATAAATAACCAAATGTTTATGCAAATCTCAGAAATCGTGAAAAAAAATCAGTTAGCTCCCAAACAGACATCAAAGTCAAAAAAAAATTTTGGGACACAGTATTTAAAAGTTTTTGAACTACTTAATACGAATCTGGTCCCAAAATTAAAAAATTGAAAATGGCGTATCCTAGATGGCGCTTCAAACATAAAAAAAATAACTTGTATTTCCCATCTAGTAACAATAATTATAAATAAGTGACACATGTTTATAAGGGTTTTCGGGGTCGCTGATTACGAATATAATGTCAAATTGAAAATTTTACACTTAACAGCTGTCAATTCAGTTGTCAACTTTTCTAAAACGTGATTATTGTTGATGAAAACTTCCTCTCGCGGGTTTTTGGGGTTGCTGATTACGAATATGATGTCAAATTGACAATTTGACAATTGACAGCTGTCAATTCAGTTGTCATCTTCTCTAAAAAGTGATTATTTTTGACGAAAATGACAGTATAAGGGTTTTCGGGGTCGCTGATTACAAATATGATGTGAAATTAATAATTTGACACTTGACAGCTGTCAATTCAGTTGTCAACTTTTGTAAAAAGTAATTAATTTTGACGAAAATGACAGTATAAAAGTTTTCGGGGTCGCTGATTGCGAACATAATGTCAAATTGACAATTTTACAATTGAAAGCTGTCAATTCAATTGTCAAATTTTCTAAAAAGTGATTATTTTTTACGAAAATGACAGTATAAGGGTTTTTGTGGTCGCCGATTACAAATATGATGTCAAATTGACAATTTGACAATTGACAGCTGTCAATTCTGTTGTTAACTTTACTAAAGACATTATTTTTGAAAAAAATGACAGTATAAGGGTTTCTGGGGTCGCTGATTACGAATATAATGTGAATTTGTCAGCTAACAACTGTGACATAATCGAAATCAGCCCAGATTGTAACAAGCAAAAAAAAAAAAGTTTACGCATTGTACAACCTGTCTTTTCGTCTGCCGCTGAGTGATTTGTCGCTCACAGATTTTTTGATTTTTTGACGAAAGTTGATAAATCCAGTATTGAAAAAATTTATGAATACATACAAGTATTATAAATACATTTCATAAAATGTTGCTATTCAAGTTACATATCTTTTATACAGATAATTTGTTTTGTTGCATTTTTCTACGATTAAGAACAAGAAATGTTCTTTTATAAGTTCATATTCAATTTCGTTCATGAAAGGAAGGAAAAAATAATCATTGAAAATGTTTTTATATGCACTTATCCTACATTTGCTTTGACAGCTGTCAAAGTGTCAATTTGACATCATATTTGTAATCAGCGACCCCAAAATCCCTTACACTGTCAGTTTCGTCAAACACAATCACTTTTTAGAAAAGTTGACAACTGAATTGACAGCTGTCAATTGTAAAATTGTCAATTGTCAATTTGTCAATTTGACATCATATTCGTAATCAGCGACCCCAAAAACCCTTATACTGTCATTTTTGTAAAAAATAATCATTTTTTAGAAAAGATGACAACTGAATTGACAGCTGTCAATTGTCAAATTGTCAATTTGATATCAAATTCGTAATCAGCGACCCCGAAAACCCCTAGAATGGTGTTTCATTTTTTCATACCTACTCTCAATTTTGCTCGGGTGTTAAAGGGTTAAAAAATTCAAAAATTCATGTACAAAAACACAAAAAAAATTTTAATCCTTTTTTCTATGTGTGCTTATTCATATTTTTTATTTTCGTCACAATATAATGAAAGCTTTTTATTTTACGTTTATTTAAAAAAAAATTGATGGACGGTCTCTTAGTTCTCGAGATATCGGCAAAAGAGTATTACCCTTCACGTCTTCTATCCTATGAGCATAACGGCTTTTAAGTTTTTTTGTTTTTCAAAATATTGTAAATGAATCAACTACAATGATTTATTCCTGACAACTATCTATGAATAATATCAGAAATAAATAAATATTTATAAATAAATAATCAATGGTAGTATCAAAAAGTTTAAAAGTAGTTTTCATTCAATTAATTTTACCGCAAGTAAGACAGAAATTTAAATGCAATTGAAGGTGATAAATTTGCCGATCTGAATTAATAGTCTAACAATTGTGAAACAATGAAAAATGCAAAATACAAATTTTTCTTCGTCGACAGTACTTACTGGTTGAAAGTTTTTTTTCTTCGAAAAATGTTTAGCTGTGGGCGCTACGGGCATGGAATTTTGCCCCCCCCCCCCACCCCGACAAAAATTTTTTGGCTACGGGCCTGGACAGTAACTCAAAAAACTGTAAGGCATAAAAAAGCGTTGCAGATTAATTTAATTTTACTTTACTACTTAACTCCAACCATTGGTTTTTTGTGACTTACACTTTAAGCCGAGTAGTTATTTCTATTAATTTATTATTAAAAATTGAAAAAAGTAAAAAGAGAAAACTGAAATAATTTTCTGGTTTCGCAATTGTTGAAGCTTATCAATACTACGTGAATTATTGTTAACAATAGACCAAAATGTATTTACAACTATACATACAGTGCCGCTCAAAAGGATTTGCCCACCCTACGGCATGCAAGGGCATTACAAAAAGTTTTGTATCTTCATTAATAATAAAAATAAATCCTTCATCAAATATCTCTTTTAAAGCTTAAGTATTTGACTTAAAACGACACATAAACAAAATTAAAAAAAAAAATTTATTGTTTAATTGCTTAAATTAAAATTTTTTTTTCACTTTTTTTGAAAAATTTTAAATTGATATAATTTTTTAAGAAATTATTACATTTTATTTCTACAAATGGCATTTAAAAGCATTTTTTGTCTCCTTTAAAACAATTTTTTGAAAATTGCTTTAAGATAATTTTTAAAGAAGATATGATCATTTGTTTATAAAAGTAGCCTCTTTTTTCAATTGTTGGTAACTTGAGAACAACTGACTTTTGGAAAAAATTGTTAAGAAAAAAAATGTGCCTTTTTGCGCGTGAAATTTGGAAAAAAATATTTTAACATTAAAAAAAAATTTTTTTTATACAATTTTTCCTTGTGTATATATATTTTTAAGACGAATAACATATACATGCCAATACATATCTATAAATTTTTTTTGTTTAATGTTTAAATATATTTTTCATAATTCTACGCACAAAAAGGCACATTTTTTTTCTTAACAATTTTTTCCAAAAGTCAGTTGTTCTCAAGTTACCAACAATTGAAAAAAGAGGCTATTTTTATAAACAAATGATAATATCTTCCTTAAAAATTATCGTAGAGCAATTTTCAAAAAATCGTTTTAAAGGTGCCAAAAAATGCTTTCAAATGCCATTTCTAGAATTAAAATGTGATGATTTCTTCAAAAATTGGATCAATTTGATATTTTTCAAAAAAAAGTGAATTTTTTTTTTAATTTAAGCAATTAAACAATAAAAATTTTTTTTTAATTTTGTTTAGGTGTCGTTTCAAGTCAAGTACTTAAGCTTTAAAATAAATATTTGATGAAGGATTTATCTTTTTGATGAAGGATTTATCTTTATTATTAATGAAGATACAAAACTTTTTGTATTGCCCTTGCATGCCGTAGGGTGGGCAAATCCTTTTGAGCGGCTCTGTATATACATATTTACAAGATTATTCGACTTGATGTGCACGGAGAGAAAATTTGACAGGATCTACGTCAACTGAAACGGGATAAATAGCCTCGATACATCATCGAGGCAATACCAGTTGAAAAACGACGAAAAAAAGGTTGATATTCGAAGCTCGCTATGTTCATATCCCATCAGGGCATATGGCCTCAACGATCAACTTCTCATGCCTCGAAATTTGGCGGATTTTCCCCTGATGGTTAAGGCCATACGGCTCGAATAGATTATCGACATAGCGGGCATCGAATATCAACCTTCTTTTCGTCGTTCATCAACTGGTATTGCCTCGATGGTATTGAGGTTATTTGCCCTAAACATACTCGACGTAAATCCTGTCAAATTTTCTCTCCGTGTGGTTGCTGGGACTATTTCATCGTTTTGCTTTTCGAGCAAACTTCTTTTTTAGAGCAGATTTCTGTATATCTACAGTGTTTGTGTCAATGAAAGCAGAAAATCGTTTGCAGAGAATCTTGGAAAACTTTTTTCAATTAATTTTCTGCTTCCATTGATTCAGAAACTGCAGATATCCAGAAATCTGCTCTAAAAAAGAAGGTTGCTTGAAAAGCAAAACGTTAAACTGGTCCTGGCAACCACATTAAGTCAAATGATTTTGTAAATATGTATATGGGACATTTCATATGAGATTAAAGTTGAAGTCTGCAATTTTTTTTAAATTTTGACTACAAATAGTATGCAGTGTGCTAAATAAGTGTACCAAGTTTCGATTTGATATTGTTTTTATTTTTCAATATATTAGCAATAACAAATTTAAGTAATTTTTTTTTTCATTCAATCATAACTTTTTTGCTATTGAAAATACACTAAAATGTTAAATACATTTTTTCTTTAAAAAAGTTTGAATTTTTAGAAAAACAATTTTTTGTTTACAAAATTATAATTTTTTCATTATTTATTTAAAAAACAAATAATTTTTTTAATTTTTAAAGCTGTTCTTAAGCAATTTCAGATCTGAAAAAAATTGTGAATATTATTTATGATATAATTAAAAACATATTAAAATTTGGTGAGTACGTTATTTTTCATTTTCGAGATAAAAATCTTTGAAGTTGACATTGCGCGCCAACCCCCTACGTACGCATCGTTTCACAACTGCCATGCCAGCAGTCATTACGCTTAATGGATTATCATTAGGCTAATTTGGATATAATGATTTTTTTATTTTCTCTTTCTTTTTATAATGGTTTCCTGGAAATATGATAATTGTCTACATCATTTTTCTTCTTTGATGTGTCTAATGTCAGACCCTTTCCCACTTAGAGACTCAGTTTGTCTCGAACTTTTATCTCGAGAAGTTGCAAGTAAAGTTGTAGTTTCTGCAGTAAAAGTGTATATAAAATGGGAAAAGCTACTAAACTTTGTTGTAATCCGTTTAATTGAAATAAACATAAAAACGTTAGTAAAAATATTCAATTGACAACCCCGAGTATGAGAAGTGTATGCACTACACTTAGAGATGGCGACTACTTTTGTTCAAATTGCAGATTGAGGATACTACGTTTGAATTCTTCTGGACAATCCCAGGTATCTTTTACAAATAATATTGATAATTCACTGCAAAATATACCGATTCACTCCAAAGAAAGCGATCAGGAACTACATCTTTCTGAAATTGAAAGTTTACTTGGGAGTGATGAGGAATATTTAAACGATGATTTTGAAAAAGAAGTGCTAATTGACTTAAAAGATAAAATTTCAAAGTGTAATAATTATGATGATAAAATTCATTTTTTAACTTTTGTTCCAAGTTCATGGCCTGATAGTAAAATTGTTAATACATTTAATGTAACTTATTATTTAGCTATGAAGGCGAAACGCACTCGGGAACAGTTCGGATTTGCTTCATATCCAAAGAAAAGAGTTTCTGAAAAATTTAACGATATTGATCTGAATCATATAAAACAATTTTACTACAGTGATGAAATTAGTAGGTTAATGCCTGGACAAAAAGATTGCATTTCTGTGAAAAATCAGACGACGGGGAAACGACAGTGTTTACAAAAGAGATTGGTTTTATGTAATTTGAAAGAAGCGTATGCCCTTTTTAAAGATTTAAATTCTGATATTAATATAGGTTTTACTAAGTTTACTCAATTGCGACTAGAAGAATGTGTTTTAGCTGATCACAAAGGAACTCACAACATTTGTGTCTGTGAGATACATCAAAATTTTAAATTAATGTTTTCAGAAGGCCTAAAACCAATTTTAAATGAATATTCAGTAGCTTCTTATCGTGATTTTTTAAATGAAATGTTGTGTGAGATTCCAAATGCGTCGTGTCATTTTTTAAAGTGCAAAGCTTGTCCAGGTTTTTCTTTACTTGAAAAGGAATTAGAATCACTTTTTCAAAAACATTCAATTCGTTCAGTGTCTTATCCACAATGGACTAATACCGACCGTTGTTCTATAGAAAAAGTCACTGAAGATGCTAAAGAATTCATTAAAAAACTAGGCCTAAAAGCAAATAAATTACTGGATCATCATTTCATTGCTAAAAGTCAGAGCGCTTTTTTAAAAAATTTAAAAAGTAATCTGGAATTTGGACAATTTGTGGTCATTGGAGATTTTTCACAACACTACCTTCCAATAGTTCAAGACTCGATACAGAAACAATACTGGAATAACCATCAAATAACTGTTCATCCTTTCGTTATTTATCGTTCAGAGCATGACGAAAACAATCAACCAAAATATGATAGCATAGTTATGATTTCTGAAAGTACGACTCACAATGCTGTTTCGGTTCATTTATTTTTAAGAAAATTAATTGAGAAACTTATTTCTATGTATTGCTTACAAAACATCAAAAAAATTTATTATTTTTCTGATGGTGCTGCATCGCAGTATAAAAATAAATTTAATTTTATTAATTTAGCTTACCATTCACAAGATTTTTTTGGGATTGAGGCTGAGTGGCATTTTTTTGCAACTTCGCACGGAAAAAATGCTTGTGATGGAATTGGTGGGACAGTTAAAAGGTATGCTGCCCGTGAAAGTCTAAGAAGAACTACCGATAATTTTATTGTAAATGCAAAAACATTTTTTGATGTTGTAAGCAATGGTATAAGTAGTGTTAAATTTGAATTTTGTACTAGTGAAGATCATAAAGAAGAAGACAATATTTTGGTTGATCGGTTTCAGAAAGCTCTTACAATAAAAGGTACAAAAAGTTTCCATAGCTTTGTGCCAATGGAAAATGGTCATTTATTGTGTAAAAAGATTTCTATATTTCAAGACTCAGAAGGTTCTGTGAATAAAGTTATGTATTAATTCTAATATTTATTGCAAACTGTAATTTTATTAAATTTGAAAGTAAATTTAGAGTTCAATTACTTCCATTTTTTCAATCTAATTTTATCCTTTTCTTCCACTGGCCTTACATCCTTCACTAAAGGAGAGGTAAATGAGTTGCATTTAAATAACATATGTTTTAAATGTTAAGTTTACTACATACGTAATTTAAAATCAACGAGAAAAAGGTTGTACCTCACAGTAAAGGGCGGAGGCTGGGGCCCTTTATTTCCTATCCTATAAATATTAGTTAAATTTCACTTTAGAAAAATTTAGACATTTTTAAATTAAAAAATACCGTACTATTAAGAAAAAAATAATTTAATGAGTATAAGGACAGAACATTAAGCGTAATGACTGCTGGCATGGCAGTTGTGAAACGATGCGTACGTAGGAGTCAGCGCGCAATGTCAACTTCAAAGATTTTTATCTCGAAAATGAAAAATAACGTACTCGCCAAATTTTAATATGTTTTTAATTATATCATAAATAATATTCACAATTTTTTTCAGATCTGAAATTGCTTAAGAACAGCTTTAAAAATTAAAAAAATTATTTGTTTTTTAAATAAATAATGAAAAAATTATAATTTTGTAAACAAAAAATTTTTTTCCTAAAAATTTAAACTTTTTTAAAGAAAAAATGTATGTAACATTTTAGTGTATTTTCAATAGCAAAAAAGTTATGATTGAATGAAAAAAAAATTACTTAAATTTGTTATTGCTAATATCTTGAAAAACAAAAACAATATCAAATCGAAACTTGCTACACTTATTTAGCACACTGCATACTATTTGTAGTCAATATTTCAAAAAAATTGCAGACTTCAACTTTAATCTCATATGAAATGTCCCATATAGTTATAAATGTATAGTTGTAAAAATTTTCCGGTCTACTGGTAACAGTTAATTCTTAGGGGAAATTGCCCTATGTTGGATTGACATTCCAACAGTAGATAACTATAAATATATTAAAAATTATTCATTTTACCGAAACTAATCTTAGAATTTAGTAGTAAATTTAGACTAAATTAATCTGCAACACTTTCTCGTACCTCACTCAGAGAAATAGATATTGAAAGTTACTATCCACGATATTAAAATATACTAATTTAATATCTGGGTATTATGTTTAAATACCTAAATACTGAGTTTCAATATGTGGATGCTAAATTTAAATATCCACGAATATTCATATTTTCATGCCTTGCAGTTGTTTGTGTTACTGTCGACAAAAGAAAATTTGTAATACACATTTTTTATTGCTTCACAATTATTATTAGACTATTAATTTAGATCAGCAAATTTATCACCTTCAATTGCATTTAAATTTCTGTCTTACTTGGTGTAAAATTAATTGAATGAAAACTACTTTTAAACTGTTTGATACTACCATTGATTATTTATTTATAAATATTTATTTATTTCTGATATTATTCATAGATAGTTGTCAGGAATAAATCATTGTAGTTGATTCATTTACAATATTTTGAAAAACAAAAAAACCTAAAAACCGTTATGCTCATAGGATAGAAGACGTGAAGCGTAATACTATTTTGCCGATATCTCGAGAACTAAGAGACCGTCCATCAATTTTTTTTTTAAATAAACGTAAAATAAAAAGCTTTCATTATATTGTGACGAAAATAAAAAATATGAATAAGCACACATAGAAAAAAAGGTTTAAATTTTTTTTTTGTGTTTTTGTACATGAATTTTTTAAATCTACTTCGAATTTATTTAAAACCTTATAGTTTTCTATATACACCCTATAAATTTCATTAAAATTGTTTAAAAACTCTTTAAATTACAAGAATTTGAAAAAATAAAGAGTATAAAATTCAAAGTGACGTAATTCCTCAAATTTTGAAAATTTTTCAAAAATACTTTACTAAGTTATTACTATCCCTAAATACTACAAATTGACCAACTTTGCTTAAAATTAAAAACTTGATTTACAACTTTGATCTTTTTGGTAAGGAAACTCTCTAATACATCGCGTAAAACATATCATTTAAAAGAGTAAATTGCACAAAAAGCATTTCGCACATGAAAAGAAAAAAATTTTTAATTTTTGTTAGACTTAAAAAAAGAAAAAAAAACTTTAAATTTTGTCTGACGATAAACGAAGTTTCCTCGGTATCGTATTAATAAAAATAGAAGATTACCCTGTACAATTTTGTGAATTTTGGGAGAACTTTAAAGCTCCATATACTATGTAAATAAGTAAATTTTTAAAGAGATTTTTTACACAATAATTAAATGGAAGATTTTCTGACAGTAAGTTAATTCATTTTTACCTCCCCCCCCTCCCCCAGTACCCCTTAAAAATGGTTTTTCTAAGTATGAAAAATTGAAAACTTTCAGAACAAAAATTGTTATATATTAAAAATATTTTAAAGAAAAAAAGAATAAATTTAATGAAATTAAATAAATTTTTAACATTTTTTTAGTTTTTGTATTCAATAATATAAATTTTTATCTCAAATTTCTTAAATTTCAAAATTTTAATTGAATATGAATATTCTCTTTAATTATTGGTCATTAATTCCAGTAATAATTTTAAAAAAAACCACTGCGCATGCGCAATCTTTGAATTTAATTGGAGCACATGTGTGACTATCACAGTGCATTACTGTGCATGTTTAATAGCAATAGTAAACTACTGCACATTGGAAATAACAATGTGTCGTGGTGCGCACATTTACTCAGCTGTAGTGCACTACTGCGCATGTGCAAGAATATTTTGTACATGCAAAAATGTTGAATTTACCATACCCAACACGAATAGTGCCAGTGCGCATGGTTACAAACTGAAATAACATGAGAAAATATTCATTTTTATAAGTGCCTGTTGGGAAAAGTAGGTGAACTTTAAATTGTGTACGACGATGAACGAAGTTTTCTCAGTATCGTGTTAATATAATAAAAAATTTTTGTTACAATATTTAAATTTAATAAATTATGAATTTCGATAATGAAATCAAATGTTTTTATATTTATTAAATTTTTTCCTACTTCTTTTTATTAAAAATACATAATAATAACAACAATAATAATAATTTCCCGAAAGCTTGGTGCTTCCGTTACCAAGCAGCTCAAAGATACTGGTCCTACTTGGCTCAGTACTAAGATGACCATTACAGAACATCGTACAGGTTTTTGATCGGGTTGGTAAGGGAATTGTGGTACACTTTACTGGATATCACAGAATTTCTGAGCTGACTGGGTCAAGTACTTGAATGGCATTTGAGATGGGGTTTTTGACACCCCAATCGGGCGCCTCCCCAGGTGGCGGATAGGGGAAGGCCTCTCAGATACGGGAGGTACCGAGGAAATTAAAATACCCGGGGCGGACCAAAAGTCAGATAGGGGTGGGCACCCCATATAATTGTCCACTCTGTGTTGGGATAACCTCCCACACAGAGTATTTGCGGTTACGACAACTGTAACGCGCAGTGCCACCCACAATAGTTCTCTCTCGGATGGAGATCAGGTTTCTGTTAGGCGTGGCAATAGGATAGAACCCAGGCGACGACTAAGCAACGACCAGGGACAAGCTCGATTAAGGTAAAAATGGACGGACCAACTTCGGAGGGACATTTTGTTGTGTTGGCAAAATAGTTCTCCTAACAGAAGAGGATACATGTTAGAGGTTACATGCGCGATGGGTCAATATGCACCCCCAATACGCGGAAATGACGCCTCAGTACTTAAGAGATCAGGTATCCTCTTTGAGAAAAAGGGGATATGAAGCTCTTCTCCAAGACCAGGAAGACCCCTCAGAGAACACACAAATTTTGTGTGAAACACCAACGCCAGCAGCCGAAGATGGAAACATGAGATCGAGGGAAACCAAAATTCATCTCAAGGTTTCCATTAAAATGGATAAAATCTCTGAAGGAAACAATGAACTCTCATTACTCTCAGAGAGTGTAGATCTCTGAACATTGAACTGTGCTGTGTATGAAAAAGCTGTGTCCTTACTTCGCAAAAGTAACAGAAAATCTGTTGCGGAACGCGTTACTAAGACCTACCAGCGAATCAAACAAGTGCAGATCAAGATCGGGATAGCTCGACGACATGCTTCTCAATTGCAGAGTGTGATTGCATGTCTAGAATCAAATAGAAGGTTTACTCCAAGAGTTTTGGAAATAGCCCGAACTCTTAAAAGATTGCATCACACTCTAGAAAAGTCAAAGTTGCAGACCATCAAGCAACACTGGATTGAGAAGATACGTTCTCTTGTAGTCATAAGGGAACGTTTAGAACGGAGGATGAAATTGATAAAGCAAAATAATATCTTTGCTAATAATCCTTCCCGCCTGTTCAGTGTACCATCAACAACCGTTGAAAGACCTCCATGTCGCGAAGAGATTGAAACTTTCTGGAGCAACATCTATGGAACATCCCATTCAGTAAACGATGAAGGGTTATCTTTGTCACTCTTTCGCAGCTTCTGTGTCAGACAGGGGCTTGACCAATTTGCAGAGATATGTCCACCAATTACTGAAGAGGAGGTAAGAAATGCAGTAGCCAGAACTAAGAACTTTTCAGCACCCGGGCCAGATAAGATTAATAATCTATGGTGGCAGAAGTTTACTTCCACTCACCAACATTTGGCCCGTATATTCTCTACCTATCTCAACGGGGAACATCCAATACCACAGTGGTTGGCGGAAGGACGAACGATACTTCTAGAAAATCAGGAGATTTATCCGATCCAAAAAATTACAGACCAATTGCTTGTCTTAACACCTGCTACAAGCTATTTACTGAGATCCTCAAGGAGAGGATATTGTCATCTATAGAACCAGTCTGGAGTGCAGTAGGTGAACAACGAGGATGTAAGAGAAGCCTGTCAGGTTCTAGGGAGAACCTATTAATAGATAGGTGTGTTACCCAAGATTCGATATTTTATCGACGTAACCTGTCAATGGCTTGGATTGATTACCGCAAAGCATTCGACTCCACGAGTCACGAGCTGATCATCAAGCTCCTTGAATGTTTAAAGGTACATCCGAACATTGTGAGATGCTTAAAACATCTAATGCTTAAGTGGAGGACAAGGTTTGTTATAACATCTAACAAACAGCAGGTGATGACTAACATCATCTCGTTTAGAAAAGGAGTTTTTCAAGGCGACTCCCTTAGTCCTCTTCTTTTTTGTATCTCCCTCTTACCTCTGTCTATTGCACTTCGAGAAAAACACTCTGGATACATGTGTGGCAAACCAAGAAATAGAAATCAACCATCTTTTCTATATGGACGATCTTAAGCTCTATGCATCCAGTAAGGATGCGCTTAGAATTTTGTTGTTTGCAGTGGCCGAGTATTCCAGAGCCATAGGAATGGATTTTAGATTGGATAAATGTGCCGTCATCCATCTGATTAAAGGAAGAAATGGAACATCTGAAATTCCAAGGGACTCTGAGAACATTCAACTCATTGGTGGCAACACCATTCAACATCTTGGTGGTGGAGAGACTTACACATATCTTGAAATTCCACAGTCGAGGACTCAAGATGTGTGTGGGCTTAAAGATCAACTCCAAACAAAGTCTCGTGGGCTTCTCAGAAAAATTTGGTCTTCTGAATTGTCTGGGAAGAATAAAATACAGGCCACAAATACATTAGCCATTCCTTTACTTCTCTATACCTTTGCAGCTGTTAAGTGGAATGTGAATGAGTTGAAGATACTAGATAGAGAAACCCGCAAGATGATGTCAATCCATCGTAGTCATCATCCAAGGTCTTCCGTGCAAAGATTTTACCTTCCAAGAGACCGGGGAGGAAGAGGTCTATTAAATTTAGAGTGTCTTCATCGAAGAATTGTACTGGCTGCAGCAGGTTCGGTGATGAACAGTAGAGATCCCCTTATGCAATTTGTCCACCATCATGAAATTGCAAATGTTGGGGCGTTTTTATATCGTGCGGCAGAAAGAGCTGCAAATAAACTTAGTCTCCCATTTAAAACCAGTGATATGGAGCACGGGTTAGCATCGTTAACACCATTAATGCTTAAAAAGTGTGTCAAGGAGGCAGAACAAGCGCTTTTGTTACAGGAACATAAAAGCAAACCTGTTCACGGGCAGTTCTATAATCTCATAAGTGAAATAGGATTGTCTCAAGGCTTGACTTTTGCTTTCCTTAAATCTGCTGGTTTGAGATCGGAGACTGAGGGCTTTTTGTTCGCTTGTCAGGATGGTGTAATTAATACTCTGGTGAACCGCAGTCGTTTGATGCATATACCTGTGGACAATAATAACTGTCGAGCATGTAAGCAATACCCGGAAACACTTGGTCACATTCTAAGTGCGTGTCCGAAGTATGCATGTTACAGGTATGTTGAAAGACACAATGCTGCTCTTAAGGTGCTGTATTATCACCTTCGACACCAGTATGCCATTGATAAGGAATCCATCTTGCCGTATGCCCAAGGGGATCAGGAATCCGTTGTGGAAAATGAACAGTGTAAGATCTACTGGAATTTTTCTTTTCCTACAACTCATCGTATCAGAGCTACTAAGCCTGATATTGTACTCCAGGATCATAAAAGTAAGATCATTTGTGTAATAGAGTTTTCGGCTCCTGCTGAGGGCAACATCATTCAAAAGGAGGATGAGAAACGGACGAAATATCAAGATCTTATGTTTGAACTGAGCTGAATGTATCCAGGTTATAAAATCCGATTAATTGTTCTCATACTAGGCTGTTTGGGAGGGATTAAAGCTTCATTTGTAAGCCAATTAAAAAAGATACCAAATTGCGAACGTCAAGCTGAACCAGTGACGGTTCGTATGCAAAAGGCTGTGCTTCTGAGTTCACTTAATCTGGTCTGACAGCACTGTTCTTCATAATATAATATCACAAAGGTAGCTCTAAAAAAGCATCCAATAGCGTTCCTGGCCACCGCGTAAGAACAACAGCGGCAAGGGACAGGAACACCTACAGAACAGTGAACTGAAAACACCTTGAGCAAAAGAATCGCAATCTTGCTTACCTTTCAGGACGGAAGGAGCAAAAGCGGATAAGAGTACGTAAGGCAAGAATGGGAGAGGTTGTTTTAGTGAGGTATTACCACAGCACGTGGTCGAGTCCCACACGAACAAGTGCGTAAATGCATTTTTTCCTCTCCTAAACTTTTTTTGTAAAAAAAAATATAATAATAATAATAATAATAATAATTTAATAATTAATTTACTCGACACCTCTGTAGTAAATGGTATGTCCGTTACCAAATATCACAGAATTGCCCGCCCGGCTGGGTCAGGTTAGATGCCCTCTTCCGGCGGACCAATGTCAGATAGAGGTGGGCACCCAAAACAATTGTTCACTCTGTGCTGGGTTAACCACCTACACAGAGAAGATGCGGTTACGACGACTGTAACGCGCAGTGCCACCAACAATAGATCTCTCTCGGCGTTCAGTTGAGAGTGGCAATAGGACAGAACCTAGGCGACGAACAGGCAATGACCCGGGACAAACTCGAGAGCGTTTCAAATGGACGGACCAACTTCGGAAGGACATTTTGTTTTGTTGGCAAAACAGTTCTCCAGGCAGAAGAGGATATATGCTAAGGCTGCAAATGCAATGGGTCGAAATGTACCCCCAATACGCAGAAGTGACGCCTCAGTATCTAAGAGAACAGGTATCTTTTCTGAGGAAAAGGGGACATGAGACTTTCCTACGGGAAGAACAACATCCCTCAGAGAACATACAAGTTCTCAACACACCAACGCCAACGAACGAAGATGGGAACATGAGATCAAGGGAAACAAAAATTCATCTTAAGGTTTCCATAAAAATGGACAAAATGGCTAAGGGAAATCAAGAACTCTCATTACTCCTTGGCTCAGTCCAGCTGAACCGTGTCAACAAAATTCTATTGATTTTCTGAAATGTTAAAACTTTAATGAAAATCTGTAGTTCACAACATAACAAAAAAACACTTTTAACCGTTTTTTTAAATTTCATGTCTATGTTAGTTTTTTTTGCTTTAACAAATTTTAACAACATTTTAAAGAAATATTAATAACTCAACAGTAATTTGCAATAAATTAATGAAACTTATGTGGATTATCGAAAAATGTTCACTCTTTTTAAGGAATATAATTGCAAAATTTTAATATAAAAAATTGCATATTTTTAATAACAATTTTATAAACAATTTGAAATATTTATGTGTTCTACCCCTACGGTTGACATGAAACTCATAGAAAATGTACACAGAGATGTCTTTTTTAAGTTTCTAAAAAAGAAAATTGGTATTTTCTATAAGAAGTGTAGATACTATATTCTTTTTCTCTTCGCGCGCCAACCGTTACGTTGCGAGAAGCTTCGGCGCACTGTGGTCAGGATCTGAAATGTACTATTTAAAAAAAGTCTATAGCCTCCAAATTTTAACGAAATTGGTTGACTCTTGATTTAAAAGACTTAGGAATAAATTCTTAATAACTTTAGGGAAATTGAAGAATTGAATTTTTGAAGTTGAAATTGAAGAAATTGAAATAAATTAGTTTTTTTGTATTTATTTTAGTATTTAGTTACAATTGACAGTTATAAATGAATATTGTTTAAAAAGTATTATTTGTTATTGTTATAAACAAATTAAATTAACAAATAAGCTGCTCACTTCTTTTTTTATCGAAACTGAATCGATTTTTTCCTCAAATTTTTATAATTCTCTTAAAAGTAACATTTCTTTATAAATATTGTTTAAAAAGTGTTATTTATCATTGTTATAAACAAATTAAATTAACAAATGAACAGTTTACTTGTTTTTTATAGAAACTGAATAGATTTTTCTAGTTTTTATAAGCTTGATTTTAGTGCTATTAATTTGTTAATTAAATTTGTTTATAACAATGATAAAAAGCAATTTTTAAACAATACTTATATAGAAATGTTATTGTTAAAAAAATTATAAAAATTTGAGAAAAAAAACAATTTAGTTTTAGTAAAAAACAAGTGAGCTGATCATTTGTTAATTTAATTTGTTTATAACAATAACAAATAACACTTTGTTAAAAACCGGAAAGTATCACAGAGTTAGAAGCTAAATCTTAAATGAACAAGGACAACGTGGTGACGATATAAAGAACTTTATTTAACATAAGAATTATGTGATCGTTACAGAATCTCACAATGAACTGAACTTTGCCGAAAGGGCAAGTAGTATATCAAAATGAATGCAGAGGGTGCACGCCGTGTGAGCGGGCAACCATGAATATAAATGTTGCGCGTGAATCAAAAATACATAAAAGCATTATATTTTCCAACACTTCCCCTTGATGAAACAAACGAATTTAGCAAAAAGAAACACATACAAATTATATTAATCAGATCTTAAATTCAAAAGTTCAAGACAATTCTCATGTTTCACCCTTGAAAGACCCTTGGTGAGCACATCAGCTGGCATAAGCTCTGTTGGCGCGTACTCGATTGATAAGATTCCACTATCCAATACTTCACGTACATAGTGGTGACGGACGTCAATGTGCTTGGTTCTGGAATGGTAAACTGGATTTTCCGCCACTTTACGAGCACCGTTGTTGTCGTTGAAAATAGTTAACTTAGCTGGCAAGTCAAAACCAAGGTCACCGATTAATATTCGAAGATGTACCGCTTCCTTCGTCGCATCTGAGATGGCCATATACTCGGCCTCTGTCGATGAAAGAGCAGTGGTCCTCTGCTTACGGGATTCCTATGACACAGGACCGCCATTTAGGATGAAGGTGTACACGGTTTAGGATCGTCTGCAGTCCAAACAGTTGGCTCAATCCACATCAGCATACCCAGTGAGACATTTTTCGCTCCTGTTGAAGAACAATCCAACATCTGATGTACCTTTCAAGTACCGCAGTACACGTTTTGCAGCAGCCCAGTGGCTAGCATCATAACAGTTGCTGAATTATCTGAGATGACTTACTGCAAAAGCGATATCCGGCCTAGTACAAACGGCCAAATACATTAACGAGCCAACTAATTCCCGAAATGGCAGATGCTTTTCTAACGGAGTAGTGACAGGTTTTGAGTCGCTCATTCCGAATCGACTGAGAATCTCTCGCACATATCTTCTTTGATTCATTTTTATTCCATTTTCATCCTACTCAAACTCAATACCGAGACAGTATTTGATGTTACCGAGATCTTTAATTTGGAAAACTTTTGATAACTGTTTAATTAGTTCCTCGATTTTTGCCTGGTGGCGTGAAGCTCCCAAGATGTCGTCGACGTACACGTCAACGAGAAGTATATCCTTTCCTTTTCCTTTGGAGAAAATACATGGATCAGCTGTAGATTGTTAAAAACCAAGACGTTTGAGTTCGTGACACAACTTTATATGCCACTGACGACCGGCCTGACTAAGTCCGTAAAGAGCCTTTCTCAGTAGGCAAACCTTATCACCACTTTTCAATTCTAAGAGCATACCTTTTGCTTGATCAACAATCTTCCCCTTCTTCCCTGAAGCGATGATTTCCTCCAAAACTCTTCCCGTGAACTTTGGAATCTCCATAAATATCTGCTCGTCGAGTTCGACCACGCGCTACTATACGTGCTTTTCTTCGTTCTAATGAACCATCTTGATTTTGCTTATTTCGCAACACAATACGGCTTCCTATCACTTCACAATCCGTCTGGCGGTCTACCAGAGTGCAAGTGTCCTTGCCTATGATAGATTCCATTTCCAAAACCATTGCGCAAAGCCACTCTTCAACGTCGGGCCCTTTCATAGCTTCGTTGATTGACACTTCAGCAATTCCAACAAATTCGCCTTGCTGAGTCGCAAAATCAGCGACCTGGTATTGTTTCTTGGGCCTCCCTTTGAGCCCTGTTCGGAGTTTTCGAGGTCTCCCAGGTCCTCTTCTCTGAATAATCGCATCTTCGTCTTGATCGTCGATCGACGTGTCAGATTCATGCGTTTCGTCCACGTTCTCCATCTCAATGGTATTCAATACTGGAAACTCGATCTCTCTTCTTTCTTGAATAAGTTCCTTCTCTATCGGGCTAAAATCCTCAAAGATTTGCTTTTGCGTTTCGGCAATTTTAACGAATTCCTCTCCCCTGGCAACATCAATTCTGCGCTCATCAGAGAGCTATATTCTGTAGGCCTTCGAAGACTCAGAATATCCAACAAAAATTCCTTTCTTCGATCGACACTAGAATTTTCCTTTGTTAGGCTGTTCAAAGAATATGCTGGACAACTAAACTCGCGAAAATATCTAACGTGCGGCAAATTTCCGGTCCACTTCTCTAGTCGTACGTATTTCGTACGTAATTCGCGGTTCTTACAGCTTCTCCCCAAAAACACGACGGCAGATCTGACTGGATGAGAAGGCATCTCGCCATTTCAACGAGAGTACGGTTCATCCTTTCCGATACTCCATTCTGCTGCGGTGTGTGGGTCACTGTCAATCTTCTGTCGATTCCATTTTCCTTTAAATATGTGTCGAACTCACGATTCACATACTCTGTGCCATTGTCCGATTGAAGACACTTAACCTTACGTCCAGTCTGATTTTCTACGAACGCTTTATATTCTTTGAATGCATTGAACACTTCACTTTTGCTTTTTAACATGCGAACCACACAATATCGCGAACAATCGTCGATAAATGTCACAAAATATCTGGATTTTCCTATCGATTCGATTCGCATTGGCCCGCACACATCACTGTGGATCAAATCCAAGATATTTTTCTTTTTATCTGACCTTTTTGGAAAAGATGATTTTACCATTTTTCCTAGAATGCAAACTTCACATTTAAAATCACGTTCCGAATCTGTAAAGTTCATACTGCGCACTGTTTTGTCCCGGTTGCTCGCGGAGAGATCCTTTAAATTTAAATGACCCATCCTACGATGCCAGGTCTCAAGTTGTGATAATTTGTCTGGCTTAACGGCGCGTATAGACATGCATTCGTGTTCACTTTCCCGTATATAGTACAGTCCGTTGACACGAGCAGCTTCTAGTCTAGTGTTTCCATATAAATCAACCACTTGTGCTGATTTTTTGTCGAAAATCACTTTAAAACCTTTATTGGTGATTTTACTGACAGATAACAAGTTCGTGCGCAGGTCAGGCACATGCAGTGCATTCTCTAAACTCAGAATTCTTTTTTGTCCACCGACGTCCGTGTTTAAATGTATGGCGCCTTTTCCCGTTATCGCAGTCGACGTATTACTGGCTAAATTTAATTTTTCTGGTGCCACTTCTGTCAAGTTTGAGAACCTGCTAACATCATTGCATAAATGTGAGGTGCACCCACTGTCTAAACAACAACCTTCACTGCGTGTCGACTCGAGCGCTTGCAACCCTTTTTGCTCCGTCGGAGTATACGCAAGCACACATACATTATCGGCGTCGGCCATCTTCCCTTTTTCGGAACTCTTCGGAAATATTCGGTTGGGCTCGATGCGCGAGTAGCAATTGGCCATTTTGTGTCCATCTTTTCCACAGCGGTGTCACTTAAACAAAGGTTTTCTTGCATTTGCGACGTTACCTCTTTTTTCAATATCCGCGCGTTTTTCAGAACGATTTGCGATCATGGCACCCTATCTTATCCCGGTAAAAAGAGGTTGATTAAAACGCATTAAAACGTTTCAATGCGCTTTGATTCCGTTTTTGTATGAATGCCTTCAAATGCCTAAAAACAAACCAGTAGCCATATTGCATGGGAAAATTGAACATGTGATTGTTATGTTTTACTCTGATTATTGTCTTTATCAATATTTTACTTTTTAAGTTCAAATATGTTAATAGGTTAACTTCAGCTAAATAGTAGACCAAAATAAAATAAAATATAAGCACTAAATTTAACACTTAACGTCATTTTCGTATTTTGTCTTGCATGCAACAAAAAATGACAAAATCACTTTAAAACTTATGTTTTCGTTTACTCCTTCACTTTGTTTAGGTAAACTATTAGTATTAGACACAAAATCACTTTGTTTTTCACTTCAATAACGCGATTTAGTTAAAATAGATCGAACAACACAAAATAGAAAGATGCCACGACGACGCGCTGCAAAGAATGAACAAGTTAACGATAGCAGAATGGCGTCTTTTTAATCTGCTGACATAGGCATAGAACGGCATTAAACTTCTTGAGGCATTGACTGTGTTAAAAATTGTTTTCTTGAAGGCATTGAATGGTATTTAATTTGATACATTATCAGAAAGCATTTAATGGCATTTGGATCTAATTCGTGGTGTTTCGCTTGACGGAAAAAAAACGCATTCAATTTTTTTCATAAAATTTGTGAGCATTCAAAATGATTAAAATCAAACAAATATCAATCAAGAAAACGCGTTAAATGGCATTGAGGACAAAAACGTAATTAGTAGGCATCTGTCAGCATTCAAATGACTGTTTTTTTAAATGCGAATTTATGCGTTTTAATCAACCTCTTTTTACCGGGATGTTTCAAACGTCGTTTTTTCTTGCGTCGCTTTCTTCGACGATTTTAATGCGCAAAATTTCTGGAGACGGTAGCTCATCACGCGACTCTATCGCGCACCTGGAATTTTCGAAACGCGGCGAGAGACTGTACAAAAGCATGACACATAGCAAATCCTTATTTATTTCAACTTCCATATCGCTTAATTTGTCCACTGTGTCAAAAAACTTTCGCATATGTTCGCGCACGTCGTCACTTTCGTCCATTCGATGCAACATTAACTGTTTTAAAAGGCTGGCTTTTCTGGCGGGTCCTTTTGATTCATATATAGAAGAGAGCTTCTCCCAAACTTCCTTCGACGTATTGCAACCCTTTATTTGTTTCAATTCAGTCGGACTTATGGAAAGAATTAGGTCCGACTTCGCCTTCCGATCTGCTATTTCCCACCTTTTTATTTCCTCCGTATTTGGGTTTGCTTCAGTTGCTTCGGGCTTTACTTTTTTACCACTCACATAGCACCACGCATCATTTTTTACCAGTAGGGCTTCCATTTGGATCTTCCAGGTGTCAAAGTTTTCTTTATTCAGCGTCTCGATTCTTATGGTCGAAGACGCCATGTTTCTCTCTTTTGTTTCACTATGCCTGCGACGCTCTATCGAGTCACTCGTGATTGTCTATTATTTAAAATGAATTTAAAATGTCTGGTCCCATAACCTGTTAAAAACTGGAAAGTATCACAGAGTTAGAAGCTAAATCTTAAATGAATAAGGACAACGTGGTGACGATATAAAGAACTTTATTTAACACAAGAAACATGTGATCGTTACAGAATCTCACAATGAACTGTACTTTGCCGAAAGGGCAAGTAGTATATCAAAATTAATGCAGAGGGCGCACGACGTGTGAGCGGGCAACCATGAATATAAATGTCGCGCGTGAATCAAAAATACAGAAAAGCATTATATTTTCCAACACACTTTTAAAACAATATTCGTTTATAACTGTCAATTGTAACTAAATACTAAAATAAATACAAAAAAAACTAATTTATTTCAACGATAAAAATGCTCGTTATTCATTTGTTAATTTAAATGAATTCAAATATTTATTAACTAAATAAACCATTTTTTATTCATCAAAGCATCATTCTTTGCCTTTAAAAGATCGATAGTCAGTCGACTTAAATGATATTCAGCATAAAGACTACTTTTATTTGATAAAATGAAGATATACTAAACACTTTGTCACTATTTTGTTGTTAACATTAAAATAATAATAAAAAAAAGGAATTAAAAAAACTGCTCCCCTAAAGTTATTACGAATTTATTCCTGAGTCTTTTAAATCAAGAGTCAACCAATTTCGTTAAAATTTGGAGGCTGTAGACTTTTTTTAAACAGTACATTTCAGATTCTGACCACAGTGCGCCGAAGCTTCTCGCAACGTAACGGTTGGCGCGCGAAGAGAAAATAAATATAGTATCTACACTTCTTATGGAAAATACCAGTTTTTTTTTTAGAAACTTAAAAAAGACATATATGTGTACATTTTCTATGAGTTTCATGTCAACCTTAGGGGTAGAACACATAAATAATTCAAATTGTTTATAAAATTGTTATTAAAAAATATGTAATATTTATATTAAAATTTTGCAATTATATTCGTTAAAAAGAGTGAACATTTTTAAATAATCCACATAAGTTTCATTAATTTATTGCAAACCACTGTTTGGAGTGCAATAAGTGAACAACGTGGATGCAAAAGAAGCCTGGCAGGTTGTAGGGAGAACCTATTAATAGATAGGTGTGTGACCCAAGGCTCGATAGTTATTCGACGCAACTTGTCAATAGCTTGGATTGATTACCGTAAAGCATTCCACTCTACGAGTCATGAGCTGATCATCAAGCTCCTTGATTGCTTACAAGTACATCCAAACATCGTGAGATGCTTGAAAGAGCCGATGCTTATGTGCAGGACAAGGTTTGCTATAACATCCAGCAAACAGCAGATGATAACTAATATCATCTCTTTTAGGAGAGGAGTTTTCCAGGGAGACTCCATTAGTCCTTTATTTTTTTGTATCTCCCTTTTGCCTTTGTCTATTGTGCCTCGAAAAATCACTCTGGATACATGTGTGGCAAACCAAGAAATAGAATTCATAAGATCAACCATCTTTTCTCTATGGACGATCTTAAGCTCTATGCATCTAGCAGAGATAAACTTAAGATTCTAGTGTTTGCAGTAGCCAAGTATTCTAGAGCGATTGGAATGGAATTTGGATTAGATAAATGAGCCGTTTTCCACTTAAGTAAAGGAAGATGTGAATCACCAAGCAAATCTGGGTATATTCAGCTCATTGGTGGCAACACCATTCATCATCTTGGTCAAGGAGAAACGTACGCATATCTTGGAATTCCACAAGCGGAGACTCAAGATGTGCGTCTGCTTAAAGATCATCTCCAAATAAAATATCGGAGTCTACTCAGAAAAATTTGGTCGTCCGAATTATCTGGGAAGAATAAGATACAAGCCACAAATACATTAGCCTCTACAATTCGTTCACTATCATGAAAAGACGAATTGTGGGGCATTTTTATATCATGCGACAGAAAGAGCTGCGAATGAACTTCGTCTCCCATTTGACACTAGTAATATGCAACATGGATTAGCATCGTTACCACCGTTGATGTTTAAAGGCCGTGTCAAGGAAGCAGAACATGCGCTTCTATTACACGAACATAAGAGCAAATCTGTTCACGGGCAGTTCTACAATCTCATAAATGAAGTGGGATTGTCTGTTGGTTTGACCTTTTCGTTTCTTAAATCTGCTGGTTTAAGATCGGAGACTGAAGGATTTCTATTCGCCTGTCAGGATGGTGTAATTATTACTTTGGTGTATCGCAGTCATGTGATGCATATACCTGTCGACAATGACATCTGTTGTGCATGTAAACAATATGCGGAGACTCTAAGTCACATTCTAAGTGCGTGTCCAAAGTACGCGTGTTACAGGTATATTGAAAGACACAATGCTGCGCTTAAGGTGTTATATTATCACCTTCGGCACTATTATGGTATAGATAAAGAACCCATCTTGTCGTATACCCAAGGGGATCAGGAGTCCGTAGTGGAAAATGACCAGTGTAAGATCTACTGGAACTTCTCTTTTTCCACCACTCAACGTATCAGTGCCAATAAGCCTGATATAGTACTCCAGGATCATAAAAGTAAGATCATTTGTGTAATTGAGTTCTCGGCCCCAGCTGAGAACAACATTAATCGTAAGGAGGATGAGAAGCGGACCAAGTATCAAGAGCTCATGTTCGAATTGAGTCGAATGCACCCAGGTTATAAAGTCCGATTGAATGTTCTTTTAATCGGTTGTTTGGGGAGGGATTAAGGCTTCATTTGTGAGCCAATTAAAAAAGATTCCTGGCTTATATTATCACTTTCGACACCATTATGGTATAGATAAAGAACCCATCTTGCCGTATACCCAAGGGGATCAGGAGTCCGTAGTGGAAAATGATCAGTGTAAGATCTACAGAAACTTCTCTTTTTCCACCACTCATCGTATCAGTGCCAATAAGCCTGATATAGTACTCCAGGATCATAAAAGTAAGATCATTTGTGTAATTGAGTTCTCGGCTCCAGCTGAGAACAACATTAATCGTAAGGAGGATGAGAAGCGGACCAAGTATCAAGAGCTCATGTTCGAATTGAGTCGAATGCACCCAGGTTATAAAGTCCGATTGAATGTTCTTTTAATCGGTTGTTTGGGGAGGGATTAAGGCTTCATTTGTGAGCCAATTAAAAAAGATTCCTGGCTTATATTATCACCTTCGACACCATTATGGTATAGATAAAGAACCCATCTTGTCGTATACCCAAGGGGATCAGGAGTCCGTAGTGGAAAATGACCAGTGTAAGATCTACTGAAACTTCTCTTTTTCCACCACTCATCGTATCAGTGCCAATAAGCCTGATATAGTACTCCAGGATCATAAAAGTAAGATCATTTGTGTAATTGAGTTCTCGGCTCCAGCTGAGAACAACATTAATCGTAAGGAGGATGAGAAGCGGACCAAGTATCAAGAGCTCATGTTCGAATTGAGTCGAATGCACCCAGGTTATAAAGTCCGATTGAATGTTCTTTTAATCGGTTGTTTGGGGAGGGATTAAGGCTTCATTTGTGAGCCAATTAAAAAAGATTTCTGGCTTATATTATCACCTTCGACACCATTATGGTATAGATAAAGAACCTATCTTGCCGTATACCCAAGGGGATCAGGAGTCCGTAGTGGAAAATGATCAGTGTAAGATCTACTGAAACTTCTCTTTTTCCACAAATCATCGTATCAGTGCCAATAAGCCTGATATGGTACTCCAAGATCATAAAAGTAAGATCATTTGTGTAATAGAGTTTTCGGCTCCTGCTAAGGGCAACATAAATCAAAAGGAGGATGAGAAGCGGACCAAGTATCAAGAGCTTAGGTTTGAATTGAGTCGTATGCATCCAGGCTATAAGGTCCGATTGAATGTTCTTTTAATCGGTTGTTTGGGGAGGGGGGATTTAAGCTTCATTTGTAAGACAATTGAAGAAGATTTCAGACTGCGAGCGCCAGGCTGATGCGTTGACGGTTCGCATGAAAAAGGCTGTTCTTCTGAACTCTCTAAATCTGGTTCGGCAGCACTGTTCATTATAAGATCTTATTCGGTAGCTCTAAAAAAGCATCCAACAACGTTCTTGACCACCGCTTAAGAACATCGACGGCTATGGATGAGAACAGCAGTGCAAGAAATATAAATATCGTCTCGAGTAAATGGATCACGCTCTTGCTTACCTTCCAAAACGGATGGAGCAGGAGCTGATGGAGTAAGTACAGCAAGAATGGGAGAGGTTGTTTAAGTGAGGTATTACCACAGAACGTGGTCGAGTTCCACACAAACAAGTGCGTAAATGCATTTTTTTCTCTCCTAAACTTGTTTTGTAAAAGAAAATAATAATAATAATAATAATTTGTAAAATATATTTACTAAAATATATATATATATTTACTAAAAAGTAAATATTTTTTTCATTATTATTTTATTTATAAAGGGGTCATTCACATATTACCTGATACAAATTTTGGCTAATTTGAACCCTCTCCCCCCCTCGTGATATTTTTTCTATTGTTAAAAATTTTAATTTCCATGGACCGTGATATTTTGCCTACTCCCCTCCCTCCCCCAAAGATATCACGTGATATGTAAATGACCCCAAAAAATTTTGCCTTTTTTTTATTGAAGTATACACTTGTTTTTTGGCGTTACGCACTCACAAGTGTTACCAGTGGAATTACTAAGAATATCCTTTTTAACTTAAATATTGCGTCTACAGAACGACTTGTATTCAGGAGTACTCGCACTTGTTAGGACCGCCCAATATTGGGTTTTTTCGCCAAGGTTAGAAATAATGGTTGGTGGTTCTTCACAAAAACTCACTTCACTGTTAGTTTCAATAACAAATAGTTTATAGTAAATTCAAACAGAGTACGTCACATTTGTACACCCGGTATAAATACTTATTCAAGCATTGGTTAAGAAATCCGGTGGGAAATGCACGGGAGAATGCGCACGATGTGGACTGTATGAGGGTCGGAATAGAACTGAACTGCTTCATCACATCAGGCCCCCGCTGACTTACCAAAAGGGTAGGAGAACTCCATCCAGTAGAGAGAGAAAGAGGGGAGGTATGGATTCAGAACAGGGGAAAACCCACCTCAATAGGAACCTTAAACTCAATTAAAGATTTTATAACAGATTAAGCATTGTTTCCCAATGCCTACAAAAAAACCATAAACCACCCATTAAAATCCTGCACGAAATCCTCCTCAGAACCTTAAGCATCCTAAACAACCAGTGAAAAGAGAAAACTTTAGAAAACCCTTTCCTGAGTACAACCTGTTTACCGACAGTGCACATGATTATTTATTTAACCAAGTGAAATAATCCCGTGATAAGAATTTTTTCATCTTACAAAAAGAAAAGAAAAAAGATTTTAATCAGGGACTTATTGTCATCCTGGAATGGCTGTAATGGGTGAAGTTTTAAATATTGTGACAGACACGGCACTCTTTTTACTTTATTGATTAAACAAAATTATTATATTTATAATGTTTTGAAAAGAATATTATTATTACCGAAACAACTATCAACCCTGCATTTTTAAAGAAATCGAAAATTTTTTGGATAATCGAGAATAAATTTTTTTATTACTTGACAACAAATAAAATTAATTTTTAATATTGATATAAATAAAAAAAATGCTAGAAATTTGCAATCTGAAATCGACAATTCTCTGCAAGGGCGAGAATGTTTAAGGTTATTTTTATTATTTAAAACCCGAGATATTAACATTGAAACATTCCAGAATAATTGTTTTTTCTATGAAGAACTAAAAAAACCACAAAGTCCAGCGTATTGATAGTTATCAACGTGTATAAAAAGAATCACAAGCAGGTCGCAGGAAGTATAAGAAATAAAACACTTCACAACATTGTAGTCAGATTGCGCTACGTTTCGTCAGCTTAGGTTTGCCGACCTCATCAGGGACTGTTTATTAAAAAATTGGGTATATAAAAAAACATAGTTTTAATTATCTACCAAGTAATATCTAGATTTAACATATCTATGAATTTTGTTTATAAAAAAACACTTCAAATTAGTCAAACAAACATTGTCAAGAAGTAAAAAAATAAGTAAATCTTAACATTTCGATATGAATTAATTTTCTATAAAAAATAAAAGTCTTATTTAAAAACAAAGTATCTTCTTTAATATTAATGTAATGGTTATCTGATTTTATATGGATTATTTTAGAACTGATTTTTTTTTCATTTATTCGATTTGAAATCTAAAATTTTTATATTTTCCCAGTCAAATTCAAGATTGTACTTATTTTTATGTTCTTGGATAACAGAATTATTTTTATCTCCTTTAGTGTGTTCATTTAAACGGGCCTTAAGCGCAGGTTTGGTTTCGCCAACATTAGACGCAGAGCAGTTTTTACAATTAAATTTGTACAGTATATTGCTGTGGTCTAAATTTTCTGTTTTATCTTTACCTAATTTTATAATAGAATTTAAAACTTTTTTTTTCTTTGGTACAGTAGCAATAAAGTGGTTTTTTTCAAATTTTAGAAATTTTATCAAAATTTTCGATGCAATTCTCTGCGTTGTTTATTATAAATATTGTCAACTTTAGAGTAACGGATTTTATTTAAAAGCAGGTTTATGTTTTTTTCAATAAAATCACAAGGTTAGTCATTACCCAATAACATTTGTTTAATAATAGAAATATTAGAAAAATGGAAAGATTTGTCCGACAATAAAATTGCTTTGTCAACTAAATTAAAAATTATATATTTCTTTTGCTGTAGTGGATAATTTGAAAAGAAATTATTGAGTCTAGCAGATGATCTAAGTCAGATGTCTAAAAATTTTAGAAAATAATCACAATTGTATAAAACTTTTTTACTTTAAATATGTTGACGATACTATTATGTATATAAAAAAAACATGTAGATCTTATTTTAAATGTTTTCAATAACTACCATAGTTCATTGAAATTTACCTTTGAACTAGAAAAAGACAATAGAATTAACTTTTAATATTTGACTTTGATTAGAAATCATGATCGCATTACTAAGGGAATAGGTTCGGTTGTGGGCACCCTTTTTGTTTTTGACCCATAACTTGTGCCTAATAACTATGACAGAGTCATTAACGTATGTATGGAAAGCTAGAGACCTTAGCTAACTTCTGGCAAAGAAACTAAATTGATTCCGTCGAATAGAAAAATTATTTTTATAAATTTAATAAAGTGGTCATTTTTTGCAAAAATAAATTTTTGGTTCGGTTGTGGGCACCCTTAAAAAATTGGCTAAAAATGAGAAAAAATGAACTTAAAACACCTCAAATATGAAGAAATATCAATTTAATTATTAATTAAATGAGTATACATGAAATTATTTAAATTATTTAAATTATTTTAAGTTTAATTTCAAAACTAAAACTTATTTATTTCAAAGGATTTCAGCGGCAAAATTACCGCGTAAGATAAAACTTTTTACATCCACTTCAGTCTCTCTTCAATGTAATTCACTTCCACTTTACTTCCACTTCGCTTTCATTTCACTTCCATTTCACTTCCACTTCACATCCACTTTAATTCCGCTGTATATCCACTTTACTTCTACCTTCTTTTTAAGTTTACTTTAATTACACTTCACATCCACTTCAATTACACTTCATTTACATTTCACTTTCATTTCACTTTCACTTCACATACATTTTACTTCTACTTCACATCGATATACCGACTATCTTTGTCTCTCTTTGTCTCTCTTTGTCTCACTCTTTCACGCATCGAACCTAAAATGCACAACTATTGTCATTACACGACGGACGCTTAATTCTCGTTATAAGAATTTTGTCCCTAGATCACTCCCAGAAACTACTGGAAACCCTTAAAATTTTGTAAAACTCTATCAATAGTTGTAAGAAATTACTTCTGATTTCATCCAACACGATATTTCGCGATTTATCTAAAAAAATATTGGTGCCCACAACCGAACCAATTTGAGTGCCCACAACTAAACATTGCAATCATGTTAAAACGTCATGAAAAAATTTTTGGTTGTAAACATTGTTGACTTTTAAAAATATTTAAAAAAAACTTTTATTTTAATTTCAACTTGAAGAAAATTAATTTCTTTGCAGCAAAAAGTACAGGTGTCCGATTAATTTTGTATTCTCGCAAAAAACTACGTGCGGTCATACCACACACTTGACATTTGTTACATTTGACAAATATCTTTTCTGTCAAAAGTTTCGTAGGGGTGCCCACAACCGAACCATGCCCACAACCGAACCTTTTCACCTACTAATTGATTTAAGAAAGAAAATTCATCTAATAGACTCATTAATTTCTTTTTAAATCATCCACTACCGCAAAAGAAAAATATAGTTTAATTTGGTTGACAGAGCAATTTTATTGTCGGACAAATCTTTCCATTTTTTCAATATATCTATTATTACACAAATGTTATTGGATAATAACCACCCTTGTGATTTTATTGAAAAAACATAAAGTTGAGTTTAAATAAAATCCATTACTCTAAAGTTGACAATAGTTATAATTAACAACGCAGAGAATTGTATCGTCAAATTCCAAAAATTTTTAAAAAATTGCTAAAATTTAAAAAAAAACAAATATTGGTAGTCAAGTGACAATACATTATAGCTAATACTGTTCCAGAGTAAGCCCTTTTAAGTGTAAAGGGATCAAAGGGTTATTAATATGTAGAATATTTCATTTCTTTTAAATTTAAATTTAGTTTTTCATTTGGCTGGTTTAAAGTCGTGAAAATAGCGCCAAAGATATCTCGGATTCGGGAACTGCTGGATAGTGGGGTGTATTTCGTAGATAGCGGGGGTAATAATTTGATGATTAATAAAAGTACCTTCCGCACATGCCTCATTCTCACTTATGCCGATCTGGTAGAATCGTTTGGTCGACACTTCTTCTGCGTGTCGCCGACTGCCAAAAGGTAAATTTTTGTATTTGTGTAAATTAATTTAGTGACATGAAGTTTATTTTTGTGGTCGAGTAACTCGTCTACTTTATTTAAAAATTCTATAATTAGAGTGGCGATTTATCTCCATAGTTTGACTCGAGGATGGCGTGTGTGCGGAAGACCGGAAGTGAAAAACCCTATTGTAAAATCTACAGGCAGATATTTCTCCGAATATTTGGCCACTGACGAAGGAGTATTTTCTGTCTTTTTAAATTGTATTTTCTGAGGATTCAGTTCCAAAAAGAAACTGGGTTGTTTCTACTTATCACGTACCAGCAATTTCCAAATCAGAGTTCAGGTTGAACGAACCACGCTCCTCAATTCAACGTCTACCGGATGGATAAGTTTTTGATCATCTTTTTGTTTATTAGCCATTTTTTTAATTTAATCACCTTTTGATTCCTTGTCCGTACATTTTTGTTTAATTGAATATTTATTTATTGTATTGAATTGTTTCGTTGAGTGGAAGAGTGCGAGTCGCGAATCGTATTTATTATATTTCTTTTTTGTTAATTTTTGAATCTGAGGATTAATATATTTGACTTTTGACGTTATTCAGTGTTTATTTTATTAGATGTCCTCTTTATATTTCATTTATTTTTATGTATAATTTTTACGATTTTTGAGTAGATACATTTTATTTTATGATTTTATTTTCTTATATAAAATAAAATCGTTACAAGTGTCTAATAGAGTTTGGATACACGTTTGTAGTAATAACTAATAATCTTTTGGCAAAAGTTAAACAAAGGAGTTTCCAACTATATTGAATGCAGCCGGTACTGATCTAGTAGTGGCTTGCATTGGCAAACAGATATAACGGTTTTTTCTTAATCAAACCAGTAAAATATGAATGTTATTAGATGTAAGTGATAATATGGCATGTAATAATACTTACAATTTCTAATTAAGCATAATTCAGTAATCAATAACACAGCCCCACAAAAAAATAAAAGTGTCGCGTCGTGCGCGGCGGACTAGACTAGTCATTCCCTATGTATTTTGACGCGCTGAACACGAATCCGTCATCAGAATTGGCCTAACACGTCTAAGTTTGACCCTAACCTCAAAGTCAATAAAATGCGACTTTTTGTTAATTAGAATCTGAACCCGACTTAACTTTAATACATGCCTAGAGCCAATGGAAAGCTTAATTTATGACCTTTAAAACGCTTTTTTAGAAATTGTTCTACGATGATTTTTAACGAAGATATGATGTTTTACTTAGAATATGACTTTTTTTCAAATGTTAAAAACACATCAATTATTGATGTGTTATAATGTAATGGAAAAAAATGATTTTAAGTAAAACATCATAACTTCGTTAAAAATCATCGTCGAACAATTTTTAAAAAAGAGTTTCAAAGGTCATAAATCAAGCTTTCTATTGGCTCTAGGCATGTATTAAAGTTGAGTCGAGTTCAGATTCTAATTAATGAAAAGTGTCATTTTATTAATTTTGAGGTAATCGTCAAACCTAGATGTGCTAGGCCAATTCTAATGACGGATTCGTGTTCAGCGCGTCAAAATACATAGGGAATGACTAGTCTTGTGCGCCACGCACGACACTTTTATTTTTTTTTTGTTGGGCTGTGTTATTAGTCCAGTCGACATAAATAAAATTCGTATTATGATTTTAGTAGTTAACAATAATCAAGTTCCAGAGACAAGGCAAGATATCGTACATTAAACTCGAATTTTAAGATTCTGTTATTAAGTTATGATAATTATATTCTTTTATCCGTTTTACGGTAACTAGAGTTAAGCTTATGGTAATCACTTCTACATTCATCTTGTGGTAACCATTTCTTTCATTAATTATAACCTAAGATAACTGTATTATGTTGTTAACTTATGAAAACCACCGCACCGTGATAAAAGTTCATTATTTCACAAGGCGGAAGATACCATTGTCGCTCGGTTTTATCATGTCTTGATTTCTCCCTTATGGAAAAGTGTGACATGAAAATAATGACACGGATGCGTGCCATTACTGTCGTGCCATTGCGTATCATCATTTCGCGACCACACGAAAAAAATGACACGGGAGAAAATGACACGGCAAAGCATACATAAAAATGCCAGGATGCGCAGACGTATTCTACTTATTCTACAGCACCTACGGCTGCGCAGTAAATTTTTTCCTCCCCTAAATGGTGCACAATGTATGTTTATACGATATTATTATAAAACTAATAATAATAATAAGTTTTTTAATGACACGCATCTGTGTCATTATTTTCATGTCACACTTTTTCATAAGGGCTTACTCTATAATCATGCAAGATAATAGCTAGTCGCAGTAAGGAAGTAGGGCTGCCTGTGGTCAAGAGCTAATTACAATAGTGTACCGAAATTGTTCATTTGTATTAATTATAAATTAATATTGAGTCAAACTCTCTCTCTCTCTCTTTCCTAATTTCTACTCTGACATTTTCCCTTTTACATGTATGGAATTTATCTTTTCTGCGTTACATTTTTTTCTTATTCTCACTTTGAAATCTGTTGTGACATGGCAAATTTGCCAGTCACATTTAAATATTTTACAATTTGTTTAACGACAAAATTGATCTCGTTCAAAGTTTTGGTCTCGAAAACGTTTTTAAATTATCCGCTCTTTTTGTCACATTTATTCAAACTGCAATGATCCTTCACTACACAAGGATTGCCCGGCGATCCACTATCGCGTCACTCGGAGATCTTTTGTTCAAACGTTTAGAAATTTAAGATTAAGTCTTGTTTTATGTGTGTGTAATTTCATGGAACAATTTTTGGACCTGTCAACGAGGGACATAGCCATCTTTTCGAGGACTTAGCACCATGGGAAAGAGTCAACTCAGTCAGACCGGCCGCCAACCAATCATCGTCGCCTTGCTTTCCGCTCCCCGCTGTTGCCAACATTAGAGTCAAGCGCGTGCCGAGTATCACTTCCGCTACACGTGGTGAATATTAATTTACCGCTTCTCGCGGAAAACCTTCTCGACGAAGCCAACAAAGCAAAATAAATTTTCTGGGCCCTTTCCGGTTTGCAGACCGGAAACCTTTAAGTCGTAGTGCCCTGTTCTTCATACCAAGAGTTGTCGGATCCCCGGTTGACATGACCTCAAGGTCATCCTGGTGGAATTCGATCCTTTCGTGAAGGTCTAGGAAGGAGCAGACGATGACATCTTTCCAAGAGCCCCGGAAGATGATAATTACTCAAAACCAAAAGTAGTCACGGTCGCCAGCCCCCATCGAGGATACGGCCCTGACGGACGGAAGCCCTTGGAATAGCGCAAGGACTAAAATTTCAAAGTTGGCGCAGCGCGGGAAGAGATAGCAAGAGCGTATGGGAAGGAAAGTCGGGGCAGGTTAATAAAAATAGTCACAGCAGCGGTTTTCGCTCTCTTCTCTCGGACCTTTCTCAGCGAAACACCACGGAGCCGCGAGTCAGCGACGATTACAGACCAGAACACGTGTGGAACCAAATTGTTAAGTGGATCTTCGGATCAGGACTAAGTGATAGTGAAGGACATTTTAAACAATTCAGAAGCCATTCAAGGACCATTCGCATACAGTGTAACTAATTAGGTATAAATTCAATGATATTTTGTGTCAGTTCACCACAGGGATCACTCTTATTGGACAATATATAGATATTTGATCGTTGTTGAATATTTCTTGTAAAATTTCGAAGCAAGTGCTTTTGAATTAGAAAAATTGATTATTTGTGATAAGTTAGCAGTGTGCTTATAATTTTATAATCTTATTAACGTTTAATTATTAAGATGAGTGCAGTAGTGAGCTAAGTGTCAATAAGTTAGAATTTTGTTTTAGAAAATTATTTAAGATCTAATACTTCTTTTTTGCGTGATCTTTGAGTTAAGTAGATTTCGTGTGAAATTAAAAATCGAGTTATTATCTGTAAATTCGTCCAGGGAGGAGCCGTGAAGTATCAAACTCGAAGCCTTTAGTTAATTTTGTTAATTTACCAGTTTCTCTTTAATAAACTTTTGAGAATTTATTTGGCTGAAATAATACAGTCTCTTGAGAACATGGCTTCGCGTTCGAGACTTGATGCCTGAGTTAACTAAAACCGGGGTAACCAGAAGTAAATTTTAATTGTAGAAACTTTCCATAAAGTCTATCATACCCCAGGTAGCCAAAACTCACCCCCTCCCCCCACAAAAAAGGTAACCAATGACCCTTTTATTTTGTACCACGAGTCGTATTAAAAGAACTCATCTCACTTAGAGTTGAACGACCCATTATGAGAATAAGAATTCAGAAAAACCCCCCAGAAAATGTACCTCTTTTGTATGACTAAATACACATTATTGTTATTAACTAACTGGTTGTGATAATTAATACTGTACATTTTTCTATGTGTAGTAGTTTTGAAATTATTGTCAAGTTAGTCATAAATCATACAGGTAGCCATTTTTCGGTTAAGCATATGATGCTCCCACCCTCTCTATTTTTTCTTTGCCGAACCAGGAAAATTAATTGTACTATTACTAAAATGAATGGATAAAAATTGTTTTACGTCAGGTCCAAACCCCATTAATCTATTCTAATTGTTTGCTGCCCCCCCCCCCCCCCCAACTATAAATTGTAACTAGTAATAATTTAAATTAAGTACGATAGTGTTAAGAGTTTTGAATTGCCATGGAGCAAAATTTGTAAGAGTTTATTTAAGATGTGTTTAAATAAATCCAATGTTAATGGTTAATCCTTGTTTGATTTATAGCGTAACCTCTCTCTCAATGAACGAAACACGCCCTCTCTAACTAATCCTGAACTGAGCAGGCATGTATAATAATAACCTGGTTTGGAAGTTTTAAGGTATGATTTATTGAATTATGTCACTTTCCGCTTACACACACACACACACACACCCATTCATATACTTAATCAATTCCCTCTGACTTTCTTTTCTTTTCTTTTCTCGTTGGCAACCAGATTATTAGTTCTTAGGTAAGTAGATTCTAAGTCTTTAATTCTATTTTTTTGTTTTATATTGAACTTTGAAAATCTAGTTTGGTATATGGTTTGTCATTAGAATAAATTTCAAGGTTATTCCCTCTTCTTGCAATTTGCATTAAAATTATGTGTCCTCATTGAAAATCTACATTACACCGTTTAACATTACGTTCAGCAAACGTTAGTTTTTTACCTATAGCGAAAGGTACAATCTACGCCGTTTTTAAAACTAAGTTATAAAATATTGTAATAAAAAGATAAATTTTTATAAATTAATTATTACTATTGTTATGATGTTAACGATTTGTGACCCAGTGGTAAAAATAAAACGAGAATTTTTATTTTTATTAAAAAACAAAATTCTACAGTTACAATTGACATTAATTGTTATTTTTTACATTATAAATTCAAATTACTGTTACAGTATAACGAATGAGGGGGGAGGTTTAAACTTTTTAATGATTTAGTCAAACAAATTAACCGGCTTGTTTTTAGTTACAATCTATATTAATTGTTATTCTTTACATTATAATTTTAAATAACTGTTACAGTAAAAAGAGGGGGGTGGAATTAAACATTTGATTAAATCAGTCAAACAAATTAATCGGATAGTCTCAGCTACTGTTACGTACGTAACAGTTAAATAAACTTAATTATTTTGTAATAAAACATTGGAAGAAAAATAAATTTTAAGCAAATTCGACGATGCATTTGCCACATACATATAAGTATATATGCGCGTAATTTGAGACCCAGATAACCCACGGTGGGTCGGAACCAACTTCAACCCAAAGGTCGGCGCACTTTTAATTTTTTTGTGGATTTCGTTTCTACTATGTCTTCTGAGTAATTTAAGACCAAAAAGAAAAAAATCGTTAGACTCAGTTTTGAGAAAATCGATTTTTTGTATTTTTAATCAATAAAACACGGCTGCTCAAATACAACTTCAACTGAAACTTCAGGGCACTTCAAATTTTCTTGTAAATTTTATTTCTACATTATTTTTAGTAATTTTAGATGAGAAAGAGAAACGATTAGTTCAATAAATTTAAAGGATAATCCATTTTTATATTATTTTTTTGCTGAAATTCTTTTTTTAAATGAATTGGTATACGATCGTTATTTAATTTTTTTTATTTCAAATTCGTTAAATTAGAATAATTGTTGAAAAATTTAAAGTAATAATTAATGTATACATTGAATAAAATCATTGCTTTTTCAAATATGAAGGCTGTTATATTCACATATAGCACGCAGTAATTTTGAAGAATATTCTGGATGATCTCGTGATAATTTATATTTTTGCCAAACATTATTAAAATCATAGTGGACTGACTCCATGGCTTGTTCACTGAAAACTCCTAGCCCCATATGTGTTCGGTCGCAAAAATCTTGTATGTGGAAAAAAACAGCATGCACTTTTGGAGTAATGGATATGTTTAAAGCAATGTAACTTTTTTTGAAGCTTGCGATTTTCTGCTGGTAATCTGGACATAGTTGGTTTCCAAAGCACGACGTAACAACTGCTTTAAAATCTTCAAACACTTGAACGAATTTCAAGCAAGACAAAGAACACTTTCCACGTAGAATATCTAGTTTATCAAGCAGTGTCTTGCAAGCATTGCCATTAAAGCCTGAATTACCGTACGTAATTTCTCGCTGAACATTGCAACTTTTTGCCCATTCCAAAGCTTCGATTTCAAATTCAGAAAGGAGGTGATTAAAAATGCAGTTCACGACACCCAACATTAAGTGCAATTCCGGCGGTGGTATGATGTCGAGAATCAGTCCATCAGAAAGACTAGAAAAAATTGGCGTATTAATGCAACATTTGTAATTCCTTGCTTGTTTTTTATTAGCTCCAGCATTTTTCCAATCTTCATAGTTTTTTGAAATATTCTCAATTGTTCTGAAATTTCCTCGTTTGCAAAGATTGTTTTTATCGATATCGCACCAGGTACACGGAAACGAGCTGCTATGCGACATTAGACCGGCCATAATATTCGCAAGCTTCAAATCCGTAGCTATTGTTCCATCAAAATCGTTGATCTTGACTGCCGACCATAACTGACTTACATTTTCATGATTTTCTTGCGTGCATTGTGCTGTTGCTAATATAAACAACTTCTTCACTCCTGAATCTTTAAACTTTTTTTTACAAATCCTACTGGTTTCCACATCACTGACGACGCCCTGAATGGAAAGGCACAATTTTAAAAAATTTCCACCACCATCTATGCCGAATTTCAGTTTCACGTTGTCAACCTCACGTTTTTCCTTGACATGATTAATAAAATCTTTAAGATTATTGCAATATATAACAGCTTCTTGAGAGTTTGTAGTTTTATCTGCTTTAATATTAACAAAGTCAAAAAACCGTGAAGTAAAATAATCGTCGACTGAGTGAATTTGATCTGACATTTTCTGTTTTAAATTAGGTTCAATAATTTTCCTGTTGTTAGTACACGAACGAATCATTACAGCAATACCACAGGTAGTATTTTGACTGAGATTGTAACTCGTCTGTATTTGAATCATGTTTTCAGCGGTCAAGATTGATTTATTAGAAATATTTGATGGAATTGTATCACAGCCAACATTAACCGTAAGCGGCTGACCACCAGAAGGTTGACAAAGCTTCAGACGTTTTTTCTCACCTTTTTCAGAACAGGCTTCTTTAATTAGTGTTGAAGCTATTTGTTCTTTTAACTTTGGTTGCGAATTTTTAATAATACCTGTTAAATTTTCAAATCGTGAAGTCAAATTACATTTGTGAGATTTTCCGCGTGCAAGTAGTGTAAAGCAGTTGCTGCAGTATTTGCCCTTACTTAAATTTTTCGACTCATCTGAAAATCAAACGGAAATACGCTATTCTTCAAATGAATAAATATTGAAAATTAAATAATTAATTATGAATTACTAAGTAATAAAATTAATAAGTACATTAAATCGAAATAAAATAATAATAAAAAGGAATTTTAATAAAATTAAAATCAATTAAAAAAATTAAATAATAAAATCAATTGATTAAAATTAAATTAAATTAATTTAATTTTTCAAGTAAATTCAATTATATTCTTGTGATTTACCTCCTTTTTCAGTATTTGAAACATTTTTTAAAATACTTTTTTTCGGCGGCAATAACTTTCCTTTGGCAAAATTTCCGCATTTTGGCAATTTAACAAGTTGACAAAGTCGACAATCACAAGGCAGCTTTGAATTTAATCTTGTCACTTTTTTAAAATCCATTTCACAATAATTTGTAATATTTAAGCTTATTTGCTCTCCCTTTTTTAGACGATACAAAATTCTTTTGCAAGAACTGCAAAGAGCACAAGGGAGACGATCATCTTCAGAATCATAATTAAATACTTTCTCAACTTCGGCTTTCAACTTATATTTAACTGGAAACATCTTCTTAGTTTTACCATAACAAAGCAAACATATTTTGAAACGATTTAAAGCGTGTTTATTATCCATTTTGTTAACCGTACAACTTAAAAACACGACTTTTTCATAATTAATGACAGTAGCAGAAAAACATAAATAAATGAGCATCGCCAAAGAATTCTTTTGTTTACAATTACTCAGTAGATAATGTAGAAATAAAATTTACAAGAAAATTTGAAGTGCCCAGAAGTTTTAGTTGAAGTTGTATCTAACTAACCGTGTTTTATTGATTAAAAATACAAAAAATCGATTTTCTCAAAACTGAGTCTAACGATTTTTTTCTTTTTGGTCTCAAATTACTCAGAAAACATAGTAGAAAAGAAATCCAGAAAAAAATTAAAAGTGCGCCGACCTTTGGGTTGAAGTTGGTTCCGACCCACCGTGAACCACGTGCATTGACTTATAGCCACATGCTTATATTTTTAAAGGTACATCTCCAGCACCATATAGCGATCGTTTAATTAAAATTTGTATTCCTAGAATTAATGGTATTACCATTATATTATTATTGTTATTATTGTACTCTCATTATGATTAATGATATTGGTATTATTAATATCATTATTATTTATTATTATTATTGTTATTGTTATAACAATAATTATTAATATCATTATTATTGTTATTGTTATAACGATAATTATTAATATCATTATTATTTATTATTATTATTGTTATTGTTATAACAATAATTATTAATATTATTATTATTATTAATGTGTTTAGTGTTATCTATATTATGCATGTATGGAAGAATGGGTGTAGTCAAGGTTGTGTAATAACCGAAGGAATTCGCTCTTCGTCGCGTTTTCTTCTCTCTTCTTCGTCTCTTTTTTACGCGGTCAGGTACATCGAGTATAGCGGTGCGAGTGCACTATGCAGCACGCATGCAAGCATGAATTTCTCATGAAATCCTCAATGTAGATATCTTCTGCATTATGGAGTCTCGCGCGATGCACATATTCCTTTTCCTTCTTCTATGTTTTCTTTCCTACTCTACTTCGATACATAGTTCTCAAAAGAGAACAATGTTGTCAGATATAATTGGAATATGTCTTATTCACTTGCCTTGTTACAAAATTAGACTTATGAAGATCAAGTCTGCAAAAATAAAATTTATAGAATATATAAACAAATTAGCGAGAATCCGTGCAGACCAACGATCGCTATAAAACCCAAGAAGGGCACAAGTCATATGGGAGATAAGCGTTTCTAATAAAGCCAACAAACAAAAGAGATATGAAAATCTCAGATATCGAGACAAGTATAACCTAATGATTCAATCATCCTGTACATACACCCAACTACCCCTTAAACCCCTGATTTATTACCATCTTAGTGCATCTCGGACACTCCATAAAAGCATAAGTTCGCGAGGTGTCAATGCTTATTCATTCACGGGTGATCGTTGACATCAAGACGGGAATTAATACGATTGTCGAACTGCCGGTACGAATTTTTTCACTTCAATTTGAAATAGTAATTTTCAAAAATTGGAAACATTGGAAAAAGCTCAATTTTTGCTACTTGCTGAATCGCGATAGATTTTCGTCGAGCCAAGTAGTGAATCGGGGTAGTGCCAAGTTTGAGTAATTGTTATCTGTTGAATCTCGATAGATTTTCGCAAAGCCAGATGACAATTTAAGAATAAGGCCCGTCCGCGAGCTGTTTCCAAATTTTCTTATTTTTGGGCGGACGTTAAAAAAGTTTTAAATACTCAAAATCAACTGGGTTCCAATCAGGATAAAATAGTAAAAAGAGACTTTCTTCTTGCTTTATGGGTCAGTAGTGTACCTGTACCGGATTCTCAATTCGCGTAGTGGACGGAGCGCGTAATCGCTCATTCTTTCTACCTCCTTCTGTCCGTGGGAAGCGCAGCAGGTGAAAAGAGGCATCCTCCTTTCCTCTCAAGCTTTCAGGCGGTAATTTAAGGATAATTCGCGAGTACGAAATATTTGTATCGTTCAAATTTTATAAAAAGTAATTCTAATTGCTTACGAGACATGAATTTATAAACAAACAAGCATTTATTTTATGCTACACAAATTATTTAAATTGTAATATTTTAACACTTTTAAAATTAAATAAAATAAAGAAAAAGAGAATTTAATTAACAAAATTTACTGTTGTAATTATTGTAGTTTTTGAAACTACAATTCATCAATTTGTCTTTCGTCTTCTATCGGCGATTTCAGTTTATTCGAACCCACATTAAAAATAAAAATAAAACTACTCCATTACTGGAATAGTAATAGATTGGTTCCTCCGGCGAACAAGTTAAACAATTTATTTTTTTTAACAAGATTAGAACAAAGAGATAAAATTTCAAAATTAAAATGTATCAAATTAAATAAATAATTTTATGACCGTTCGCAACAGTTACAATTTATATTTACATTATAATTTCAAATTACTGCTACAGTAAAAGGGGGGGGGGGGGATGTACACATTTCAATGTTTTCAGTCAAACAAATAAACCGGCTAGTTTTCATTTACAATCTATATTAATTTTTATTTTTTACATTATAATTTTAAATTACTGTTACGTTATAAGGGGGAGGGGGAACATTACTATACATATTTTTTAAAGTTTTACTATTTTAGAATAAATATAATTTTTCCACTGACGAAGGACAACAGTTTGAGCCAAAACGTTTAGAAACTGATTTAACAAAAGAAGAGCAAAATCCTGTTGTTTAATAAACCTGACCCTAAAGCAACTGAAAATTCTCACTACATTATTATTATTAAATCTTTTTATAATTATATTTTCAATAAAAAGAAATAGGTAAAAATGTTTTAAATATAAAAACAATCTAATTTTATTATCGAAATTCATAATTACATTTATTAAATTCAATTATTGTAACATAATACCCTGATCTGGGTATGAGACCCATATTTTTCTATGTATTTTGATGCGCTGAATCCGAATTCGTCATCAAAATTAACGCATCACGTCAAGTTTTGACCCTCATAATAAAGAAAATGGTACTTTTTTGTACGTTAGAATTCGAACCCTACTTAACATTAATACATGCCTAGGGCTAATAGGAAGCTTTAATTATGACCTTTAAAACGCTTTTATAAAAACTGTTCTACGATGATTTTTAACGAAGATATGATATGTTTTACATAAAATAATTTTATTTCATAATTCACTGTTCACGCGTTTTTAACATTTAAAGAAAATCATAAATTATGTAAAACACCATATCTTCGTGCAAAATCATCGTAAAACGATTTTTAAAAAAACATTTTAAAGGTCACTATTCAAGCTTTCCAATGGCCATAGGCATGTATTAATGTTAAGTTGGGTTCGAATTCTAACATACGTTATTATTCTAACGTAATAATAACGTACGATATTATTAATAATTTAATTTCAATTTTAAGATTGATAAAAAATAATTTAAAAAAGGAAAACTTACATTTTTTTCTATATAATTAAATCGACAACTTTTATGAATAATTCAAATAAGAGAATTAATTAATTTTCATAAATTTTTATTATTATATTTTTTTAAAATAATGTTATCTTAGATAGAAAATTATAACCTTTTAATAGTAATTACAAACTTAATAAGATATTTATTAATATAAATTAGGGGCCTTATAAAATACGTTTTCTGTTATTCCTTGACGATTACCATTAATTTGAACATTTGTTAAATCTAATTTGACATTTCTAACTTGAGATACAGATAAAAATATGAAGCTATCCTTATGGAAAAGTGTGAAATGAAATAATGACACGAATGCCTGTCATTACTTTTGTGTCATTTTTTCACGACCACTCAAGAAAAGTCACACAGACTGAGAAAAAGATACTGTTGAATCAATAGTACCGATACTATTAAATACAGTACTTTCAAAACAACAGTTTTTCTATAGATTCAAACAAATTTTTCATTAAATCAAAAAACTGAAACTAATGATTTAAAAGTATAGTCATTCAAATTGCAATACCGTTAAAATACAAAAGAAAAGTATATAAACTTGATTCAAGAAATCTTGATTTGATTCAAAGAAAACATACTTTTAAAACCATAAAGGCGCTTGCATACCTTCCGAGTGGCAAGTGTTATATGCGCTGCTCGTCCTTGGAAAAGCAATTTTCCTAATTTGGAAAATGAGTATAACGCGGGACATTTAAAATTTGAATTTTAATGAAATTGGTAAAGTCGTTTTTAAGGACAAATTTGTTAATAAAAATGGTGAATTTGATTACAATTATAAACTGTGACTGCATATTTTTGTTGTTCTGAATGAAAATGTGAAAGTAGTATTGATATGATGTGAAAAATGGTCTCTTCCTTGAAGACATTAAAGTTAAGTCAATGTTTTTAGAAGTGTTTATAGTTTTCTTGTTAGAAAATAAGAGTATACTTGATTTTTGTTCTTTTAATTGTAGAAATTAATATTTACGAATAAAATTAACTATACATTAAGATGAGATCAAACTTTAAGTCAGTAAGTAAATTTTATAACATTAAATATTGTTAAAAATAAATGTATTTTTTTTATTATTATATGTCTAATCTAAAAATTTTGTTTGCTTATTTTCAGGTAAAATTAAATATTGTGGAAAATAATTGTATTTTCTCATATTATTATATATAATTATTATATATATATATTTAATTTTACCTGAAAATGAGCAAACAAAATTGTTAGATTAGACATATAATAATAAAAAAAATACAATTATTTTTAACAATATTTAATGTTATAAAATTCACTTACTGACTTAAAGTTTGATCTCATCTTAATTTATAGTTAATTTTATTCGTAAATATTAATTTCTACAATTAAAACAACAAAAATCAAGTATACTCTTATTTTCTAACAAGCAAACTATCAACACTTCTAAAAACATTGACTTAACTTCAATGTCTTCAAGGAAAAGACCATTTTTCACATCATATCAATACTACTTTCACATTTTCATTCAGAACAACAAAAATATGCAGTCACAGTTTATAATTGTAATCAAATTCACCATTTTTATTAACAAATTTGTCCTTAAAAACGACTTTACCACTTTCATTAAAATTCAAATTTCAAATGTCCCGCGTTATACTCATTTTCCAAATTTGGAAAATTGCTTTTCCAAGGACGAGCAACGCATACAACACTTGCCGTTTGGAAGGTATGCAAGCGCCTTAAACATCTATTACTAAATAAATGGAATATCTTCATAGATCAAAGAAAACAATGAGGCGCATGAATATTCCCTAAATTTCAATGTGCATAATTTTCAATGTGCATAATTTTCAATGTGCATAATTTTCAATGTGCATAATTTTCAATGTGCATAATTGTCAATATGCATAATTTTCAATGTACATAATTCCCATTTGACATAAAAATTTTATTGGGGTAAAGAAAACTTTCTTTAAGATAGGGAAAATTTTATGTGCAATTATGCACATTGAGAATTATGCACATTGAAAACTATGCACATTGACAATTATGCACATTGAAAATTATGCACATTGACAATTATGCACATTGACAATTATGCACATTGAAAATTATGCACATTGACAATTATGCACATTGAAAATTATGCACATTGACAATTATGCACATTGAAAATTATGCACATTGACAACTATGCACATTGAAAAGTATGCACATTGAAAAGTATGCACATTGAAAATTATGCACATTGACAATGATGCACATTGAAAATTATGCACATTGAAAATTATGCACATTGAAAATTATGCACATTGACAATTATGCACATTGACAATTATGCACATTGAAAACTATGCAAATTAACAATTATGCACATTGAAAATTATGCACATTGGAAATTATGCACATTGAGAATTATGCACATTGAAAATTATGCACATTGAAAATTATGCACATTGAAAATTATGCACATTGAAAATTATGCACATTGACAATTATGCACATTGAAAATTATGCACATTGACAATTATGCACATTGACAATTATGCACATTGAAAATTATGCACATTGAAATTATGCACATTGAAATTTAGGGAATATTCATGCGCCTCGAAAACAATAATAGATTCAAACAAATATACTTCAAATTTTATAGTATCTACTGTAAATGCAACGAATAAAATCTTTGAATACGTACAAAAGCAGATACCTTAGAATCCATAGGTCGTTTCCATTTCAATTCAGACGGGCTATGAATTGACACGCTATATTGTTTGTTACAGTTATGAACATAAATTTTTATCAATATAAGCATTAGGGTGGTCCAAAAATCCAATATTTTGGAAAAAAAATTGGACTTGCGCACTTTCATAATGTAAAAAAATCTACGAGACTTAACCATTTTTTAAAAAATTTTTAAATTCAAAATTGAATGATCGCAAGGCGTTTTTGTCTCTTATGGGAATTAACACGTAAAAGGAGCAACGAAATCTAAAAACCTTTGTAAACTTGTTTATAATTATCGCAAAATTCTGACCAACTATAACGTGATAGTCATTCATGTAAGTAAGTTATAAAAACAAAAAAGATCCTCATAATTTAATATGAACAATTAATATTCAGTGTCAAAAAACACCAAATTGGCTGTTTTCAAAGTCGGTTTTCTACCATTCAATATTAATTGTTTGACTTGTAAATTCAGTGAATTAAAATATATTTTATTGGAAGCAGGTACATGAAAAATCAGATTTTTCCATTAATATTTAAAGGGTAAATTGTTCAATTGCAGTTTTGTGTTTTTTTGGCATCTTAGGTTTATAGCCGTCATAACGATGAAATTTGACAAGGGCCTACTGAATGCTACTGAGGAAACTGAAAAGGGTTGAGGACTAAAGAAAAAAATTCTTCAGACTTTTTTTTCTTCTTCACGCATTTTAACCCAGCTCATAAAATTTGTTTCCATTATGCTTAAACTTTTCGAACACCAATTCGGATTAAAGGAAAAATATAATTTCGGATTTTCGGAAAAGTTATTTATAGGAGAGAAATTAATTGAATAGTGGATTATGCATAATTTTTCCGCCTGCATTGCAAAATTTAAATTTATAGAGTGGTATCGTTTTAGGAAATTAATAACGGGGAAAAAGGGAACCTCCGGAATGTTTGGTATTTCTTAGGCACGGGGGGAGGGGGGGAGTGCTGACATCCAAAAAGATCAAAACCAAGAAAGTCACATAATTTTAGTTCATAAATAATGGTCTTGAGGATCACCCTCCAGAGTGTATTCTTCGGGGGGGGGGGGGGGTTCACCCAAAAACATAAAAATCAAAAAAGTCACATCATTTTATAGTTATCAAATAACAGTCTTTAGGAATATTCTCAAGAGTGCATTTTTTTCGGAGGGGGGGGGGGGTTCTCTCACTCAAAAAATTAAAAACTTCAAAAGGGACAACTATTTTAAACGATAAAGGCCGCGTCTAAGGATGATTTACAGGGGTTCAGTCACCACCCCTCCCCCATTTTTGCTCTTGAGAATATTCTCTTATTTCATATTTTAGAGATACTTGGTCGTATTCATTCGACAAAACTTATAACAATCTTTAAAAAGCATCCGATTTTTGTCGCTCTTTTTTTATTGTAATTGTATTGAAAACAATAAAAATATTTTCATATTTAAATTTTTTATTTCGCAATTTCGTAAAAATATTTTTACTTTACGAAAAGTCATATAACCGTTAACAAAAGAAGGGTTCCAGCAGGTAATTTGCTCGAAAATTTTAAGTGGACCTCGAAAATCAACTTGACAAATTTATGACTTTGCGCTTTAAAATGCGTGAAGAATTGTAGGATACCTAGATGATTTTTCAATAGACCATAGTCCTACTGTAAGTTGCCGTCCTTCTATTGTAACCCACAACGATTATAACCAATAAGTGAGTAATAAAATTAATGAGATAAAAGTACAAGAATCTTTTAATGCCTTGCGATCATTCAATTTTGAGTTTAAACAAATTTTAAAAAATGGTTAAGTCTCGTAGATTTTTTTAGATTATGAAAGTGCGCAAGTCCAATTTTTTTTCCAAAATATTGGATTTTTGGACCACCCTAATAAGCATAGTAACGGAACCAGTGATTGAACATTTAAGGAAGTGTATACTTTTATCATTAATTCTTTTTTAATGCAAGTAACGAAAATTGTCTTGTAAATTTTTTTCCAATAGTTTCTTAAGAGCAAGTGATGGTGAATGACGTCATAATGGTCACGTGATCTAAAGGCAAAATTTCTCAGCGGGTTTTCTCTGAAACTACTGAATATTTTTAAATGAACCTTTGTAAAATTATCTAAAATATTATTTGGAATGTCTGACTAACCTTAATTTACTTTGATTTTTCCCCAAAATCAATTTTTTGAATTTTTCTAATTTTGAGCAATTTTACAAAATTTATTTTTTAAGACAAATTAAAAACAAACTAGGGGTAGAGAGTCCTTCGAGATGATCTTTTAAGTAATTCTACAAAGTTTCATTAAAAATTTTCAGTAGTTTAAGAGAAAAATCGCTGAGAAATTTCCCTATGGGTCCTATAAGCACTCACGTCATTTTCCATCAAGTGTTCTTAAGTGCAGAATATGAGGGTCAAATTTAAATTATATAAATGTGAAGCATAATTAAAAATTGTAATCAATAAGTAAAACATACCTATATGGGCGAATCCACAGAACCTGTCGATTTCATGTTACTCACAGATTTTTCTATTTTAGAAGTATCATATTAATCTTTTTCAAATTTCTACCAATTTATAGTATCCCTGATAACCAATTAAACTAAGAAAATTGAATAAATGCAAACATTTCCGTCTTATATAAAAAATAAAATAGAGTTAAGTTACTTAAAAAATCGAATTTGTCGTGTTATTCTAGGTATCAATTTTATTTCTTATGAGTATAACTTGTTCGTCATAGATTGAAACAATTCCAAACGATGGTGAATTATACTTTACTTAGTGTAGAATCTATTGAAGGCAGAAAAAAATATGTGCCCTTAATTAACAAGAAATGGTAGTCGCTGAAAGTAGCGTTACTCATTATTTTAAAATAATGAAATAGCTATACATTTTTATAAATATTTTTTACGGCGATTATTCGATTTGAATTTTTCAAATTGGTACTTGTTGTTTTTTAGCAGATGAACAAATCTAGGTATAATAGAATAGTGTGCGATTAGAATTAAAAAAAATATTACAATAATTATCACTCTATGTTTGATCGTGAACGATTCAAAACTTAGCCTTTTTTCAGGAGCACAACTACAAATTAAAATATAATAAATTAAAAACATGTGTGATTATTTAAAGACATTATTATAATTTTTATATACAAACGCCAAATTCTATTTTCAATTTATAATGTCTAAAAGTTAAAAATAAAACTAAAATTAAAAGAAATTTAACTAAATGAAGGTATTTATAAATATAAAGAATGAAATAACCATTCATTTGTCTTATTTTCAAACTTGTATCAAAATCAATGTCAATAATGTCTGTTTATTGGTTAAGATAATTTAATTTGGAGAATAAAAAATAAATGCTAAAATGAAATTATAATTTATTAATTATTATGTTAATCGTAAATATTAATTGTATATAAATAATTGTATGTTATCATATTTTATTATTCAAAATGTTTTGCAAATATGACAAATATATATGCCAAAAAACAAAGGAAAGAAGTACACATTTTTTCATTAAGATTTTCTGAACAAAGATTACATAGCTATTTTCGTTTTTGGCTTTTAACTCGAACGGCATTAAAATAAAATGAATCACGCAAGAAGGTAATTGTTCTTAAATACTTTTCAAATAAAATAAACCATAAATGAAAGGTGTGCTCGTAATTTGAAAATTTTTATTTTTATAAGGGAAAATCGACCGGTTCTGTGGATTTTCCCATATGTCACCAGTAAAAAAATACGTTCACTAGTGAAAGAATTTAGAACTCCCCAATGAAAGAACAAATATTATTTCAACAACATTTTCTGTCCAAAACTCGATTAAACTGCTGTTTTTTATGCACTTGTGTCTAAGAAAATTTTTTACGCATAGTTTCTCCTTTCAGTAATGCTTGTCAAACACTCCTGCCAACTTAATTATTCGTTTCTCACCATAGATGTTACTAGTATATCAGCTGTCACGTGTCGCGTGTATTGTCCTATTGAGAAACATGACGTCCTTTTCGACGTAGAAAAAGACGTCGAAAAAGGCGTCTTTTTGGGATCCAAAAAGACGTTCTTTTCGACGTCATATTTATTCTTTATTACTTTTGGAAAATTTGAATATTGAATTATTGCATATAAAAAACAAATCCTGAAATTCTTGAAAAAGTGCACTGAAAGACTTTTTAGATTAATATTTACTAAAACCGGGATTTAATTTTAGTAAACTCACTACTATAATGGGGAAAAAAGTGTAACTATTCAGAATGTTTCAATTATTAACACTTTTTGAACAGAAGATGATCTTTCTTTTATCAAAATTTTGTAGTCACCTGTAAGAAAAATTCGTCCATTTTGTATAAGGGGGATTTCATATCAACTGATCAAGGTGAAAAAAAATGTTCACTTGTGACTTTCCAATTCAGGTATTTTGTAGTCCTATTGGATGGTAATTATGGGTAAAATTTTTTTTACATTTTGATTAATATTTACTGAGGGGGAGGGGGTGAAAATTTTGGGTTACTGTCTTATTTGGTAATTTTTTGCTCTTAAATAAATAAATAAAAAATTTTCAGTAATACCATTTTCGATAGATTTTTTTATGCCCTTTCGATTGGTAATATGCATTTTTGAGAAAAAAAAAATTTTGACCTTCAAAGATGAAGGTCAAAAATAAATTTTTATTTTTTTGGTTCCGAGACCGGGTTTTTTGTATTTTTTATTTTTTTAAACGAAAGCTGAGACTTTTTCCTATAAGAACCCGTAAATCAACTTAAGGGACCGAAATATTTGATAAATGAAAATTAACAGTTTTGTACTCGCTCGGGCGCTGCGGGTCAGTGCGCGACTCAGGGCAATGTTTGGTATTATTAGTAGTGGTATATGGGAGGATATTTTGACGCTCTCTGTTTTTTACAGGGTTGAGACTGTCATCGCTTGAATGGCTGCATTACGTTAACGTAAAAGTTAAAAAAAAAATTTAAATAAAAAAATTAAATTTATGAAATATCAAATTATTGAGAACATTAGAGTGGGTTTGGAGTGTACAGCAGGGGTGTCCAGAAACGGCAAGTGCGGAGTGACATTACGGTAGCGCGAGTGACACGAAATTTTTTTCGTCGATGTTCGAAAATCCGAGAAAGGGCTATTGTACGACTCACAGCAGGCAGTCCTGGGTTTTATGAGTCCAATTTTCACGCCTTTTAAACTTACCAGAACGTAATGGTCGTAATGAATAAATAAATTCATGCAATAAATAAAAAAAATAAAAATCAAATATTTATATAAAATTATACTAATAATTATTTACTCAAATATTTTATTTGAACTAATTTTTTAAATTTCATTTATTAATTTCTAGATTTTAAAAAATTAAAATAATAATAATAATAATAATAATAATGATGATAGTAATAGTAACAACAAAATAATAAACGTGATTATAACATGACTAGAGTATTTTTAAAAATTTAGAGTTTTCAATTTCTAAAAACATTTCATAAACACTAATTATATTTATGTTTTATTTATTTATATTTGAAATGTTTAAATACTTTTAATTTGCATCTTTTTAAATTTAAAATTTTGAAATTGGAATTTTTAATACTTCAGAATGTCAATGCTTAATGCTTTTAACTCAAAAGGGTCGATACGATTTATAATAACAAATTTAGTTTGAAGTTTTTTGCATTTAAATTTTTTTTTTTTTTGTTAAATTAATTTTTATTAATTTTAAATTATTAAAAAAACATTGTTAACAATTACTATTTTAGGTTTATAAAAAAATATGTGGTTGAAGATATTTTTTAATTTCAATTTTTTAAATTTCAATTTCTAAAAACTTTGAATAAACACTATTTATTTATTTAAATTCGTTATTACTTTTTATTTATTTAGATTGCAAATTTTTAGATACTTTTAATTTACTTCTTTTTAAATTTTTTTTAACTCGATAGGGACGATACGGTTTAAAAGGCTTGAACCCTCATTAGGACCGGAACTGAACTCTCCATTGTAGAATTTTGGAAGCAGAATTTGACCTAGAGAATTGAGTGACACTGTCACTCGGAGCACCGAATGAGTGACACTTGGACACCCCTGGTGTACAGCAATAAAGTTGAACTGTTGAACAGTTGGTTGAACTGTTATGCTTTGTCTCACAAAAGGTCTCCAATTGTTTTATATATGCATATTTATAAATACACATATATATGTGTATATATATATATATATATATATTATACATATTGTACTCTAAAAATCGGTTAGTATTAATATAATGATATGCTGGTATATAATTAAAAATTGATACCCCAGAGGAAAAAGCTCTTTTTTGATTTTCATAAATTGGCCACAGAATTATCCCAAAAAATTCTTATAAGTCTTAACTCAGCCATTTCTGAACAATTATTTTCAAAAATTCTAAAATTTATTCAATTACTAATTTTTATTATCTATTTTTTATATAGTTGCAAAAAATCACCATAAAAATATAAAATTTCAAACAAATTTTAATATATTAATTCTTAGTTATTTCTCTAAAGTTTCTCACTAAAAATGATATAATGTGACAAATTATTAACTTTAATTAATGGTTTTTTCCTCATTACTTGTAACATTTAAATAGTATTAATTAATAATTGATAACAAGTTTCTATCAATTTCACTTTTGTGTAAAAAATCTTTATTAATTCTAATCTGATTCTATAGAATTTAAAGAATAATTTTATTTTAATTATTTTATTTAAAAGACAATAATTTGTTTCAATAAATATTCAAACTTTACTAAAAATTTAATACTCATTACCAACTGTTCTAAAGAAACCTTATTGTTTTTAACTTAAAAAGTTAACAAATTAAAAAAAAAACAAGCTTCTAGGTTTATTTGTGCAATTTTTATTATCAATTATTAATAATAAATTCTTTAAAAAAATTAAAAATTCATAAAAATACAACTTAAATAATTTTAATGTATTAAAATTAGTTTGAAATTTTATATTTTTATGGTAATTTTTTGCAACTACACTAGAATCTCCCAAGAGCGGACTTCTAAAGAGCGGACGAGTTATATGCGGGACGTGTTCAGCTTCAGGAGCGTCTACATACATCTGTTAAATTGTTCCTCCCTTGCTTACGTTAAATTTGTTCTCGAGTTACTAAGCACTGTCGTAAAATGAATGAAAACAAAAATGAAAAACTTTCTTGGATGTAGAATATATTATATTATTATATTATATTGAACAGAATGTACTAATCCAAAAAGCACATCTTTGAAATCCATTGTACGGCCCTGAGTGTTTATAGTTCTCGACGTCAAGGTGGCTTCAATGGCAAATTTCCGTAGAGCGGACGAAGACTCTAGCCATCCGCTCTTCGGAGGTTCTAGTGTATAAAAAAATAGATAATAGAAATTAGTAATTCAATAAATTTTAGAATTTTTGAAAATAATTGTTCAGAAATGGCTGAGTTAAGACTTATAAGAATTTTTTGGGATAATTCTGTGGCCAAACCCACTCTAATGTTCTCAATAATTTGATATTTCATAAATTTAATTTTTTTATTTAAATTTTTTTTTTAACTTTTACGTTAACGTAATGCAGCCATTCAAGCGATGACAGTCTCAACCCTGTAAAAAACAGAGAGCGTCAAAATATCCTCCCATATACCACTACTAATAATACCAAACATTGCCCTGAGTCGCGCACTGACCCGCAGCGCCCGAGCGAGTACAAAACTGTTAATTTTCATTTATCAAATATTTCGGTCCCTTAAGTTGATTTACGGGTTCTTATAGGAAAAAGTCTCAGCTTTCGTTTAAAAAAATAAAAAATACAAAAAACCCGGTCTCGGAACCAAAAAAACCAAAATTTATTTTTGACCTTCATCTTTGAAGGTCAAAAATTTTTTTTTCTCAAAAATGCATATTACCAATCGAAAGGGCATAAAAAAATCTATCGAAAATGGTATTACTGAAAATTTTTTATTTATTTATTTAAGAGCAAAAAATTACCAAATAAGACAGTAACCCAAAATTTTCACCCCCTCCCCCTCAGTAAATATTAATCAAAATGTAAAAAAAATTTTACCCATAATTACCATCCAATAGGACTACAAAATACCTGAATTGGAAAGTCACAAGTGAAAATTTATTTTTCACCTTGATCAGTTGATATGAAATCCCCCATAAAAGAATTAAACTGAGAAAAAGTGATTGTGAAAAACATATCTTTTATATTCGGAAAAATGAAATTTTAGTCGGTAGTCAATCTATCAAAACTCCAGGATCGACTTTAGTACTTTCTGCGCCCCGGGCGAAATTTCAATTTTGACACTTTCTTATAATTAAATGCACAACATATATACGTTGATAAAAAATATGTAGAAAACGTAATATGTATACGTGTAACAAAACGTAACCCTAAGTACTAGTTTACTTTTATTTACAAAAAACAGATTCCAATTGAAAGGGAATTAATTTTGTGTGCTCAAAAATTGACTTAATTAATAAAACACAAATTGACACAAATTTAAAAGACATTCTTTGTAGTTAAAACAAGATTTAACACATAAACACCGATCTCACAAGTGGTAAGGAAATTGTTTGATTCATATAAAAGAAAAAATTTACCTGTTATATTAATTGTATATTTGCGTTGTGTTAATTATATAAAGCGATTGTTAATATCTATGTATATTATAGGTTAAGATATGCGTGAAAATATAAGTTTATGTAGGTAATTTAGAATTCTTCTTCATTTGTTAGATTTGTTAGTATAATTATAAATGTAGTGAAGAAAGTAGTAGCATTTGAGGTTATGTTATCTGTCATTTGTCAATTCGCTGCTTACGTAGGAATATGGTTTTTCTCTACACTTTTTCTTCGTTTCAGTAACAAATTTTAATCAACTGACTACTAAAAATTAAACACCGTTAATTTTAAATAATATTGATAGTCAAACTGCGAAATAATAATAGTTTACACATTTTTCCCCATCATGATAGTGAGTTTACTAAAATTAAATCGCGGTTTTAGTAAAATATTAATATAAAAAGTCTTACAGTGTAGTAGGAAAATGGAAAGGATATCTGAATTTGTTCTTTTATTTGTCAAAGTGATATACATATATAAATTATAATCTTATTCATTCTCTGCGAAAAAAACACAAAACATATTAAGATTAAAAACAAACAACAACAAATAGCAAATAAAACAATATCACTTACTTACACCACCCTACTGTAAAAACGTGCATGAGATCTGTCGTAAGAAGGTAGGTATGTACTTACATGTGTACAGGTAGGTGTCAGGTGACACAGCCGAGATCTCGTATAAGATCTTATGTGAGAACGTAGGTACGAACGCATGTAAGTTCTTATATTAAGTTTCGTCATGCGCCGCGTATAACGTTACTCAATATGAAATTGAAACAGCGTTCTTATTGTATAAGTTCGTATATGAGTTCATATGTAAGAACGTATGTGAGTTCATATGTAAGAAAGTATGCAATATCGTGTCGGTTATTCAACGAAAATTTACTTCTTACATATTTCAAGCAAAAAGTTATGTACGAACACACGTGAGAACTCATGTACGTACATATGTGCGAACTCATCTGCGTACACATGTAAAAACTCATGTGCGAACACACCAAAGTATATTATTAAATTCAATATATTAAATTAAATATATTATTAAAAAAAAATTCTCGCTAACGGGATTCGAGCCCATTTAACGTGAGTCTAAGAACGCCTTAAGCCCTTCGGCCACCGTATAGTACAGTAAATCTATAATTTTTTTTGGAAAAAAATACACTAAACCAGTTTATTTCATAAATTGTTAGTGGCACATGTGACTAGCTTAAAACCAAAAAGTTGGGATGCCCCCCCTTGGGGAAGGGGGGGGAAATAAAAAATGTTTTTGGATTTCATTTTTCTCAAAAACGGTAAATCGTACTGAAAATTTGTTTAAAAATAAATTGTAGAGAATTAAATTTTCTTTATTTTATCTCATTGAGACAGTACTGTACAACATAATATGCTAAAATTAGAGGGTGCTAAAGTTGCCAAAAATCAGTTTTTTCTGTTTTTTGTATTAAAAAAAATCATTTTTGAGCTTTAGTATAAATAAAAAAGTTGTAGAGCTTAAAAAAACCTATAAAATTCATGTGCATTACTTTTCTCTAGATTGCAGTGTTTCGGAGATACAGCCTGTTTATTCATTGTTATGTATAGTTCACCCATTAACTCCCAAAATCACAAAAATCGTTGTCTTATTTTGGAATAGTACTGCATGTAGAATTTTTTTTTTAAATATGGAAATAGGGTTTCCTTATGTTTTTGGGACCCCTCTACAAGATTCCGTTATCAGATTGCATATTTGACCAATAGATAATCCAATATGCAGACTTTTTTGCAAAAAAGTACGAGAAAATCGACATTTGTTTTTTATAATTAAGATCTCTAACCGAAACCATAATTTTAGTATGCAATAAAGTGGCATAAAATGGCACAAACTATTTAAACTTCAAAAACATGCATTAGTTATTACATGAAATTCAAAATGGCGACGCTAATATGTCGAATTTTGAAAAAATTTTAATAATTTAATGCATGTTGGACCAAACTAATATTTTTTATTAAAATTAATAAAGCTTAGTATACAAGGGTTTTTTGGGTCGCTGATTACGAATATGTTAATGATTTGTCAAAATTCAAAGTGGTGGATCCAGTATGGCAGACAATTTTTTTTATGCAACTCAGGCGTTTTATGGTCACTTTACCTACCTATACAGGCGCATCCTAAGTTCTTCCTTATAGCCCAGCGGTCAATAAAGTGCCCATTATTACCCTAGGGCAATAATGGATACTTTATGGACCGCTCACAGGTCAATAATGTATCCATTATTACCCTAGGGCAATGATGGTCACATTATTGACCTGCTCGCGGGTCAATAAAGTACCCATTATTGCCCTAGGGCAATAATGGTTACTTTATTGACCTGCTGGGCTATATGGAAAAACTTACCATGCACCGGCATAGGTAGAGTACAGTGACCATAATACGCCTTTGTTGCATAAAGAATCGTATGTACCATGTGTCATAGGTGCGTCTTTCGTCTCGCGCAATATTTCCAAACTCGTCTCCGGCTCGAGCGACCTCGGCTTCGCCTCGATCTTGCTCTCGCCTGCAACTCGTTGGAAATATCTGCGCTCGACTATAAAGACGCACTTATGACGCTTGGTGCATAATATACTATAATTTTTGTATTGAAATTAATAAAACTTGGTATACACGTGTTTTTTCGGTCGCTAATTACGTATATGTTTATGATTTTTCAAAATTCAAAATGTCGAATCCAATATAGCGGACAAAAAACTGTAATTTTTAAAAACAAATATGAATACAAGGGTTTTTTAAGTCGCTGATTACAAATATGTTCATGATTTTTTAAAATTTAAAATGGAAAATGCAATATGTCGGACAAAAATTTTTAATTTTTAACAAAAATTATGAAACTCAGTATACATGGGTTTTTTGGGTCGCTGATTACGAATATGTTAAAGATTTTTCAAAATTAAAAATAGCAGATTCGATATATTATATATTTATGCTATTTATTAAGAATTGCGCAAAAAATTGTCAACAAAATAGGAAGAAATATTTTTAAAGCTTATTTTTGGATTTTTGGGTGTTTTTGGGAGACCCATAAAAAATTTTTTATATTTAAAAACAATTTGACATTATTATTTGAAACCTCCTAAGGAGAAACATAGTTTGGCGATTGAAAATTATTGATTTTTAAGGATTCTATACTATTTCTTCAAATTTTTTTTTACTTTGTAAGAATTCCTGAAGTAGGCACCTAAATTTTTTTGGGTCAATGAATTTTTCTCATTCATATATGTTTCGATATATATGTTTCGATAGCCAATGATGGTATAATAAAAACCTGTAAATAGTTTTCCGAAATTCGAATATTTGCAAAAGTTATTAAAGGTCAAAGTTTTTTGCACCGTTTTAGTAAATAACCAATTACTCGCGAGTGGATGAACCGATTTTAATAAAAATTAGAAGAAACCTTAATGAGGAATTGTACTTACGATAAATGATCAAAATTTTAATTAAAAATAATAATTTGTTTAAATAAATTAAGTTTTTAATTTTCGAGGTTAAAAAACAAAGTGTTCTCCCTCTTTTTTTTATTTTTTTTTTTTAAGAATCAAATAGAGAATACTTTTAAGATTTTATTTGAACAATAAAAAAGTGGGATTCTCAATAACTTAATAAAATACACTATTTTATAATAAAGTCTGCACAGCCTTTTTATGTGGGTTTTAAACTATCGCGCGTCTTTTGTTTTCTGGTGTATTGTAACAAGTTTCTACAACATATTTAAAGTCTTCAGAGTATAACATGGAAATCATTTCATTTTTGATTAGTGGAGCGCAGAAATGATATTTTCTTGTATGTTTAATCGATTGTGCTTTCAGAACGAAAAATTGTCCGCGAAAACATTAAAAAAATTATATATTTTTTTGACAGTTGTAGAGCGCAGTACAAAAACAAATTTTATTTAGTCAATTTAATCGAACATGAAAAATGAATTTAATGTGAAAGCTGAGTAGAATTTTTTTTGCGACCGGAGACGGTAAAGGTGCACCTTTTCTTACACATATTTTTGATCTATTAATTTTTTTGCGACGGGTCGCAAAAAAATTCTACCCAGCTTTCACACCAAATTCATTTTCATGTTCGATTAAATTGAAATTAAATTGAAATTGAAAATTAAATTTGTTTTTCTACTGCGTTCCACAACTGTCAGAAAACTACATAATTGTTTTAATGTTTTCGCGGCCAATTATTCGTTTTGAAAGCGTAGTTGATTAAAAATACAAGAAAATATCATTTCTACGCGTCACTAAACAAAAATGACATGATTTGCAAGTTATACTCTAAAGACTTTAAATATGTTGTAGAAACTTGTTACAATACACAAGAAAACAAAAGACGCGCGACAGCTTAAAACCTACATAAAAGGGCTGTGCAAACTTTATTATAAAATATTGTATTTTATTAAGTTATTGAAACAAACTGGCTTAGTGTATTTTTTTCCAAAAAAACTAGATTTCTAAGATAGATTTACTGTACTATTGGTTATAGAAACAACTTTACAAAATCTTAGTCACGTCTTTCCTGAAAATTTTATGTATTAAACATGACTAAGATTTTGTAAAGTTGTTTCTATGATTACGGTGGCCGAGGGGTTTAAGGCGTTCTTAGGCTCAGGTTAGATGGGCTTGAATTCCGTTGGGGAGAATTTTTTTATTAATAATATATTTATCTTAATATATTTTATATTTAATATTGTTTAATATATTGAATTTAATAATATACTTTGGTGTGTTCGCACATGAGTTCGTACGTGTGGACGCACATGAGTTTGTACATGCGTACGCAGATGAGTTCGTACATGAGTTCGCACATGTGTACGTACATGAGTTCTCACGTGTGTTCGTACATAACTTTTTGCTTGAAATATGTAAGAAGTAAATTTTCGTTGAAAAACCGACACGATATTGCATACTTTCTTACATATGAACTCACATACGTTCTTACATATGAACTCATATACGATCTCATATAAGAACGCTGTTTCAATTTCATATTGAGTAACATTATATGCGGCGCGGCGCATGACGGGACTTAGTATAAGAACTTACATGCGTTCGTACCTACGTTCTCACATAAGATCTTATACGAGATCTCGGCTGTGTCACCTGAGATCTTATATGCGTACACATGTAAGTACATACCTACCTTCTTACGACATATCTCACGTACGTTTTTACAGTAAGGTAATAACAGGAAATAATTATTCGCGCATGCTCATGAATGATAATGAATAATCTTTCATATATTTAACACATTTATGCATTATATTATATATTTTTATATATATATTATATTATATTTCTTTATTATATTTATATATTATGTTATACTTTAATATATATATATATATATATGTCGTAGGCAAATAGAGAATTCAGGCAATTAGCCTAATGCCTAGGCATTAAGCTAAATTTAGGCAAATAGAAGAATGCACTTGTGGAAGACGTTCATTCTTCTATTTGCCTGGATTCATTTAGGCAATTAGCTTATTACCTAGTCATTAAGCTAATTGCCTAAGGTGCTCTCGGCAAATAGAAGAATAAGTATATTCGATGACGAGTATAAACACTGATTTATAAACAAGCTTTATAAATTGAAATAATTAATTGAGTAAATGATCATTTGTATTGTCATATATTAAAAATCAAATTTATTTTCTTGATGTCGTAGGAATATTGAAAATTAAAATCAGTGTCTTACTAGACGTTTCAAGTAATAGTTGACAATATTCAATATTGAAAATCATATTGTTGATAAAATATTCTTCGTATTACCATTACTTAAATACCTATGAAATTCTCGAAATGGGTGGAGAAAGTCACGTTATTCTAAAACGTAAAAGTGCTAGTGATGATTTTGTTTACCTTGTGGCATTTGAAGACTATTTCCCTAAATTACTGAAAGCACATATCCAAACTGGACATGGAGGGCGAGATTAAATCTTATTTTACATAAAAAAGAAGTGGCGTATTTCTAGACTTGCGTGTGAAATTTTCGTCCATATTAAATATTATCAACTATTACTTGAAACGTCTAGTAAGACACTGATTTTAATTTTTAATATTCCTACGACATCAAGAAAATAAATTTGATTTTTAATATATGACAATACAAATGATCATTACTCAATTAATTATTTCAATTTCTAAAGCTTGTTTATAAATCAATGTTTATACTCGTCATCGAATGTACTTATTCATCTATTTGCCGAGAGCACCTTAGGTAATTAGCTTAATGACTAGGCAATAAGCTAATTGCCTAAATGAATCCAGGCAAATAAAAGAATGAACGTCTTCCACAAGTGCATTCTTCTATTTGCCTAAATTTAGCTTAATGCCTAGGCATTAAGCTAATTGCATGAATTCTCTATTTGCCTACGACATATATATTATATTAGGATGTATGCCTCAGTGGCGTAACTGGAAGGAAAAGGGCCCTGGGGCAAAAAGGAAAATAGGGCCCCAATTATATATCATAATTTACAAGTTTAGTTCATTCGTTCATGCATTCTGTTCACACCTAAAATTTGTCCCTAAATGTTTCTTTCGTTAAAAATTTTAAATCATATTTCATCTTTTTAAAATGTTCTCAAATTTTAAATTTATAGCAATTTCAATTTCTTCAAATTTAAGTTATCATAAACTTGCATTGATTAAAAGTTCAATTAATCCACAATTCAAATTTAAAAATTTCTTTAATTTTTAATAATTCTTTTCTGTGTTAAGATTTCAATTACTTTAACTACAATTTTGTACTATTTTTATCATTTTTTAGTTATTTTCTGCAATTTTTAATTACTTTTAAATTGTTTCCCTAAATCTTAAATTTACCTTCTTTAAACTTCAATTATTTTATTTATTTTTTTCAATTACATTTCCCACTTTAACTATTTTTCAATCATGATTAAATCAATTTAATTATTTATTCCTAAAGTTTATATTATTCATCGCAAATTTAAAATAACTTTTTAAATTTACCAATATTTTTTTCATTTTGCAATTATTATCTTTAATTTTTAATCACTTTCAAGATTTCTGGATTAATTTCCTAAACTTTCAAATATATATCTCAATTTTCAATTATTTTGTACAATTTTCATTTCTTTTTAATATTTTGCAATTATTTTCTCCATATTTTAATGGTTTTAATTATTTTTCAATTAATTTCCAAATTTTCAGTTATTATCGCCAATTTAGATTATTGTCTTCAATTTTCAACTTTTTAAACGATTTTTCAATTATTTTCTTTTGCTAATTTTTGTATTATTTTCTGTAATTTCTAATTATTTTTATTATTTTAGCATAATTTTCAAATTTTAAATTATTCATCTGAAATATTAATTATTTTCATCATATTTTGATTATTTTTGCAATTTTTTAATTATCTCTTTAATGAAATTTTGTTTAAATAATTTTGTAATTATTTTCTTTTTTTAAACGTATATTCTATGATTTTTTAAATTTGTGACAGTATTGTATTTTAGCGACTCAGCACTCCAATTTATTTTAAATTATTTGTTGTTTTGTGGAGATTCTGGGTTATTAAATTCAAATGTTGTGGTCCTAGAGGCCATGTGACGTTTGCGCTTGCGCTCTCGTTTGATCGACGAGATGCCGGTCGAAATAGCGAAAGCATGGCATTCCTGGATTTGCAACCGACTTGTGACCTTTAAGGTTAACTCTAAATTGTATAAATTCATTTAAATTTTGTGTCGACTCGTTGAACCTATTAATTAATTAAAGTGTGAGGAACAGCTGTTCAGCGAAAGTGACGAAAGAATTAAAAGTATTTATTGTCGACAAAATCTGTAAGTAGAATCTTTTGAATATACCTTTTGTCGCCAAATTATTGTCGTTTCACTGGGTTCACCCATTTTACCTGCCTTGAGTTTCTCTTGCTTATTTTATTTAATTGTTATAAATTTTGATACTCATTATAAATATGTCGATCTTTAGTCGACAGGCGCTCGGGTATTAAAATCATAAAGTTAAAGTTTGAACCCTCACAGCTTTGAACCCGGCCGCGTGAGGTGTAGGAATAATTTTAAAGTAGTTTTTAGAGATAAAAAGTAATTTATTAAATAACAATTATTCCTGTTTCAAATTATATCTTTCCCATTTTATTTACTGTTTTTAATTTTTCATAGGGTAAGTGCACCAATTACCGAGGGTGCACCAATTGTCGAGGATCATAATTTTCTTTTTCAGATAAATAGTATAATATAGAATATTTAAAGATCAAAAAGATTTCTAAATAATCTTTATATTTTCAACTTTATACTTACATATTCAAATTTCATATAAATGCTACTAAAATAATTATTTAATTAAAATTATAATTCACTGCTGTCAAATTTACTCGAATCGACATTTTCTTAATACTTCAGGTTGATTGAAAGAGAACTTTAGAAATACAAATTAAACGTATTTCTAATTACTTTTTGTATACAAAATTATTATTAAAATATTATACATGAACTACATTAAGTTTCTATCCATGTTTCTTTTGTTTAAAAAAATATTTGATATTTTTTAAAAGAAAATCATCAGCATTTGGTTCCATATTTTATGTCAATTCCATTTTTCGAGGTAATGACTCGAAAATTGGTGTATTTAATTTTTTCGCCGATGCATGATTTGTCAATAGTTAGAACAAAAAAAAAGTAAATATAAAGTAGGTTAAGGTGTTTGTTTATTAAACGTCAAATATAATTGCCAAACTTTTAAATGTAAGTTACTTTTTATGTTAAAAATTAGAAGAAACATATTTCAAATGTAATAAATAATAATTAATCTTGAAATACTTATTTTTCTCTATATTATATTTATAGAAAAAATTTTGTATTATTTCGTTTAATTAATTAACATTATATACACTTTGTAATAAAAGTTTTTTCATACGTTTACAAATTTAATGTGACTTAAATTTTTTTTTTTTTTCAATGTATGCCTAATTAACACATTTGATTTAATTCAATTAAATTATTTTAAAAGTTTAAAAATAGTTAAATACTTTTCTGTCCCCTATCATCTACTATAAAAAAGTTTTTATATTAATATTATATATTATTTATTTATATTTAAATAAATATATTTGTTTACTGAAAATTGCCTATAATATTTTTGTCCAAAAAATAAATATCTACTTGATTTTTTAAATATCAGTAGAGGTTAATTGTTAGGTAATATGTTTAAAAATGTCATATATATATACCCTCGACAATTGGAACAGATCCTCGAGAAGTTGGTACAAGACCATCGACAAATGGTGCTTTTGTTCAATTGACTTTTAAATATAATTTTTGCTTAAAATTTTAGTTTATATTAACAAAATAAATATAAATATTAAACATTATTAAATTCTTCGTCCAAATATACAAAAATCAAATTTTGAAGTGCATTTACTTCCGAGAAAAAAAATGTCAAAGTCAGATGTTGCCTAAAACCCTCGACAATTGGTACAGTTACCCTATTTAAATTATTTTCATCATCTTTCAATTTTTATATCAATTTTAAATTATTTACAGCATAATTCAATTGTTTTTTCCAATTTTAAATTATTTTTATCATTGGTCTATTATTTTTAAAGTTTTAAACTATTTTAATGACATTTAAATTATTTGTTTAATTTTCAATTATTTATATTATATTTTATATTATTTTTTTTAATTTTCAATTACCCTCGTTCTTTTTCATAATTTCCAAAAAGTTTTTAATTATTTCTCTTTAATTATTTATTTCTTTATAATAGTATACGGGCTTACAATTAACGCCCTTTCACACTAATGTGCTGGATATTACAAGACTTAAACTTATACTTAAACTAAAATTATGGAGCTCTATTTTAAAATTTACGAACTAGAGATTGAAGCTTTGCTTTAAATGCTTTTCTCTAATTTTTAATTATTTTCTTTGTTTTTCAATGAACTTCTGAAAGTTTTAAGTATTTTTTTGATATTTTCTTTAACTTTCCTTTATCTAAAATATATTATGTAATTTTTCCAATTATTTTCTCAAATTTTAATTATTTTTTCAATTTTAAGTTATTTATCTCAATTTTCAATTATTTTCTCTAATTTTTCATTATTACATTTTTTTAAAGTTTATTATTAAGATTTTCAAGTATTGTTCTTAAATTTAAATTATTTTCTTATTTTTTAGAACATTTCTCTGATTTTTTAAATTACTTACCCCAATTTTTAACAATTTCATTTTTTTTCAATTAATTTTAAAACTTGCAGTTAGTTTTTCGAATTCAATTATTTTTTGTAATTTTTTCAATTCCAAAATTTTAAAAATGTTTTCGTAAATAAATATTTAAAAATATAAATTTATTTTTAAATGTTATATTTAAAATATTTATAATTCTTAATAACACAACATGCAGAAACTAATCGCGCGCCAGCGCGCGTTGTTTAATTTAATCAAACTTTAAATTACTACAATTCGTATGGTTCTTGGATTTTTTTTTAAAAAAAAGTCTACTGGGTTGACCAGGGTCCCCCTGTGATCAAGGGCCCCGGGGCACTGCCCCACTTTGCCTCTTAATAGTTACGCCACTGGTTTGCCTTCAGTATAAACTGCCACTTTATTTGCGCATGTGTATGAATGAAAATTAACAATCTTTTAATGTTAAATGCAAACTTCCTGATATAATATTTATATATAATAAAGTATAATACAAAATATAAATATAATAGAAAATATATAATATAATATATGAAAATATAATATAATCTATAAATGTATTAAATATATCAAAGATTGTTAATTTTCATTTCTACGCATGCGCGAATAATGTGACACTTTATGTTGAAGGCAAACATCTTGATATAATATATATATACAGTAAGGATTCTGTAAAGCTGAACATAGGGTGTTGCATGTTAAAGCAAATATCCCTGTAAAATACTACTCGCTAGCACAGAAAAATTAAAATAGATGTTGACCAGGGGTTTGCGCATGCTTAGATTCTGGGTCTATAGAGTGTAGGGGGTACACTATCCCCCTTCTTCTTAATCTTCTGTGTAAAAGAAAGGCAGGGAAAATTCAAATAACCGAGAGTTTTAATTTATCGAGTGAAAATCAAGAAAAATTTAAATTAAAAGGAAGTTCTAGTCCAAATCGACAAAAAAATTTTTTTTTTATTGCTTTATTTTCATTCTTAGGGTCTTGAAAATGTGTATGCAAAAGGATATTCCTCTATCTAATTTATTTTACGAGTTATAGCATAATAGACGAAAAAGTGCGTCGGCCGAAAAACAAGTAAAAACGCGCGCTCCCACCGCCTATTAAGCGGTGTGTTTCAAAACACACCGAAAACCAGTGCTTAGGTTCAGCAGAACATGCTGTTTGAGGATGAGGAAGGAACCTTATATGGTCCTGGAATAACTGATAAGACGTAAAATTAAAAAAACAAACATTACATACGATTAAAATTTGAAATCTGTGAAAAAATATCGGACATTTAGCTCCGCCGGGATTCGAACTCGGGTCTTTCATTTGCTAGATGACTGCTCTAAACCAACTAAGCTACAGAGGTCCATGTCAGATATAATTTCACAGATTAATGTAAACGCTTCATTCAGCTAATTTCTAATTCAAATTCAAATTTTCCCAGAATTATGACGTCAAACATTTTTCAGTCGCAATACAATTATCACAATTTTCACTAGGTCGCGTTTTTTTTTAAAAACATTTTTGTTATTGTTTATTTTACGATAAAGCAAAAAAAAAAGGGGAAAACAGGGTTTTCTTTTTCAAATGACCCCAATTTTTTTAAAGGGTCTTTTTAAAAATCGGAGATTCATATGGCCCCCCATATTTTATCTAGTTTAAGAATATTTTTGGTTTTTTTAGTTCAGATCATTTGCAAAGGCTGTAGAGTGCCCCGCGCACTTGGACTCCCGCCACGCACGGCTTTCATCAGGGAGGGCTGAAGACACCATTTTTAAGAACTAAATACATAGGCAGTAGTGTTCTAAGCATCGAACATATGCGCAGTAGTGTTCCAAGCGCTAAATACATGCGCAGTAGTGTTCTAAGCACTAAAAACATGCGCAATAGTTAAAATAGAGGTAAATCCTTCCATATTATTTTATTTAAAAAAAAACCAATAAATGATTTTAGGAAGGTAAAATTGAATAAAACTTCAACAGTTACGTCAAATTAGCATAGCGACGTTTCCTTGGCTAGGTTTGCCAACCTCTTCAGGCTAAAATATTTATTTAAATTTGTTTAATACACACTTCACTAACAAAATAGTTTACAAACATGTTTCAAAATTTTTTGAGATAATAAATAAATAACAAACATGTTTACCTTCATACACACAACACATAAACTTCCGTCACTCTACGTCAAACAATTCTTTAAACATTAAAATTAAATTCGTTAAAAATTATTTTAAACTCGTCAAATGTTTCAAAGACAACCATCCTCAGTCGACGAAAAGTGACTACTGAATACTGACTTTAGATTTGGAGCAAAATGTAAATTTTGATACAGATACAAATAAAAACAAAGTCAATGAACTTAGACGTAAACACAACAGACACAAGGTACATACGTATTATTTCGTGGTCAAGAATTTAGTCTATTTAATAAAGGAAAGAAGATCTTATTTAGAGAGAAAACATCTTCCTTTCTATTAAGTGTATTAGAGTTTGAATTTATATGAATCATTTCTGAAACCATTTCTTTTCATCCAGTTAGATTCTCGGTCTAAAATTTTTGCATTCACCCAATCAAAATCATGACTCGACGTATTGCTATGACGATAAAAAACAGATCTGTCGCTTTTGGCATCTTTGTGCTCATTAATACGTTTTTTTAAAGTCCGCTTCGTTTCTCTTACATAGGTTGCAGAACATTAATAATGTTAATAATATATATAAAATTAGTCCAAAGATTTGTTTACCGAATAATGACATGCTTTTTTCCAAACATTCACAAATCTCGAGAGAATATTCCTTAATTTCTATCCCACTTGTAAGAAAAGATTTACACTCCATTGTAAGACTTTGAAAAGATGTTTTTAATAAGTGGGATTGTACGAATATTGTATATATGGTCGATTGCAATGATTGTTCTGCAACCTATATAGGAGAAACGAAGCGGACTTTAAAAAAACGTATTAATGAGCACAAAGATGCCAAAAGCGACAGATCTGTTTTTTATCGTCATAGCAATACGTCGAGTCATGATTTTGATTGGGTGAATGCAAAAATTTTAGACCGAGAATCTAACTGGATGAAAAGAAATGGTTTCAGAAATGATTCATATAAATTCAAACTCTAATACACTTAATAGAAAGGAAGATGTTTTCTCTCTAAATAAGATCTTCTTTCCTTTATTAAATAGACTAAATTGTTGACCACGAAATAATACGAATGTACCTTGTGTCTGTTGTGTTTACGTCTAAGTTCATTGACTTTGTTTTTATTTGTATCTGTATCAAAATTTACATTTTGCTCCAAATCTAAAGTCAGTCTTCAGTAGTCACTTTTCGTCGACTAAGGATGGTTGTCTTTGAAACATTTGACGAGTTTAAAATAATTTTTAACGAATTTAATTTTAATGTTTAACGAATTGTTTGACGTAGAGTGACGGAAGTTTATGTGTTGTGTGTATGAAGGTAGACATGTTTGTTATTTATTTATTATCTCAAAAAATTTTGAAACATGTTTGTAAACTATTTTGTTAGTAAAGTGTGTATTAAACAAATTTAAATAAATATTTTAGCCTGAAGAGGTTGGCAAACCTAGCCAAGGAAACGTCGCTATGCTAATTTGACGTAACTGTTGAAGTTTTATTCAATTTTACCTTCCTAAGATCATTTATTGGTTTTTTTTAAATGCGCAATAGTATTCCAAGCATCGAACACATGCGCGGTAGTGTTCTAAGCATCAAGCACATGCGCAGTTGTGTTGTAAGCAATAAAAACATGCAAAGTAGTGTTCCAAACATCAAATACATGCGCAGTAGTGTTCTAAGCATCAGACACATGCGCAGTTGAGTTCCAAGCAACAAAAACATGCGCAGTAGTGTTCCGAGCAATAAAAACATGCGCAGTAGTGTTCCAAGCATCAAATACATGCGCAGTAGTGTTCTAAGCATCAGACACATGCGCAGTTGTGTTTCAAGCACTAAATACATGCGCAGTAGTGTCCCAAGCACCAAACACATGCGCAGTAGTATTTAAGTATCAAACACATGCGCAGTAGTGTTTTAAGCATCAAATACACATTGAAATACGCATTAATACACATATGCAGTAGCCCATGTGTTTGATGCTTAGATTACTACTGCGCATGTATTTAGTGCCTGGAACACGACTGCGCATGTATTTAGTGCTTGGAACACTACTGCGCAAGTTTTTAGTGCTTGAACACAACTGCGCATGTGTTTGATGCTTACAACTCTACTGCGCATGTATTTGGTGCTTAGAACACTACTGTCCATGTGTTTGATGCTTAGAACAATACTGCGCATGTCTATGGTGCTTAAAACACTACTGCGCATGTATTTTGTGCTTAGAACAGTACTGCGCATGTGTATGGTGCTTAAAACACTACTGCGCATGTATTTGGTGCTTAGAACAGTACTGCGGATGTATCTAGTGCCTGGAACACCAATCAATGCGCATGTCGCATTGCCGAGCTAAGCTCGACTCGGCTCGGCTCCGTCAGACTTTGAGTTTCGAGCTTTTTGCACAGCCCTAGAGATTACATTATCCACTAATAATTTTAAATTTTAAATTATTAAGAAGTAGACTATGTATAAGTTTTTTTAAAATATTGTACCATGAAATAGGTTATTATTATTATTTTTTAATGCTCTTAATTGTGCATGATCAAGTGTCATTTCTTAAAGTATTCGAAAGTGTTAAAGGCAAAATACCGAATTCTTTACTTGTAGCGCCACTTTCAACAATATTAATAATTTTTTTTCTCAGAAATTGGTAATCATTTGTGTGATCTTGGAGACGACATTTTAAACTTGTACGTAAAACGACAAGTCACAAACTTAATTTTAACAGTTAATTGATAAGTAATTACATTTACCGGAATAAATTTATTTATTACACATTGCAACACCAAAAATCAAACCGCATCGTACTTTTTTTTCTGAAAATATACCTAAACAATAGCAAAACCCTCGCTGGGTTTTTAAAAGTTAGCTTGAATTTCGTTTTTATGACCGTTTGTACATTTCAAGTTTCATACCCAAATTTTGACTTAAAAAATTTTTCTTTCTTATATATTTGTATTATATCGTCATGATTCCTTATAGAAATACTTTTAATGTACAAATAAACCTTTTAATGTAGGGGAGAGTCGCTAGTTGTGAGACGGGTTTTATTTTTGACCTATAAATTGGAAATAGGTAAACGAAATCGTAAATAAAATACACCGTTCAAAAAGTAACTTAAATACGCAACTTTTATTCATAGAAAGTGTAGTGTTCAGATGAACTCGAAAAATTGTATGATCAATTTTCCGAGCACATCTGTTTAGTCAAAAAAAAAAAGGTGTACAGTTGAGAGACACTTATAAAAAAATGCTAAAATTTAAAAAATTTGGCATGAAACATTATGTTTAATATAAATAACTAAATATATTGATAATACATATTATTATATACTAAATAAAAATATTTATTCTTTAAAATATGACTATCAGTTTTCTTCATCGAAATCGCTGTCGCAATGTAGGCAAATGAAATAACTTGTGCGCATGTTTCCACACTTTAAATAATTGTTGCGTTATCAAATGTACGTAACGAACTAAACTGAACAGAGCGCTTTATGCTGCATAACGAAAAATATAGGCTATTCCAGATGGGCGGCGCCACCGTCACACAACTGGTGACTTGCTGTGTCTCACAACCAGAAATTGGCGCTATTTTGAAAAGGAAAAAAAAATATTTCCAACTGTAGATTGAAACAATGCAATATTGCATTACAAAATGGAAGGAAAATACTAAATAAAAATGCATAACATTTAGCTTTTCCAATTAATTAACTTAAAAAAAAAGTACTTTGCACATATTGAAAAAAAGTTTTTTAGTCGATTTTCACACACAGTGTTGGCATCTAACACAAACAATGTATATATTCGCTTCTGTGTACACGCAAAAGTTGGCTCATATAAAAAGAAATGTTTTTATGTATACCATTCAGCCTTTTTATATTTCGTAATAAAAAAATGGACTGTCTCACAACTGGAGCTGTCTCACAACTGGCGACTCTCCCCTACAACATACGTTTCAAGAAGGTAATTGTTTAGATCAAATGTAAAAAAAGTGTCGATTTTCAAAAATTTTTCATTCAAATATTGAAAATTTTTATAATTTCTTGGTACTTTCATTGCTAAAAATGTAGTGAAATATACCAGAAAAAGTAATTTATGAAATACAAATACTAAAGTGAACTTGAAATTTGTTTATTGCATAAAGAAAATATTTTTGTACTTGATATTCACAAAAACATATTTGGGGTCCTATATGGGTTCCTATACGGATTCTCATATAGAATCCATGAAGGTTCCGAGTCGGATCTCATATGGGAATTCGCAAATGGGGCGCATGTGAAACAATTATAGAAAACTACTGCGAAAGTGTAATTATCATATAAAAATATTGCGCATGTGTAACTATCATAAAAAACTTGTGCACATGTGTATCTAGCATATAAAAATAGTAAGGATGTGTAACTGTCATCAAAAACTAGCTTAATCACAATATTGAGCAGAAAAATTGTTATATATTTTTTTTTTCCTGAAAGTATACCTATCTTGTGCAAATATGAGCCTTTATTAGCCATTTTCATTTTTTCGATTGGTACACTTGAGAAATTTTGCCCCATATATATACATATATATATATATCTTAAAAAGTGAAAATATTATTTATTAATAATAAATGCAAATTTTACTTATTCATAAATAAAAAAAATTGTAAACTCGTGGAGAAACAATATTATTTTTTACTTAGTCATATTTATAGAGAAGTGAACCATTCCTCCTCAAACATCGACAAAAAGTATTTTGCGCGATAAATTAATGACAATACTTTTTGAACTTTTAGTTGATGCATAATGACATACTAACTGACAAACAACCAGATCAGTGAGTGAAAAAAACTCAAAATGGCAAAAGTGATTCATCTCTCCGCAACTTGCCCTACACTGAATTTTTTGAAAAAATTTTTGTAAAATCTGCCGCGGAAAAGAATGAACAGATAACACAGACATAAAAAAATTGTTTTGGCCGAGACATTACACAAGTGTATTTCTACTAAGAATACAACTAGTGTATTTTTCTCCGCTGACAATGAAAAAATTGTATTTTTTCTTTAAGAATTATTCTTGGCGCCTATTAAAAAATAAAATATTCTTCTATTAAGAATATAATATTCTTAAAATAATAAGAATGTTTTTAAGAGAAGAAGCTATTCTTAAATTAAGAAGCATGTTCTTTAATTAATATTTTCTTATGTCCTAAGGAAAATCCTTCTGAATTTAAAAATAAACTTATTAATTTAAGAATAGGCTTCTTACTTAAAAAAATTCTTCTTAGAATAAGAATATTATATTCTTAGTAGAAGAACATTTCATTCTTAAATAGGCGCCAAGAATAATTCTTAAGGAAAGTGTTAAAATTCAAAATAAATTGCAGTGGATTGAAAGATAGTAAAAATACAAAAACTAGTGGAAAACTTAATTGCATTTATTGTAACCTCAATCTTTACAAAGAGTCTTTTCGACTTTAAAATACGGAAAAATTAATAATGTCAATTTAATACCGTTTTTCAGTGTCAGCGGAGAAAAACACACTACTTGTATTTTTTGTAAAAAATAAAAATACACTAGTGTAATGCCTCTGTCAAAACATTTTTTTATGACTGTTTCAACTGTTCAATCTTTGCGAGTGAATGGGAATTGTAGAGTATGAAGATGGATGGATATATGTGTAAGTTGTGTATTTAAAAGGATGAAATGGGAATTGCGGGGTAAATGGTCGAATTTTTGTAAACCATGATTGTCTCGCTACTGGTTGCCGGTGCCGGGAATGGCAGGATTCCCAACCGGTACTCTTACCAGAGTATAAAAGGTACCACGGGAGATCGGGTTGGCCCGAGGATTCGTCCTCGCCCGGTCAATTGGGTTGGATTCGTGGTGGCAGTGGTTGCAAGCCCATATCGCTTAGGGCAAGTGGCTCCAGAGTGGGGGGATCCTTTGGATGTCTTTGACATCAGCGGGACGACTCCACCCCTGGAGTCACGACGTGTGAGTTGCGGTCTCAACTCGGGTGGCGGCCTGCACAGCCGTCAGGGATAGGAAAGGTCCCGACCCTCATCAAGGGTCTGCAAGGTTTTTGCCAAACCTTGCAGAAATTGGTAGAGCTTGGACTTGTCCAAGCTCGCGTTGGCCGAGCGTATCTCGGCTCCACGACCGATGGCGGGCAGTGTGGTATAGACCCGTACGGGTGGGCACCGCACGTAAAATCACGGACGCGCCTGTTCAATCTTTGCCGTGATACAATTTACAAAAGTTATTGCAAAAAATTCAGTGTAGATTATGAAAAAATGAATTTTTGGGCAAATTACGTATAAAAACATTTTTTTAAATTAAATAAGCAAACTATAAGTTTACATTATTGTTTGTATTTTATGAACTACTTCTTCGAGTATTTTGTTGCATTATTACTAGAAGAAGTAACAAATTTTTTTATATTTTCAAAATTAGAGTAAAAAACTTTAAAAATTGCCATTTTTCGAAAATTTAATATAAAAAATTGGCTTTTTTTTAAATATAGGTTGTTTATAAATGGGATCATTTGTACATTAACAATATTTGTACAAAGAATTATGATGATAAAAATCGAATACAATCGTAAAAAATCGACTTATAAGTCAAAATTTGAGTATATTTTTAGGTTCCAAAATAGCTTGAAGCTTGAAAAATACAAACTGACATAAAATGAAATTCGAGCTAACTTTTACAAACCCAGTAAGGGTTTTACTATTAGATAGGTATACTTTCAGAAAAAAATAGTCCGATGCGGTTTGATTTTAATGACCCGAAAATTGTCGAACAGTGTAATTGACAAATATCAGCACGTAAGTTGTTTTTCTACTTTTTAAACCCTCCTTTAACTAGTTTTTCAGATTTAAAAATTCTGAAAGTTCCAATTCCTTAAATGCAACGAAAGGAAATGGAACTTTCAAAGTTCCAGTTCCCTTTGCCCGAGTTCCAATAAATTATTTTTTACTGGGTAGAATGAGATAATATTTCTTAACTCTTTCTATCTCACGGATAAAGAATGATTCAAACTGATAGGATTTCTATCTTTTTACTCTTAGCAGGGGGATATCAAGGAAATTGGTTAGGATAAAAAAAGCGATTGAAAGAGATAGGCTTTACATTTTACTCATTACGTGACAGAATGTGATGGAGTGTGATAGAAAAAGGATAGGATGATATTTTAAAAAGGTGATTAAAAGTGACTTGTAACTTAATTTATTTATTAAAAGAAAGAAAAAGATAGAGTAAAGGTAGTAAGGGACGGACCAAGATGGAAACTAATTGATTGAAATAGACAGAATTTTCATTAGTACGAGTGGAAGTCGAGGACAACAAATGCGTCCGAGACGTACACGAATACGCAAACAAATACGTAAACAAATAGCTGCCTTTAGACCCTTGTTACTTAACATACTATTTCCTCAAAACTGGAAAATACGTGTCGTCTAAAATTGTCTGAAAAATAACATATTTTAATGGGAAATGATTCCCTGACTTCAACATACATAGCCTGTCTGAATTGAAATGGAAACGATCCCTAGTATACCAAATTTCAAACCTCTAGGTCGAATAATTTGTAAGTTCACTGGGTTGTCCATGACGGACAACCGAGTGAAAATATAAAGGTTCTGGTTTGTGGTACGTGTTTTGAACCCTAAAAATGATTACTTTTTACCTTGAATCATCAGAAGAAGAGTCACTGTCACTGTCACTTTGGGAACCTTCAGACTGGCTGTCAAATCTATGTTCATTAGGCTTCATGGGTCCGTATAGAACTGTGTTAAGAGGATAATATCTTAACTCTGCAGGTGTATATTCTCTATAATAATCAGTATACTGTCCAGGTATTAGAGCAACGGGGTAGAAAGTAACATTTTGACCTTCTTCATGCTTTTGTTCTTTCTTAGGTAAGTGAATAGTAAAAGTTTGTAAATCTAAACTAGATTTTCTGTTATCCATACGCGCTCTGTTTAAATTAACGTTCCATGTAAGAGCAGACTGTATTGCCATTTCGGCAAGATCTATTCTGTTTCTTTCAGCATTTGCTGCTGCAGTTAATTCTTTCTGCTTCTTAGAATGTTCTTTAACTTGCTTTTCACGCATATGTTTGCGATACTCTTCATATTGATCAGGAAAATCGCTACACATAACGTCTAAAACTTCCGAACTACTTAAAGCCGTAAGTCCTGTAAAGAAAAAAAATTTAAGTTAATAGTACTATTTTTCCATCCATTATTATTATGAGTCAGAATTTCTGAAACGTGCCACCTAAAATTCAATAATTTTGTTTTTCGGTAAAATATTGTTTTTCTTATAATATTTTATGCTAAAAAGTACTGCGTAAAAGGATTTTGCAAAAAAAAAAAATTTTTCATGTTATTAACAATTGAATATTATTACCACTTTTTTTCAAAAATTAATATCTCAAAAACTGATTGACCGATTTTAATGATCCACATGGCATTTTTTTGTCTTGAATAAAAGTTTATTTCAAAATTTTTGTTATGTAAAAATTTTGCTTTTTACTTGCTTAAAAAATTGTTGATTTATAAAAAGTTAATAAAAAATCATGTTCATCATCGAATTTCTAAATGAAAAAAATACAAAATTATTCTTTGAAGATTTCGGAATAATATTCAGTTGAGAAAAAAATGGCACGCATTTGATATTTGGTTTATTTAAAGGTTTTTGATATTCGCATGGCACGATTTACGCGCGACGTTTCTTAAAACAATTGAAATCGTTTCGTTCTAATAGAATTTCTCAGAGACCATTAATTATATTGGAGAAAATTAAATTTGGTTAATGGAAGGAATGTTATAGAACATAAACAAAGTGGTATTTTTTGTTGTATTCTAAGCAATTTTTCGATAACAAAAGTTCATTATCATCTTTAGGTTATATTTATTGAAAAATAAAAAATATATGTAAATTAATAAATCACTTCTAGGAAAAGTTGAAAAAAAACGAATTAAAAAAAACAGCAAAATATTAATTAAAATTACTTAGTATTATAAAAAAAAAATTAATTATTTTCCGTTACATGGTAACACCGTTAACGTTTTAATGTATCATGGAAACCCGAATATATTTAAAATTAAATTAGAAGAAGTACAGAGCAACGAATAATTAAAGTCGATGACCTATAAGTATAAATAAACGTTGAAAATTAATATTAGAAAGGAGAATTCATGAAGTTAATCGCCTAATAACAAAAAAATAAGTTCTAATTAGATGTATAATACTTATCTCCTGTTTTCTTAAGAGGAAAACTATTATTTTTTAGTTGCAACATTTCTAAAAAACACGTTTTTTATAATCTATTTAACGAACTAAAATCATAGCGTCATCCTACTTACATTCATGACAATACTGTGATTCATGAACACCAAAATTAGAATAATTTTTTCTCCTATTTCTCCAGTAATCATTAACATGTGCTATTAATGTATTTTGTTTCGTCACTGTAATTAGTTCAACAATTTTGTCAATTTATATTGTAAACTATTTGGCCTTTTCACATTTTTTATTTGGTTCCTCACTCAATTATACTAAAAGGATTTTTGCATGAAGTGATTTATTAATTTACATATTATTTTTATTTTTCAATAAATATATCCTGAAGATGTTAACGAACTTTTGTTATCGAAAGATTGCTTAGAATGCGACAAAAAATATACTTTGTTTATGTTTTTTAACATTTCTTCCATGGACCAAATTTTATTTTCTCCAATATAATTAATGGTCTCTGAGAAATTCTATTAGAATGGGACGATTTTAATTGTTTTAAGAAACGTCGCGCGTGAATCGTGCCATGCTAATATCAAAAACCTTTAAATAAACCAAATATCAAATGCGTGCCATTTTTTTTCTCAACGGAATATTATTCTGAAATCTTTAAAGAATAATTTGGTATTTTTTTCATTTAGAAATTCGATGATGAACATGATTTTTTTATTAACTTTTTATAAATAAACAATTTTTTAAACAAGTAAAATTAACAAAAATTTTTTTTGTGCAAAATCTTTTTACGCAGTACATTTTAGCATAAAATATTATAAGAAAAACAATATTTTACCGAAAAAGAAAATTCTTGAATTTTAGGTAGCACATTTCAGAAATTCTGACTCTTATATGTAACAAAAACTTTTCGATTTTGAAAATTAGATAGATAATATAGATAGAATAGAATTTGTAAGGAATATGAACTTTATTTTGCTTCACAAAAAAACATGAAGCTGAATGCAAAAGTTGACCATCCACGAAAGATCACTACTACAGCCCCGTTAAAATCTGCAGCAACTGCATCACGTAGTCAATCCACCAGAATTGCTGCTCTACGGGCTAAAGAAAAAAATTACGCATAATTTGTTACAAAGAAACCGGAGACGAAGATGTTGAATGGATTTCAGATGATGATGAAACTGATAGAAATTTAGAAGAATGTAATAAATCTGGAACTCTACCAGTAGACAATTTATCAAAGTGGATCTCATGTCCATAGGCAGCTGAGACTGAATTGTAAATTTTGGAAGTTTACATTCTACTATTTATTTTTAATTTATGTAGTAATGAATCAAAATTGACCACTTGGCCATAGAAAACTGAAAAGATGTTTTTAGATTAAAAGTTAAAGACATCGATTGTAGTTTATTTTTTTAAAATAAATTTCAAAGTTGATTTACTAAAATAAATATATGGATTGTTAGGGCGCCATCCAATGGCTGCGTCTTGCATTGCGTTGTGTAATGATATGAGTTATAAATGTGTAGCGGACTCATACATTACTATGGAAGCCGGCATGGTTCTCCATTCTCGATTCAGGGTGAAAGGGACCTTTGCTGCAGAACTGAGTTTTACGCGTACGGGCGTTTGAAGTTAAGCCTCCCTATGTTACTGTTAGGTTATGCCTATGTTTCACCTCTAATAACACAAACACTAATAGACAGAAACAAGTTTTGATTTATGTATGTGAAAAAGCAACTCAAAATCTATCGATTCATAATAACAATTAAAAATCAAATGTGTTGAATTTTACAGGAAGGGAGTTTGAACTTGTACCTGCCTATGTTATTGTTAGGTTATGCCTATGTTTAATAGCGAATAACAGAAAAACTAATAGACATAAACAAGTTTTGAAAAAAATTATAGTTGTAAATGACCAAAAACAATGTAATGTATCTCGCGCGCTTGGGCAGTCGTTAATGTTGGTAGTGAAATTATTTAAATCTAATATTTTTGTATTTTTTTTCTGCCCAAAATTTTTAGATCGTACTTTGAACCATTTTAAAATTAAGTTTTGAAGTTATTGAAGATTAGGTTCAAGATTAAAATTAATTTTTTCTATATTTATCTACGGATTTCTGGAATTTCTTAAAAATTTCCAGATTAGTTAAAAAAGTTTCTAATCTTTTTACAAATTTTTAATTTTGAACTTAATGTACCAAATTACCAGCAATTTCTCAAATCACTAGACACCCTGACTTCAATAAGATTTTTGTGAATTTTACTGATTCAGATTTAGAGCGTACTCAAAGATTTCTTTTACTTTAGTAAGTAAAAGTCCGTTATAAAAATTTTAAAATTCAAAATGTCGAATTCAAGATATTGTCTACAATTTTAAAAATAATTGAATCTTGCTAAAAATTCTTATTCGGCGGTTTTTGGAGTTGCTGATTTAAAGTATGTTGAGTATTCTTTGTGGCGAACCGATACTTTACAAATCATTCAATAAAACTAAAAACGCTTGTGTGATTTCTGGGGTCGCAAAATTTCAATTTGTCATTACAATTATACAATCTAACATCTTAAATTGAAAAAATGTAAATGTAAGAACAAGTGAGTAAGATAATTTTTCGAAGAAATAAATGTTAACTCATTTATTCGTGTAAATGTGTAGATCAAGGAAAATGTCTCATAAGAACTAGAGAAAGTTATTGGCAAAGAAAACTACCACCGTGGGAAGAGCGGTGGTATTGTGTAGATATTAATATAGCCGATATAATAGTGTTCATTAAAAATTTTCAAATTGTTATAATAAGCAGTTTTTCAATCATTTTATTCTTTCTTACAGTTTTATTTTTATGAATATTTATAATAACAAGGCAACAAATTACATTTAGGGGAGAGCGGCGATCAATGTACCAGATTTTTCAATAAACCATTTCAATTTTCTCAGAAATAAATGAATAAAAATTCTTCTAACTCTAAATATAAATGAAGTTTGCGTGAACACACGCATGTCCATAAATTTGAGACATGTAGATTTATTTTTTACAGAGAAAACTGAAAAAAACTGTTTCTGACGCACTAGAGAAAAAATGTAGGGGAGACCGGGGTAAATTCGGTCACATTTGGTCAGATAGGTAAAAACCTAGGAGGCACATGAATATTCCCTAAAACCCATTTAGCCTAAATCCCATTTAACCTAAAACCATTTAACCTAAAATGCATTAAGCCTAAAAAGCATTTAGCCTAAAGTGCATTCAACCTAAATCCCATTTAACCTAAATTGTATTTAACCTAAATCCCATTTAACCTAAAATGTATTTAACCTAAATCTCATTTAACATAAAATGCATTTAATCTAAAATGCATTCAGCCTACATTTCATTTAAACTAAATCCCATTTAACCTAAAATGCATTTAGCATAAAAAGCATTAAGCCTAAGCTACATTCAACCTAAATCCCACTTAACCTAAATTTTATTTAACCTAAAACCCATTTAACCTAAAATGTATTTAACCTAAATTTTATTTGACCTAAAATGCATTCAGCCTAAAATCCACATAAGCTAATTCCATTTAACCTAAATCCCATTTAACCTAAATCCCATTTAACCTAAAATGTATTTAACATAAATCTCATTTAACCTAAAGTGCATTTAATCTATAATGCATTCAGCTTAAATTTCATTTAACCTAAAACCCATTTAATCTAAATTCCATTTAACCTAAAACCCATTTAACCTAACTTCCGTTTAACCTAAAATTTATTCAGCCTAAATTTCATTTAACCTAAATCTCATTTACCCTAAATATCATTAAACCTAAATCCCATTTTACACAAAATGCATTCAGCCTAAATTCCTTTTAACCTAAATCCCATTTAAACTAAAATGCATTAAGCCTAAATTTCATTTAACCTAATATCATTTAACCTAAACCCCATTTTACCTAAAATGCATTTAGCCTAAATTCCATTTAACCTAAATTCCATTTAACATAAATTCAATTTAACCTAAATCTCATTTTACCTAAAATTTACATTATATTTTAGGTAAAATGGGATTTAGGAAAAGTGGTTTTAGGCTAAATGCAATTTAGGTAAAGTTAGATTTAGGGAGCGTTCACATATGACGTCACGCTATAAGGGGGAGGGGGGAGTCTTGACCAAACGTGACAAAACGTGACATGGGGATGGGGGAGTCCTCCTAAACGTGATGTCACGAAAAATTTTTCTAATTCGAAAATTAATTCAAACTACCATTTAAATTTTGTAAGCATCAAATAATTTATCGCAGTATTCTCCTATGTTTTATATGAATTGTTTAATACTTGAAGTTCAAAGTATATGATGTGAAATGGTCCTTAATGTATTTATTGTTGGAAAAATAAGAAAATTCTGTAATCACAGTGTAATAATCTATATTAACGAAATATCAGGAATGAAAACGAATGAGTGCAAATTTAAAATATACGGAAAAAATGTTTCGAGTGACATTTACTTTATTTATGATAGACCTCGGATTAAAATCACAAAAAAATACAGAACCTGCACTCATATTTTTAAGAAATTATTTACATATTTCTGGTAAATTTCAGCGAAATTATTAGAAACATGAAAATAAGCCTTTAAAAACTAGAATACAATTTTGCACTTGTGACTTTAATCCGAGGTTTATCAAAAATATGGTAAGTTACCCAAAACATTTTTTCCGTGTAATAAACCGATTGACAATTGTTACTTTAGAAACTGTCAGGAATTTTTATTAATAAAGTGAAAAAAAAGTAGTATAAAAATAGGAGGGGGGGGTCAACAAACGTGACGTACTTTTAGGGGTAGGTGTTTACTCTTACGTGACAAGACGTGACAGGAGGGGGGAGGGGTCAAAAAGTTAGAAAAAATGCGTGACATCATATGTGAACGCTCCCTTAGGCTAAATGCATTTTAGGTTAAATGGATTTTAGGCTGAATGCATTTTAGGTTAAATGGGTTTTAAGCTAAATGCAATTAGGTCAAATGAAATTTGGGCTGATCGCATTTTAGGTTAAATGAGATATAGGTTAATTAAAATTTAGGGTAAATGGAATTTAGGCTGAATGCATTTTAGGTTAAATGGGATTTAGGTTAAATGAAATTTAGGTTAAATGGAATTTAGGTACAATAGGATTTACGTTAAATGACATTTAGATTAAATACATTTTATTTTAAATGAAATTTAGGCTGAATGCTTTTTAGGTTAAATGGGATTTAAGGTAAATGACATTTAGGCTAAATGCAATTTAGGTTAAATAAAATTTAGGCTTAATGCATTTTAGGTAAAATGGAATCTAGGTAAAATGAGATTTGGGTCAAATGAAATTTATGCTAAATGCATTTTAGATTAAATGCATTTTAGGTTAAAAGGGCTTTAGGCTGAATGCATTTTAGGTAAAATGGAATTTAATTTTAATGGAATTTAGGTTAAATGGGTTTTAAGCTAAATGCAATTAGGTCAAATGAAATTTGGGCTGATCGCATTTTAGATCAAATAAAATTTAGGTAAAGGGGAGGTTCTAGTCCAAAGTCCCGAAAATTAACGTAATTTTAGGATTTTTTTTTGAGTAAACGCAATTATTTTTTGAAATAACTTCTTATGGTATTTATTGGTATAGATTTGAAAAATTTTACAAAATTTTTTCAAGGAAAAAGAATTAAAAATGGCGGCTTCATCCCTCCCTGAAGAAAGCCGTGCGTGGCGGGAGTTCAAGTGCGCGGGGCACTCTACAGCCCTTCCAAATGATCTGAACTGAAAAAACCAAAAATATTCTTAAACTAGATCAAATTTGGGGGGCTATATGAATCTCCGATTTTTAAAAAGACCCATAAAAAAAATTGGGGTCATTTGAAAAAGAAAAACCTGTTTTTACCCCCCTTTTTTTTGCTTTATCGTAAAATAAACAATAACAAAAAAATTTTTTTAAAAAAAACGCAACCTAGTGGCCCCCCAAATTGAATAAGCTTTAATTTAAGCCATCAAACATCGAAATCGGTTCAGCCGTTGAAGGTGAATCATTCCCCGAGCGCAAAAAAAAGGTGTTTAGAGAAAAACGCGTTTAAAGTTTGACGAAGGAAAAATCGTATGTAATGTTTGTTTTTTTAATTTTACTTCTAATCAGCTATTCCAGGACCATATAAGGTTCCTTTCTTATCCTCGAAGAGTATTTTCTGTTGAACTTAAGCACTGATTTTCGGTGTGTTTTGAAACACACCACTTAATAGGCGGTACGAGCGCGCGTTTTTACTTGTTTTTCGGCCGACGCACTTTTTTGTCTAATATGCTATAACTCGTAAAATAAATTAGATAGAGGAATATCCTTTTGCATACACATTTTCAAGACCCTAAGAATGAAAATAAAGCATTGAAAAAAAAATAATTTTTTTTGTCGATTTGGACTAGAACCTCTCCTTAAATGGGTTTTAGGTTAAATGGAATTTAGATTAAATGGGATTTAGGTTTAATGAAATTTAGGCTGAATGCATTTTAGATTACACAGCCCCACAAAAAAAAAAAAGTGTCATGTACTTTTGACCGGAATACCTTAGCCCTATGTATTTTGACGCGCTGAACACGAATCCGAAGTCCATTTTGCTCCATCACGTCAGGATTTTTTCCTAACCTCAAAATCAATAAAATGACACTTTTTGTTCATTAGCATGTGAACCCGACTTAACATTAATACATGCCTTAGGCGAATAGAAAGCTTGGATTGTGACCTTTAAAACGCTTTTTTAAAAATTGTTCTACGATGATTTTTAACGAAGTTATGATGTTTTATTTAAAATCATTTTTTTCCATTACACCATACCACATCAATAATTGAAGTGTTATTTACATTTGGAAAAAATTTATATTTTAAATAAAACATCATAACTTCGTTAAAAATCATCGTAGAACAATTTTTAAAAAAGCGTTTTAAAGGTCACAATCTAAGCTTTCTATTCGCCTAAGGCATGTATTAATGTTAAGTCGGGTTCACATGCTAATGAACAAAAAGTGTCATTTTATTGATTTTGAGGTTAGGAAAAAATCCTGACGTGATGGAGCAAAATGGACTTCGGATTCGTGTTCAGCGCGTCAAAATACATAGGGCTAAGGTATTCCGGTCAAAAGTACATGACACTTTTTTTTTTTTGTGGGGCTGTGTTATATGCATTATAGGTTAAAAGAGATTTAAATACATTTTAGGTTAAATGGGATTTAGGTTAAATGGAATTTAGGTTAAATGGAATTTATGTTAAGTGGATTTTAGGCTGAATGCATTTTAGGATAAATGGGATTTAGATTAAATGAAATTTAGGTTATGTGGGTTTTAGACTAAATGCATTTTAGATTTATTAAGATTTAGATTAAATGAAATTTAGGCTGAATGCATTTTAGATTAAATGCATTTTAGGTTTAATGAGATTTAGGTTAAATTCATTTTAGGTTAAATGGGATTTAAGTTTAATAGAATTTAGGTTAAGTGGGATTTAGGTGGAGTGCAGTTTAGGCTAAATGCATTTTAGGTTAAATGAGATTTAGGTTAAATGAAATTTAGGCTGAATGCATGTTAGATTAAATGCATTTTAGGTTAAATGGTTTTAGGGTAAATGGGATTTAGGCTAAATGGGTTTTTGGGAATATTCATGCGCCTCAAATCTAGAAAATTATTCTCTAAATACAAGTTAATTTATATCATTCAAAAGCTTATCATTTCTACTATTAATATAAAAAATAGTTTTTGATTTATTTTTTTTAGTTTTAGTTATAGATAATTTTTAATTCACATATACGAAATTTCATAATCACAATTTTCTAGGGTATATCCGGTCACCCCTCGGGGTAAATTCGGTCACTGGATTTTTACAAAAATTGAGAGTAACTCCGACAGTTTTATTTTTTAAATATTAAAATTTGCCTTTTTTCTGTCTTAAGTATGATTTGATTTTAATTTATAAATTGTGAGTTCTATAAACAGTAAATATTGGTTTAATAAATAATAAATATAGGTTTCATGAAATACAACTATGGATTTTAATAATGTTATATTTTAATAAGAGAAAGTAAAAAGTGAGATGGGGTTATAATTTTGGATGTAACAAGTTATAAATTTTATTATTGGTAAAATTTAATACGTGAAATAAGACCGGCTTTACCCCAACGTCACGTGACCGACTTTACCCTGAATGTATTCCTCACATTTCAGAATAAATTTAATTAAATCTTTATGAAATCAAACAAAACGATTCATGTGCTTCAAAAAATGACATCCAAAAGCATCGAAAAAATTTACCCAAATAAATTAAGACTCAAAAATAATTATTGAAAAACTTAAAAATCCGAAGAACGTTTTTTTTTGCTGGCACCTCTAAAAGCACTTAACCGCCTCTGAATCCATGTTGAGTTCATGAAACTAAACGAAAGTTCGTTAACATAAGTTGAATATTAAGAACTATTCGCAGTACCGATATCTTCTTCTTAAGTTGAGTTCATAGCGTTAAATCGCTAGTGACCGGATTTACCCCGTGACCGGATTTACCCCGTGACCGGAATTACCCTGGTCTCCCGTACTTAAAACACAAAGACGTTTTTTGTTGAAAGAATGCAATTTAAATATCATTGCGCATAGCATTTATGTTGCTTCGGGCCTAAATTACAATATTCTGATGTGATAAAGATTTTTAAAATATCGAGTTAATTTATAATAAACAATTTTTGTTGCTAATGTGATGTGGATTCATTGTACCAGAGAACAATGTAAAATAAATAGCATCATTTCTATTTTACGCGAAAAATTAATAAAGAAATAGGTGTAACATTTCTAAATTTGTAGCTCTATTTGTTATAAATAATTGATAAACAAAAACAATGACTCTGTACCAATCTTAGCTCAAGTTCAGGGAAGTGTGGATCTCAAAAAATTCAATTTTCAATACGAGAAAGAGGACCGTGGATCAAATGATGACTTTTGTCGTTAAAATTTTTTTAAGAAATAATTTGTTAAAACCAATTGTTATAAACAAATTAAAAAAAACTTAAATTTTTGCAAAATAAATAGAGCCATTCGATTGTACGCGAAAATTTACTAAAGAAACATGTGTGACATTTCTAAATATTTAACTTTATTTGTTATAAATAATTAATTAACAATAACAATGACTCTGTACGTTTCTCAGCCCGTCCTCAGGGAAATATGAAAATCAACAAAGACAATACGTGATAAAAACAATTAGATTCACTTCTACATTTAGCAAAAACTTTGGTTAATGTCCTCCACTTTAAATAAGATTTAATTTAATTTATTTCATCCTATTTTTATCAATTGTTAATAAAATTGATTATGATTTTTAATTTTCGCGCTTAGAATTGTAGTTTGTTTATTGCCAATAGATTGATGCTTCTCTCGAAAGTAAATTCATGTTTAAAGTGTATATATGGGGCAAATTTTCCCAAGTGTCCAGCGGCAAAATTCAAAGTTGTTGAATCGGACTAATATTTGCACAAACTTTAGTGCTATGGGTAAGTACTTTAACCACCAAATAATATGCAATTTAATTTAAAATTGTAGAGGGGGGAGGGGGTTGAAGATTTGGGTAAAGTAAGAACATTGAGTTTTTCAAAAAATCGTAGCCGCTAAATAACGAAATGAAAAAAATTTTCACCTATATGTTTTCGAAAGGTTTTTTCCTGCTCTTTCACACGGTAAAAAAGTATTTTTTTAAAAATCAAAATTTAACCCTTTTTTCAAAATGGACCCTTTTTTTTCTTTTTTTTTGTCTTAAAAGAAAGCTCAAGTTGTGTACTTTAAACATACCAAAAGAACAAAATGACGTTTTTTGTTGTTTTCGAATTATTAATTAATTAATTAATAAAAATTTATAAAAATTGAAATAATTTACAAAAAAATTAAGTAACGGCAATTCTGAATGCACCACTTTGAAGCTTATCAAAATGCGCATCCATCGAGCCCTATATGAAGTATTTTGAATAATTTTATGATTTATAAATAAATATTTATAAAAAATTAATTTACAAATAAATATCATCCATAAAAATAAAGGTAGAGTGCTAAATTTTTTTTTAATAGGAAGGTTTTACAATCCTACATTAAATAATATCTAGCTAAAGTATTTCCAACCATTAAAAATTTAAATAAGACATTTTTATATCGAAATTCATAACACTACATTAAACCCGCACTAAAATTCAAACACATATAAATTAAATTTGGATAAAAAATGTTAAATATTTTCTCCAAGAGGAAGCAGAAAGTAATTAAATGGAGTTTTAAAAATGATGCACATAATATTAAATATTAGGATCAAAAAATTTTAATTACTATTATAAAAAGATTTAAAGTTTTGTAATTTTGAAAACGATATAGGTATATAAAATTAAATTATACAAATTATTATAAAACAATATACTACTTAATTGTTAAAAAATTAATAATAACTGTTCTGTAGACAATGACATAAAAATATTAAGCTCCGTGGTTACACAAGTAGCTTTAAAGAAGTTGCGCAGCGCGTCGCGGCGCATGCATAAAGATGTGGATGTAAAAATATCTTATTTAAATTTTCAATGGTTGGAAATACTTTAGCTAGATATTATTTAATGTAGGATTGTAAAACCTTCCTATTAAAAAAAAATTTAGCACTCTACCTTTATTTTTATGGATGATATTTATTTGTAAATTAATTTTTTATAAATATTTATTTATAAATCATAAAATTATTCAAAATACTTCATATAGGGCTCGATGGATGCGCATTTTGATAAGCTTCAAAGTGGTGTATTCAGAATTGCCGTTACTTAATTTTTTTGTAAATTATTTCAATTTTTATAAATTTTTATTAATTAATTAATTAATTAATAATTCGAAAACAACAAAAAACGTCATTTTGTTCTTTTGGTATGTTTAAAGTACACAACTTGAGCTTTCTTTTAAGACAAAAAAAAAAAAAAGGGTCCATTTTGAAAAAAAAGTCAAAAAAATTTTTAATTTAAAAAAAAAGGGTTAAATTTTGATTTTTAAAAAAATACTTTTTCACCGTGTGAAAGAGCAGGAAAAAACCTTTCGAAAACATATAGGTGAAAATTTTTTTCATTTCGTTATTTAGCGGCTACGATTTTTTGAAAAACTCAATGTTCTTACTTTACCCAAATCTTCAACCCCCTCCCCCCTCTACAATTTTAAATTAAATTGCATAATATTTGGTGGTTAAAGTACTTACCCATAGCACTAAAGTTTGTGCAAATATTAGTCCGATTCAACAACTTTAAATTTTGACGCTGGACACTTGAGAAAATTTGCCCCATATATGTCGTAAGCCACTAGAAAAATCAGTACGTTATCAAAAAGCGTAACCTATTTGCTATTAGCCGGCCAGTAGAACCCCTCAGTACTTGGAAGAATTTAACAATGTACTAATTTATACCTATTAATATTCAAGATGATTATCACGTTCACTGCGAGTCAGGTCAAGAAATTAAAAACAAAATTTTTTTTACGTTTCAACGGCACAGCCGTCCTCTTCAGAAACTGAAAAGTTTATTATATAAGGGAGTGGGCCCCAAGATGGACATGGTATTGATTTAATGCTCTAGTATCCAAACCGAATAAGATATTTTTAAATGTTTTATACCGGATGAAAGTACAATGTATTTAGGTAACTTATGCCCACAGAGATTAAATTTTATTAAGAACATAAACATTTTTAAAAGCATTTTTTCTAATGTTAAAATTTCCGATCTAAAAAAAAGTGGCCCTAAGATGAACACCTTCTTTAAACTTTCTGAAAAATGTGGTACATAAAAAACGAACATCGTGTAACAATTCTTAAACTAATTTTTTATAATTTTACTGTTTTTATCAAGAAGTAACATTTTTAAAAGCTTCAATTTTGAAGCTTATCAATAACAAAGTAATAAGATATCGAAGAATATCGATATATCAAATTCTCTAACGATAACACTACATTTCATGGCAGAAAATAAGAAATTTCAATTAGGTGGCTCAAATAATTATAGAAGAAAGTGTATAATCGAAATCATAAAAAAATACATTGAGAAGTGATGACTGTCCATCTTAGGGTACATGACATTATTTTTTGAACCTCAGCAAAAATTTGTATACAAACATAATAAATATTATTAGTAAAATCATTATAGAATCTATATAAATATAATCAACATTTTGTTTGCACATTGCACCAAACTCAAAAATGTTTACATACTTTTTCGTTTAAAGTAATAAGGATTCCGAAAATGCAAAAAAAATGTCTGTCTGTCTGTCTGTCATCAATATTTTGTACGGGTATCACTCGAGAACGACTTGACCGTTTTCAGTAAAACTTGTCAGTGTATTAAAGACTTATTTAACTTAGATTTATATAAAAAAAATTTTTAAAAAAATATTTCAAGCTGAGATATCCAAATAACACACTTACATACACACACATACATACATACATATATTCATAGTATTTCATAAAAGGCAAAATTAGGCTGTTTTAAAGAATACTAACATATCAAAAGATACTATATGGGCGATTCTTTCGTAACTTGGCTACTTGGCGGCGTTGAAAAAATACACCAAAATTAAAAAAATATTCCGAAGTGTACTAGTGAATTTTAAAGGTATATATGAAAGTAAGTGAAAACAAAATATACATAAATATATATATATTATAACTTCTATTATATTCCACTATAACTGCTAAAATTTTAGCTCCGTGGCATGTCCCTTTTTATAATGTTAACTTTAATTTAATAATTTTCGATGAATATATCATAATTATAACTCAGCCTTTTTCAAGCATAAATTGTCTATATTAACGAACAATTTAGGTTTATATTGCACTTCACAATACATTTTTCATACTTAAATCTGTAAAAATATTTTGTCCCTCAATTTTTCCAATTTTTGATCGCAATCTGTAGACTTATAATTAAGGTGTCATGTGTTTAGTTATTATGCCTGCTAATAATTTTAATCTCCAGTTAGATGCATTAGCACTAAATCACATTTGGAAACAATTTTTAAAAAAAATTATTTTACTTAAAAAAAAAAATATTTTTGTGAAAATCGCATGCGTACAAAAAAAGCGTTCAGTTCCATGTCATTACTATTATATTACTGTAACAACTATTTGATAGTATTGTTACCATTTTCTTTAAGTTTTCATGTGAAACAAGCGATCTGCAGAAGAAATAGATTTATTTTGCACTATTGTAGAAGTGAGGTTAGAATAAATGTCAAATTTCAGCTCCATGGTAACACGTATAATTTCAGCTCCATGGCCTATATGAAGTGTTCCGTGTGCTTCATGCAGAGAAACTTTTTTCTCTGTGTCGGTTATTTTAAAATATTAATCTATAAGGTAGTTTAGCTATGCCGGATTACTCTGCTCGATCTCGATTTTAGATTATCCAAAAAATGAAACGAAATATTCATTATTAAATATTATATTTGCTGTTGTTTTATAAAACTTTATATATGTTAACTAATATCTAAAATACTGTTATAATATTAAATAATTTATCAATTTATTATTCATTTTCATTTTAGCAAAATATTAAGAAGAAATTTTTATTTTGTACAATATATTAGGAATAAAAGGATGCGGTTCAGCTCCACATGGCAGCCAATTTTCAAAAATTTGCTATTATTTTCGTATAAATATAGTTGTAGTAAAATTGTTTAAAATATAATTATATTATACCCTAATAAGAAAAATTAGTGCAGAGAAACATTAAAAAAAATAAATTTCTACCAAAACTTATCTTGAAATAGGACAGTTACGCCAGATTCGACCATATGGGAATGTGATCCATATCAACCGTAGCTATTGCAATGTTTTTCAAAGCAATGGTTTATATTGGAATAGTTTTCATGGCAAATACGAATAGTTACCATAGCAACGGTTGCTATAAATATGTTCTTAATAGCAACCGTAGTTATGGGAATGTTTTACATAACAAATATTGATATAGGAAAATTTTCCACAGCAACGGTTGCTGTAAGAATGTTTTCCATAGTAACCGTTGCTAAGGGAATTTTTTTATAGCAAATATTGACTTTGGAATATTCTGCATAGCAACGGTTGTTATAGAATTTTTTTTCAAAGCAAACGGTTGCTATAGAAATGTTTTTTATAGTAAAAATTACAAATTCTTACAAATTCCCAGCTAAATAAGATTAAAAATAAGATGTTGTTTAAAATGTGGAGCTGACAAGCAGCAAAATTAACAATAAGTGAAATGTTGGACAATACTTTTAAACCGATACTTCACATTCTTCTTCGACAACCTCGACTTCTATACTTGCATCCAAGAAATGATTTTTGGTATTAAATTATCAGTGAAGAATCTTGTTAAAAAAAGATCAGTAATCTACATTTTCATTTTCCAGTATGATTATTTTTTTATAACTTAATTGAATATTTTTGAAAAAAGTTTAGTCGAATTATACATTATTTAGCTTTTAAAAATAGATATCTATATCTGTTATCCGTAGTAAAGAAGTTCATAATTACAGTTACTACCCTATTGCGGTCGAAAATTGCTTTTTTCGTGGTATCGTCTCGGTATCGTCTCGGAAATTTTTTTGCGGTATCGTCTCGATATCGTCTCGGAAAACGAGATGATACCGAGCCTGGTCTCGGTCTCGTGCGCAGCCCTAGGTTTGATGTGCTATAAAAATTGGAATCTGCTTTTAAATCCAATTATACAAGTAACAATTGTTTTATTTTACCAGACTAACGTTCAATAATAATATAACTACAGACTATTTTCATGGTTGTTGACACATTTTGGTAAAAAATGTATAAAACATGAAATATGTATTTTTATAAGATCTAGAATATCTTTCATTAAACTCCACAATGAAAAAAATATTTTCACATGTAAAGGAAAATTCCACATATGTGACTCAAAATAATAAACAATAGAATTTTGTGTAAAAAACTTATTTTTATAATCACATGTTTACTCTTTTTATAATTTCAACCTAATTTAAACGGGTAAAAGAGGAGTTCAGTTGCCATAATCGGTTAAATTTTTTTATCGAATACAGGGGGGTTGGGGTGCTATAAGAAATTAAATTTTTTAAACAGATGCAGGGTGGTTGGGATGTCATAAAAAATTGAAACTACTTTTATATCAAAATACATAGATAACATTTGTTTCAATTTTCAGACGTATCAGACTACTGTTCATTGTTTAGAAATAATACAACTATAGACTTCATCTTCCTTCACACTTTTTTGTATTTTTTAAGAAATTATTAACTGTTAGTAAAAAATATATACAACTTAAAATGTGTAGTTTCATAAGATCTACAAATTTTGTCGTAAATCTTTTTTATAATTTCGAATATTATGAGATAATAGCGAAAAGCCGTGAATAATTATAATAGTTTTTTATGGATTTTACTATAATAACCAAATTCGCGCTAATCTTCACTGTCATTTTTGTCCAAAAGCGAACAGCTATATTATTATTTACAAACTTACTTACGTTTTAAAATATTTTCTGAACAGAAGTGTACAAAACTACGTTTTTTGTTTTTGACCTTATAAGGCCCAATTTTTATTTCAGATAAAATATGAGTTACCGACCTATAGTACACCCCTATACACAAACTATCAACTATTATTTTTGAAATGTTTATAAACAAAATGTCACAATAACATAAGGTATAGTATGAATATAGAAAAAAAATTAAGATTTAAAAAAACTGCACTGTTCAAATTTTATAAAACGGTTTACAATAAATTTTAAAATTTTTAATTTGTGATAAAATTAAATTAAGTTATTCTTTTGTTTCAGATATTGTCTAACTTAAAATCATAAAATCTGTCTTTATAAGGCCAAGATTTGAAAAATATATTTGTGTAATAAGTTGTAAAAGAACATTTTAAAAATGTTTCAAAATACTCAAATAACTTTTTTTTTAATAAAAAATTTTAGAGTATTGTATCAAACAACATTTTCCACTTTAGGCAAAATAATGCCCAATTTTAATTTTAGACCAAAAAATCAATTGCAACTTAATCTTTTACGTGTTTTTTGATTTGTTATAAAAATTTGTAAGCAGAATTGTGTCGAATTGCTTTTTTATTTTGGGTCTTATAAGGCCCCTCTTAACGGAGGTGAAGGAGGCGTTGATATTCCATAATTAATTGGGTTTATTTAACAGGGGTACCGGGGCGTTGTGATGCTATAATAAACTGAATTGTTTTTAAACTAATACAGGGTGATTCGAGTGTCATAAAGAATAAAAACTGTTTTAAACAAAAAATTGATATGTAGACTATTCATGTAGACTATTTTCATTATCGTTGACACATTTTTGTATTTTTTTTAAGAAAACTGTTAACTTTTGGTAAAAAAATATATACAACACAAAACGTCTATTTTTATTCAATCTACAACTTTTGTCTAAAATATTTTTTTCAAATTTTGAATATTTTATGAGATAATATAAAATAAACTATGAATTATTATGGTAGTTTTTTATGGTTTTTATCACAATAATCAAATTCGTGCTGATTTTCACTATTATTTTCGTAATTAGTGTATTAAGATAGATAAGCGTATCAAGTTTCATTAAAATGCTAGGTACGTCATAATTTTCGAAAGTACACCTCTTACTTCTTTTCTAACAGAATTAAAAAATTTCTTATATTTTAAAAGATTTTCATGTCTGAAGTGTATAAAACTACATTTTTTATTTTGTGTCTTATAAGGCCCGATCTTAATTTCACTTCCAAAAGTAATTTGATATACTATTATTTGCATATTTTATAATATTGAAAAAAACTTTACACTTACAACACAGGAGAATTTTGTATTTTTAGTCCTATAAGACCCAATTTGTATTTTAGGGCCAAAAATAAACAGCTCTGTTATTAGTTACAAAATTTCTTATGTTTCAAAAGATTTTCAGGTCAGAGGTGTACAAAACTACATTTTTTATTTTGGGTCTTATAAGGCTCAATTTTTATTTTGGGCCAAAAAATGAACAGTTGTATTATTAGTTACAGAATTACAAAATTTCTGATATTTTTAAAGATTTTCAGGTCAGAAGTGTACGAAACTACATTTTTTTCTTAGGCCCTATAAGGCCCAATTTTTATTTTGGGCCCAAAAATGAATTTCAATATTAATGAACTACAATAATACGGAAATGAACACATTTTTTGCAAAACTTCAAAAAATGCTTTGGGGCCGTCCATAAATTACGTAAAGCTTTTAGGGTAGGTGGGTGGTCAAGCTATTCTTTACGACCAGCAGAAAAAATGGCGCTAATGTATGTAAAAGTGTCTTACAGACAGGGGTGAGTGGGTTAAAATTTTCAAAAAAAGCTTTACATAATTTTGGAGTTTTTGCAACTTGAAATGAAAAATTATACATGAATTTTTAAATTCTAAGCAATGTACAGACAAAACTTGGATTTTATAGATATAGATAGATAGATATTGATATTGAAATATTCTCCATAGCAACGGTTGCAATGGGGCTGTTTTGCAAAGCAACGGTTGCTATAGATATGTTATCTATAGCATGTTCCCATGTAATGGGAATGTTTTTCATAGAAATTATTGTTAAAGGAATATTCTGCATAGCAACCGTTGCTATGGATCACATTCACATATAGTGACTTTTCATATGTTAGTATACTTTAAAACAGCTCGATCTTGCCTTTTCTGAAAAACTATGTATAAATGTATGTATGTATATGTATGTAAGTGTGTTACTTAGATATCTCAGCTTAAAATAATTTTTTAAAAATGATTTTTTTGTAAATCTAAGTTAAGTAAGTCTTTAATACACTACCAAGTTTCACTAAAATCAATTAAGCCGTTCTCGAGTGATACCCGTACAAAATATTGATAACAGACAGACAGGCAGACAGACAGAAATGTTTGTTTTCATTTTCGGAATCCTGATCACTTTAAATGAAAAAGTATGTAAAAATTTTTGAATCTGGTGCAATATACAGACAAAATATTGATTATATTTATATAGAAGAAGATTGACATTGACATATTCGGCATAGCAACGGTTGCTATGGGAATTAGTTGATTACGAAAATGATAGTAAAAATTAGCGCAAATTTGGTTATCATGGTAAAAACCATAAAAAAATATCATAATAATTCATGGCTTTTTGTTATTGTCTCATAAAATATTATAAAATTTTTTTAAAAAATTACAAAAGCATGTCAACGACAATAAAAATACTCTACAGTTAATTTATTACTGAACAATGAACAATAGTCTGATAACACAGGCACACAAAAAAAGAAAAGTGTCATGGTCGAGACACTACACTAGTGTATTTTTACGTATTTTTTACGCTGAATCCGAATCCGAAATCAGAATTTCTGGATTGGCTAAATTTTTTGAGATAATCTCAAAAAATCAAATCTCAAAAAATTTCAAAAACACCAAAAAAAATCCCAAAATTTTTTTTTTAGCTGAGACACTACATTAATGTATTTTTATGTATTTTTCTCCGACGAAACTGAATCTGAAGTTAAAATTATCAAATTGGCAAATTTTTTAAAAATTATCTCAAAAAAAACACTAATTAATTCGGATTCAGCGGAAAAAAATACGTAAGAATACACTAGTGTAATGTCTTGGCCATGACATTTTTCTTTTTTTTTGTGCCTGTGTAATTGAAACAAATGTTATACCCTTTGTATTTTGATTTAAAAACAGTTTCTACTTTTTTTGACATCCTGACCACCCTGGTATTAGTTAAAAACAATTCAATTTATTAAAGCGCTCCAACCTCTCGGTACCCCCTGTTAAAAATAATTAAATTTAATATGGCATCCCAACTCCTCCTTTACCTTTTTAAATTAGGTTAAAGATAGAAGCAAAAACTCAGTCAAAGAGTCAATAGAGATTTCTACTAATCATTTAGTGAAAAATAACTAATTATTAGTCAAATTCATTTGTGTATTATGTCAAAATAACTTATATTTTAGTACAATTCTGTTTACTCATTTAATAAGTCAAATTTTTAACTATTTTTTAGCTACTTTTCACTAACAATTAGTCATTTTTTTACTAATAATGAATTATTTTTCACTAATTGCTGAAACAAAAACTCAGCCACGATTTTACTAATAATAAGTTATTTTTAACTAATTCAGATTTAGATAGAATATTTCTTAATATGACAGAATATTTTTTTCTGTGTGGAATTTAATAAAAGACATTACAATATATAATGTTTGGAAAAGAATTATGTTGCTTAGATGAACTGGTACCAGTTCGAAACGTTGGCAATAAAAGTTTTTGAGAACTAATCCGACCAATGAAGCCGTTTTATTCCTCAACGTTGCTTAGAATAGTTTGTTTTAAATACTTTCTGCACGAAAATCAACTGCCAAGTAGTAGGACCCACTATTTAAAACTTTTCGAGATATCGAATTTTGAAATTACAATTTTTGCGTGTGAAAACTGCATTAGGCTTTCGTGGCGGTCGGTCTGAACGTTTCGTTGCCATGCCAAAGATCTTGAATTTGATTCTTTTTCCTTTTAAATTGCTTTAATTTATACTCTGTTAATTATTATTTATTAATTAATAAAGCAATTTAAACGAAAAAATAATTAAATTCAAGATCTTTAGCATGGCAACGAAAGGTTTAGACCACCCGCCACGAAAACCTAATGCAGTTTTCACACGCAAGAATTGAATTTTCAAAATTCGATATCTCGAAAAGTTTTAAATAGTGGGTCCTACTACTTGGCAGTTTTTCATTACTAGTACTAAACTTGGAGTAGTGTAAATATTATCCAAATCTGTGAGGGTCATATTGTAAGGTCCCCTTGTAAGTCTATTAATTCAAGTTAATTTATTCAATCAATTTATTCGTTTTAAAAAATATATAATATTTTTGCGAATTAAGATATTTTAGGTGTGAAAATCAAAACAAAACTATGAAATTGTAATAAAATGTTAGATTAACATTAAGTTTGGAAAATACTCCATTATATATTTTGAATTTTGAATATCTGATGCCAGATTCGTATCCAGTAACCTTAAAAATCGTTTAGTACCATGTTTCATACGAATCCACGAATTTTCGTTAATTGAATCTTCTATATCAAGTCCGTCATGTTGAATTTCAAAAATATAATATCTTATTTAAAGTCAGAATGAGAAAAATATTACAGATCCTAAGCTTCGGATAAATTCTTAAATCTTATTATTTTTTGTCGCCATTTTGGAATGGACATTTCAAATTTCGAAGTTTTAATACGAAACTTACCTTCTGTTACTTAGAAACATTATAAATAATGAGTTTTATCATATTTTATAAATTTTTGCAGTGTGCACAATATCATTTTTAACGATTTTATATTAATTACTAACTTCAGGACAGATATTTTATATCAACATTTTTTTTATAATCTTTCTTAATAATTTTCTTCAATTCTACATTTGTTTGCCTTTATTTTGGTCTAAAGATCATCCATTTTGGTCAATTCCTTTGACAGATATTAGGCTTTGTCACAAAAATTATCAAAGGTTCCCACTGTGCATTGCCTTGAAGCAGAACACGGGGAGGCAAAACTGAAAGGTTTCGTGTCTAGCGGTTGCCCACAAAGAGGAGTATAATCACCTCTACTGTGGTGCATGGTGGCAGATGGACTTATAGTGGAGCTCAATAGCTTGGGGTTTTTCACGCAAAGTTATGTGGTCGACTTCGTGGTAATTTTGAGAGGTTTCTGCTTGGAAGTCCTGTAATTGATGCAGACAGCCCTAGAAATCGTGAAGAGATTGTACGCTCAAACCGGGCTGTCTGTTAACCCACAAAAAAATCAATTTACTAATCTTCCCTAAGAAATATAAGGTCCTAAATTCGAAAGGACATATATTTTATGGAAAAGAAATTGCAATTACTACTTTGACTAAATAGCTAGGAGTTATTCTGGATAGTAAATTGAACTGGAATGAGCATTTCGAGTATCAGTCCAAAAAATTTTGTACTGCCTTTTTGATCTGCAGGATGGCGATAGGGTCATCCTGGGGGCTAAGGCCGAACAAGGTATATTGGCTTTACCAGATGATTGTAAATGCCAGATTCCTGCACTCTACAATAGTCTGGTGGCACAGAATCAAATTAATTACGGTTAAGGGTAAACCGCAAAGTCTCCAGGCTATAGTTTTTAGGGGAATCACTGGAGCTATAAAAACCACGCCGAACTGCGGCGTTGGGACTTATGCTTTCAGAAGAACCTTCACATGTCTCAGTTGTCGCTAAGGCGGCGGTCACTATGAGCAGACTCGAAGCACAAAGGAGATGGAAATTCGGGGGATTTCACACAAAATTCTCAAGCTTCATTCTATTCATTCCTAAAATTAATATTGAACAGATAGAATAACAAAGAAAGTCAAATTTAAACCTTTCTTTCAGGTATCTACCTGAGTACTTGCTGCAATAGAGTGTCAATCTCGTTAGGACACTTAGCTACAGTCTGGCAGGCTAAAGTTTGTGCAATCCTTTCTTGCGCACAGATGATCCTTGAAAAATAGACATTTGGCAGAAGGGTAAGCATATGTGTGGATAGCCAGGTTGCTTTAACTGCCTTGAACAATCCAATTATCTAATTAAAACTGGTTTGGGAATGCCGTAAAGCCTTAGACGATCTTGGATTGAGAAACAAACACAGATTGATCTGGATACCTGTACGACAAAGACATGAAGGGTCCCTATCTGATTATCCTCGAAGGTACTTACCTCTCTAAAAAGCTAGATAAATATGATCCAATTCAAATTGGTAAACTGGTTTATAGTGTTAATAGGGATGATTATAGAATCTATGTGAGCGGCTCTAACCAAGCAAAAGTTTTTTGTGAAACCTGTCAGGATGCCAATCATATGTTAGAGTCAGAAATCCTTTTAAAATTTAATATTAAAGCTTTTATTCCTCCGTCTCTTTTTTGTAAGAAGGGATTTGTCAGGATTAGCTCGGTGCATTCCGTGTCAGATATTTTTGATGACCTTGACCTTGAATCTAAACAATATATTATTTCAGCCCATCGCAGACTTGATAATGGTGGCAAGGCCCTTCATGTAGTTGATATTATTTTTCTGACGAAGCAGATCGTCACTTATATTTTATTTAGTGTGTAAGTGGACGTGTGATCTATTCAGAGAATGTCTGATTTGTTAATATAAGATATCTAGTATATTAAGAAGAGTTAATTTTTAGTTGTTAATCGGTGCAGCTCAGGTATTTTCCGTATTTACAGCCCTGAACAAGCGCCCGATTTCCGCTTCGTAGCAGTCCCCGGAGTTTTCTAATTTTACGATCACGTGGGGTAATTAGCCAATTAAAATTGGTGAAATAGATTTTCGCGGTTTTCCTACATTTTCCCTCGTCAGCAGCAGAGCCCTCTTTCTCTGTTTCAGCTAGGAGTTGCCATTGGTTGGACAAGGACAGCAGTCGAACATTAGGAGAGCGAGAGAGAGGCCAATCAGGAAGGGGCGGAGTCCCCACCCCTCACGATTCTCTGTGCCGGCTCGATCAGCCGGTCGCGGCAGTTGAGCAAAAGCTTTTGGAGAAAAAAGACAGTTTTTCCGTTCGGCCGACGTCGTACCTGTGTCGCGAAATTCACCCGCTTATTAGTTTGGAGATTGTTATTTTCCTTTAGTGTAGTTTTTCTTAAGTTCCCCGTTGGGATAATAAATAATTATTTGGGTACATTGTGTGTGTTATTGGGGGGGGGGGGGGGGTGATCCTGGGTGAGTTTCCTGGAGTCCTTCTTCTGAAGCACGTGCCGAGACTTCCTGGTTGTTGTATCTATCGATATTGGTAAGTGCAGATTACGTGAGTTATTTTGGTCGTTGTTCTCCGATCTCACGACAAACCTGACGGTTCAGCGGAATCTCCCTTTGGTCGGTGGTAAGAAACGTTATTGGTGAGAAGATAAAAATTAAAAGTGAAATAGTGATGTTTGGGTATTTTTAATTTATAAATTGATTAATAAATTCAAACATTATAATTGGCATCCCTTGTGAGGATTTTCTGCTGAGAGTCGAGAGATCGGAAAACGAACGAAGAGTGAAAACGGGTAAGAGCGGTGAGAAAGTTTGACGGGTGGACGAAAAGAAAATGAATTAAAATTGTTAGGAAGAAAATGAAGTGTCGGGAAATTAAGAAATAAATCTAGTGGGGAGACGCGTAAAGGAAGTGGGTAGGCAAATAAAAGTCATATAGAAGTAATTTTGTGAAAAACGGAGTAGAATTGAAGCGGGGTAAAAATCGAATTTCGGGAGTTTGGCAAAAACGTGGTCGCGAGTAAACGGAAAAGCAAAAGTGGAAAGTGCGGTGCGATGAGTGTATGATTCTACACATTCGAGTATCGGCGAAAGTAGTCGTAAATAACACGCTTACTCGTGTTATGTGGTTCGTTTCCTCGTTTGGAGATCAAAAATCAATTCAATTTTTTTTGTTTTTGTCAATCATTTTCTAAGCGTGAGTTTTCGCACCACGAACGGGGTTGAGTAGTTTGCGCAGGCGCTGACGGCGTACCAGCTAACGAGAAAATTTTTAAAAAAATTAGGGGTGGAATAAAATTGGTTGATGGTCTTTTGTTTGTGGTTTTGTTAAATTTTGTTTCAGAATGTATTGTCTGGATTAGGTTCCGGTGGGAAGAAGCGAGACGTAGTAGGAAATTCTTAAGAAGCCAGTGATAACGGACTGATTTTTTACACGTGGTAAAACCGGAAGTGCGGTTTCAACCAAGCGGTTAAGAAACCGACGTTTTGTTTTTCTCTCTCTACCGTTTGTACGATTCAGGTGTATATATGGGACGTTCCACGTCAAACGGACCAGAGCTCTGTCCAAAATTCTAATTAACGAAAATGAATTTATTATAACTCAAAATACTCGTAAGCTTATCCCCTTTCAATTAAAAAGTGGCAAATTTTAAAATAGAAAATGGCGTCATTCCTGGGCAACGCAATAGACGCTGAAATCGCAAATACGCAAATATATTTATTACTTTCTCTCTTCAAACGATGCAGAAATGTTGGGTAACAACATATTTTAATGTTTTCGGACACGCTGATTACGAATCTAAAGTCCGAATTTCAAAATTCAAAATGGTGGATCCAATATGGCGGACGAATTTGACAAAATTCGTCGAATTCGCTTGAAACTTGTTACTCGGATGTTTTTGGGGTCGCTGATTACGAATTTGATGTTAGTTTTTCAAAGTACAAAATGGTGGTTCCAATATGGAGGTCGGAATTTTAAAAAAATTATTAAAAATGCTTAAAACTTGTTACTCGGGGGTTTTTGGGGTCGCTAAATACGAATCTCATGTTAGTGTTACAAAATACAAAATGGCGGATCCAATATGGTGGACGGTAATTATAAAAAATCAAAAAAATTGCTTGAAACTTGTTACTCGGGGGGTTTTGAGATTGCTGACAACGAATCTGATGTTGGTTTTTCAAAATACTAAATGGCGGATCCAATAGGGCAGACAATATTAAAAAAGCCATTAAAAACTCTTAAAACTCGTTATTCGTGGATTTTAGGAAGGTACCTGTTAATACAAAAATTCAGAGAGCACACTAGTTTTTTAATGTAACAAGTTTCAAGCAAATATAATGAGTTATAAAATAAGCATCCGCCATATTAGATCCCCCAATTTGAATTTTAAAAATGAGACTTCAGATTCGTAATCGGCGACCCCGAAAACCTCCGAGTCACAAGTTTCAAGCGGATTCAATGAATTTTAAAATAACCGTTCGCCATACTGGAGCCGCCATCTTGAATTTTGAAAATCAGACTTCAGATTCTTAATCTACGACCCCGAAAACCCCCGAGTAACAAGTTTCAAGCGGATTCAATGAATTTTCAATTAACCGTCCGCCATATTGGATCCGCCATTTTGTATTTTGTAAAACTAACATCAGATACATATTTAGCGACCCCAAAAAACCACGAGTAACAAGTTTTAAGCATTTTTAATAATTTTTTTAAAATTCCGACCTCCATATTGGAACAACCATTTTGTACTTTGAAAAACTAACATCAAATTCGTAATCAGCGACCCCAAAAACATCCGAGTTACTCGGGGGTTCTCGAGGTCGCTGATAAGGAATCTGAAGTCCGATTTTTAAAATTCAAGATGGCAGATCCAATATAACGGACGGTTAATTTAAAATTCATTGAATCCGCTTGAAACTTGTTACTCGGGGGTTTTCGGGTCGCTGATTTAGAATCTGAAGTCCTACTGTCTAAATTCAAGATGGCAGATCCAGTATGGCGGACGGTTATTTTAAAATTCATTGAATTCGCTTGAAACTTGTGACTCGGAGGTTTTCGGGTCTCTGATTACGAATCTGAAGTCTGATTTTTAAAATTCAAAATGGGGGATCCAATATGGCGGATGCTTATTTTATAACTCATTATATTTGCTTGAAACTTGTTACATCGAAAAACTAGTGTGCTCTCTGAATTTTTGTATTAACAGGTAACTTTCTAGAATCCACGAATAACGAGTTTTAAGAGTTTTTAATGGCTTTTTAATATTGTATGCCATATTGGATCCGCCATTTTGTATTTTGTAAAACTAACATCAGATTCGTATTTAGCGACCCCAAAAACCCCCTAGTAACAAGTTTTAAGCATTTTTAATTTTTTTTTTTAAATTCCGTCCTCCATATTGGAACCCCCATTTTGTATTTTGAAAAACTAACATCAAATTCGTAATCAGCGACCCCAAAAACCCCCGAGTAACAAGTTTCAAGCGAATTCGACGAATTTTGTGAAATTCTTCCGCCATATTGGATCCGCCATTTTGAATTTTGAAATTCGGACTTTAGATTCGTAATCAGCGTGTCCGAAAACATTTAAATATGTCGTTACCCAACATTTCTGCATCGTTTGCAGAAAGAAATTAATAAATATATTTGCGTATTTCCGATTTCAGCGTCTATTGCGTTGCCCAGGAATGACGCCATTTTGTATTTTAAAATTTGCCACTTTTTAATTGAAAGGGGATTAGCTTACGAGTATTTTGAGCTATAATGAGTTCATTTTCGTTAATTAGAATTTTGGACAGAGCTCCGGTCCGTTTGACGTGGAACGTCCCATATATGGGTGATTCTCCACGAAACCGACAATTTGGTTACTGTTATTTTAGAAATTTTATTTTCTAATTAAAATAAAAATCGTAATGTAACTTTCGAGTATGATTGTCAAGAATGAAATATCTGTGATGGGCCGGACAAATTGTTTATAATTATTGTATTTTTTAAACAAATTAGCTGTTACCGCATCTATGTACCATAATCGGTTGCAGTATAACAAAATCGATAGTTGGATTTACATGAAAGTGAAATAAAAATAATTAGCATTTTAACTTTTAGATTTTATATTTGTTAAACAATATTTGTTTAAACAAATTATAAAAAGTCACATTTAATTAAAAGTATGGATGTAAATCGATTCTACAAGAAAAATTAGAATGATTTTGTTCTGATCATATTTTATTTTAAGGCATAATTTGTAAATAAAATCGCTATAAACAAATAAAGTAATCCATGGTGATAATTTATGCGGTAATTTATGAAAATATTAAGGTAATTTATAATAATAATGCAAACGAAATTCAGGATTTGAAAAACTGAGTCATGAAATTTATGTAGTAATTTATGGAAATTTATGGTAACTTATGCAGTAATTTATAAAAAGTTTGAGGTAATTTATAATAATAATACAAATCAAAATTCAAGATTCAAAAAACTAATGCAAGAAATTTATTTCGTAATTTATGGAAATTTAAGGTAATTTATAATTTTTTTGAGGTAATTTATAGTAAATAAAAGAAAATAAAAAAAAATAATTTTGGAAATTTATGGAAATTTATATGGTAATTTATGGAAATTTATGTGGTAATTTATTAACATTTATGGAAATATATGTTGTATTTTTATAAATTATTTTAAAAACATTTATTGTAATTTATTAACACATAATTTAAAATTTGCAAATCAGTTACCAACAATTTATACAAATTTATACGGTAATTTATGAAAATTTATAAAGTAATTATTGATAAACTTATTAAAATTATGACAGATTAAGTAAATTTTATTTGTTTAATTTAATTTGGACACAATCACAAAAATTGTTTTAATTGTACACTTGGTTGAATCAAAAATTCAATGAAAGACAGCCAAAAGGCTTCACCATGATGCAAAAGGCTTCACCATGACGCTAAGGCTTCACCATGACGCTTAATGAATACTGTTTTTTTAAACAAATTTTCAGCAATTTTTAATCGGTTTTGCATTCCTGCCATTTAAATTCACTGAAATAATACAACCATCAATCATTTAATGAAAAAAAAATTTTTCTTTTTGATTTATTACGAAATATGTAAAGGCTTCACCATGACGATTCAGTGATTCCCTACACAAAATTGGCGCTTCAAACGTAAAAAAAAAAAAATCAATTACAAAATTTGTTTCTGTTGTAGTGAATCTCTTCAGGGAGGTCAATTGTTGTTTGTACTAAAGTATAACTACATTCTGATTTGATTTTTATGAAATATTTCAATTTTTTAAAAAGGCTTCACCATGACGCAAAAAACTGGGGACAAGATATAACATCTAAAAAGAAATAAAAAAAAAATAAAATTTTTTTACAACCAATTTTTTTTCTAAATTCTACACACTTAGACAATAAAAAAATGTTACAATTAATTAGTTTTATTATTAAAGTTTACTAAGAATATTTATTTTTGTTTCAAAACTGACCCTGGGGACAGGCTTGACCATGACGATTTGGCTCTTAAATTTGAACTTAACAAAAAATATTTAATCTAATAAATTAAAGTGGCTACAGGCTTTTGTTTCTGATCACTAGAGCTACTTTTTCACGTTGGATTCATTACCATATGTGCAATATGTTTCTTAAAAAGCACAAGGGACATGGAATTGTCGGTTTCGTGGAGAATCACCTATATAATTTTGTTGTTGTTGTAAAAACAAGTAAGTTTTTTATCTTCAGATAAATAAAACCTAAAGTGAAAATTTTTCCTGAAGATGTTGGGAAAGCCACTCTACGGAAAATCCCTCTAATTGTGAAATCGTGTTTATGGTCCTGAAAAATACATTCAGGAAAGCCACACAACGGAGATTTCGTTCCGAAGCATAAAAGAAAAAAAGTTTCAAAGTTTTTTTTTCTTTCAGAATTTATTAATTGTGTTTATGTATTTAGTCTTGAATAATATTTTGATTGTTGATTTTTCTGTGTAATATGATTGTATGATTGTTGTTCTGGTGAGGAGAAGAGAGGGGCAACGGAAAAATTTAAAACGATAGTACGTGGCGGAGGTTGTTTTGTCGTGGGAAATTTGTTTCTCTTTCTTTTTCTTCTCCGGAGTGCCGAGAATACGGGGGTGAAAAAACGCGAGCCAAATGTGAATTTGGATTGTTGAGATAATTAAAAATTTTTTTTGTGGGTTTTTGTTAAAATAGTACGGGGTTAATTTTAAAATTTCTTTTGTTTTCTCTCTCTTCATTCATTGATCTAATTAAGAAAATTAATAATGATGGAGAGATACTGCGAACAAACGTGGAGAATTTTAGAAATTCCGCAGATTGCCGAGGCCTAGCGGCAAATCCAGATAATGCCTCAGGAAAGGGTAATCGAGGAATTGAGCAGTCAGGAGTGCAGCGTGACAGGCACGTTGCAAGTGCTCCGTGAGAGACTCCTCCGATCGGAAATAAAATATATCTTCCCGGAAACAGTGGTTGTTCTGTGGTTTGATACTTTCGATCGTGAGGGGTCCGAATTTGAATTCAAATTCGAGGCTCTGCTAGGCCAAAGATAGGGGAGAGCAGGACCAAGTCCTTTTGTTACAAGGAACCGTAGGTCCAGATTATTGCCCGATCCTGGAAGTAATCCGGAAGTGACGGGCGAAGGAGCGACTTCGCCATTAGTGAATCCGGAAGTTCCTAGTTTAAGAGGGGAGGACGGAGATCGAGTGGAGGGGGGTAGTGGGACGACAACCACTGCCTCTGTAGTGACCACCGCGATTTGTAAGACCCCCAGGGTAACGAGTAGGACAACGTTTGCCACTACTTTGACCACCAACTCATCGGGGACCGGACGAGGGGTACCGACGTTTGTAACGTGGGTGGTTCTAGTAAAAAAAGGAGACATAGACGCGTCGTGTTATCGTCAAGTGGGACGGAAACTTAGACTGACTCCACGCCGAATAAAAATTATGGTGGTAAGCGTTTTTATTCAAATCTTAGTGGGGGGTCGAAAGTTGTGAAAATTTTCAAGGACTGGGACATTAAGTTGTCAGGAGGGGAGAAAGAGGACGCGGAGGAATTTTTAGAGAGGGTCGAGGATTGCAAGGAGTGCAACCTCTTAAGTGATTCGGAAATTTTGACAGCCCTTCCGAGTGTTTTACGCAAAAATGCGAGCCGTTGTTTCCGACTCGTGCGCACAGTGGGCCAGAAGACACTTAAAAGTGGCGAAAATATCAAGCCATTATTTGTTTTCAAAGGCAATTGGTATAGGGAAATTTTTGGGGTCGCTGATTACGAATCTAAAGTTAGTTTTTTAAAATTCAAAATGGCGGCTCCAATATGGCGGTCGATATTTAAAAAAAAATTACTAGATATTTATGAAACTTGGTATCAAAAAGTTTCTGGGGTCGCTGATTACGAATCTGAAATCAGTTTTTTAAAATTCAAAATGGCGGCTGCGAAATGGCGTTCGATAATAAAAAAAATTACTGGATATTCATGAAACTTGGTATAAAAGAGTTTTTTGGGTCGCTGATTACGAATCTGAAGTCATGGTTTAATTCGACATAAGATTAGAAGTTAGAAACACCAAAAAAACCTATTATAATAAAGTACAATTTATTCAGAGTCCAAAAAAAATTTTCTACAGCAAATTTTATAAAAATTTAATAACTTTTTAAAAATTCTAACCGCTATTTTGATTTTAAAAAAATTAACTTTAGATTCGTAATCACTGACATAAAAACCCACCCTTAATGAAATTTCGAAAAATTACGTCTAGAAATTAAAAAACATTTTATATTAAAAAGCATTTGGTGAAAAATGTTAACCGCAGTGGTGGATCCACGGGGGGGTCATGAGTGTCATGCCTCCCCTCCTAAAGACTTATATTAATGTGAGAGAAAAAGAAATAACACTAGAGACAGTTATATTGCTATCTTTTTCTATCTCATATATAACCCCCGCCAAAATTCTTGTCTGGTTCCGACCCCGGTTAACCGCCAAATTGAATCCGACATTTTGAATTTTAATCTATTAATTAGGAATTGTAATCATGGGTTCTAAAGAACCTACATGCCAAGTTTGATGAAAGTATTGAAAACAAGAATTATTTATTCAGAAAATGAGGTAACAAATACGTATACAAATGTGTTTTGGTTAAAATTTTGGACGTAGATCTAAAAAGTAGCAAAAAGTAGCAGTAATATCTTATAGTGTATACTTTAAGAAAAAAAATTACGTTATAGCCATTTAGATATTGTGGTTAATGGAGGTTAATGGCTTATCAGTAGCAAGTCATATACTACGAATAACAAGAATTTCAAATTTCAGATACCATCCTGCAGTCGTAGGTACATGTATATGTTAATAATCACTTGGCTTTTAAAAAGTAATATCCCTTGGAAGAAAAAAATGGAGGGATAGATTATTATTAAATTTACAATTCAAAATATATGCTGAATTTGCAAAATATGAGTGAACTTAATTCTAAACAATTTTCAAAGTTTAAGTGTTCACCATTTAAGAAATACTTTATCAATTCCCTTGAAAGTTGGTCTTTGACTACTTCCATTATTATATAAAAAGATAGTTTAGTCCTTTGGACCAAATTCACAACTTGAATTTGTTACATTTTTGCCACTTTTTACGGTCTCTTGGCCCACTGTGGTGCGTAGGGACCTGTGCTCTTGGAACTCGTTTAAAAAACTTTTTAAACGAGAATTTTCAGTTGCTTTGGTGGACGACGACGTTTTAAATGAGGCGCGAGCCAGGACACAGGCGAAGGGCGAAAAGATCTCGGACTTCATTTTAAACATGAGGGTAATAGTGGGACACTTAAGACGTCCCATCTCGCGAGAATCTTTTTTGAGAATTGTATTTAAGGGGCTGACGACGGAGTACCGACGTCAATTGTCGAATTCCGAATTCGACAATATCGAAGAATTCGATAACGAGTGTCCCTTGCCACGTCCCACTGGCAACCGAATGTTCTGCCAAGTGTGTGGGACAAATGGGACAACTTTTTAGGGATTGTCCCAACTGTGTGGATTTGAGAAACGGATGTTGGGAAACGGGGCAAGGGGGGGACCGAGCAACCCTTCCCCCCCAGGACCTTCGTCGGTGGGACAATAGAGGAAGAGGAAGTGAACCCGGATATCTTTTTCACTTTAATTCGTGCGGAAGATTATTTCGGAGGGGAGAGAGTGGAATCAGAAGAGAAAATAAACGAAATAGGACATGGAGAGTTGAGTGGGATAATTGGGACACGAATGGGAAAACAACGAGGGGAACCAGAAATTCAAGAGGAATTTCAGCAAATTGAGGATGAAGTGGTGGGAGAGAGTGTCCCAGTGTCCCAAAACCTACAACAATGGACGGTGGTGGAGGAGAAAATGGGACCCCCATTGAAGTGAGGCCAGTGTCTCAGGTGGCAACTCAATCATTAGTGGATCCAGCAATCATTACTGAAGCTGGGATGCAATCCAGTAGTGATGGGACGGAACTTCAAGGAAGTGGGACGCATGTACAAGAGAGTGTTGGAACTGAATTTACTGATGTCCCATCAGCATGTTTAGTCCAGGGGAGGGGTGATGCTGTAGAGAATACAGCAGCTCCTGATTTAACGGAGGAAAGGATAGCTGCCTCATCCATGTAAAATCGTTATTTTCTGAAAGTTGTGATAGCGGACAAACCTTATATAGAGCTGTTTGATCCGAGCGCTACGGTTTCGCTGGTTGGGCCGGAATTAGCAGAAAAATTTCGGGATAGACTGACGAAAGCGAATACAGCAATTGAGAACGCGCTTGGTGGATCAACAGCAGCATTGGGTAAATTGAGGTTATGGTTAACGGTAGATGGTTTTTCTCAACCGTTTAACTTACGGATCGTAGATAATTTGTCCCATGACATGCTTTTGGGTAAGGATTTTTATCGAGCGGCCGACATGGATGTGAGGTTAGGAAGGGGGTTGTGGAGAGTTCAAGAGGGAGAATGGCACAAATTTTTGGAGTATGGAGAGTTGAGTCCAAAGGGGAGAAGTGGAATAGGAAATAGTGTAGAGGGAGATATTTTTCGGAATGTGCGGGGATTTATGAGTTATTAGAGGGGCAGAGGTCAAAAATTCAAAAATTGGTGGATCAGCTGATTTTACCACAGGAGGTGGACCATGGTATGACTTCCTTGACTGAACATAGCATAAATGTCACTGATCCAACACCAATTAAACATCGATCTTGTAGGATGTCGCCCATGATTTTAGAGTGGGCAAACCAGGAGGTGCAAACGATGTTAGAGAGGGGAGTGATTGAGAGATCGGCCAGTGAGTGTAGCAGTGCACCAGTTATCGTCACGAAAGGAGAGGGATCATTGCGTTTTTGTATTGATTACAGAGATTTAAATAAAGTGACAGTAAGAGACGCATTTCCCATTCCCTCCATTGACTCGATTTTGGATAAATTACGGAAAGCTCGTTATATTTCCAAGATCGATCTTAAGCAGGCTTACCACCAAATGCCGATGTCCCCTGAGAGTCGCAAATATACAGCTTTTGCTATTCCTGGTTCTGGTTTGTGTCAGTTCAAAAGAATGCCATTTGGACTCACAAATGCCCCTATGACATTCCAGCGATTAATCGATTCGTTATTTGGACCTGAGTTCGAACCTTACGTGTTTTGGTATCTAGATGACATAATCATCGTTACTGATGATTATGAGAAACATCTAGAATGGTTAAAGATTGTACTGAGAAAATTGGCGGAGGCTGGGTTGGTGGTAAATCCGGAAAAGTGCGAATTTGGGTGTTCGAGAGTTTCATACTTAGGTTATGTACTCGATAGTCAAGGATTGAGACCGGACCCAGAGAAAATCGCACCAGTGGTTGATTATCCGGCATCAACCAATATAAAACAGCTTCGTCGATTTTTAGGTATGGTGGGGTGGTATGCGCGTTTCATAGAGCATGATAGCAAATTAAAAATACCACTTTTGAGGTTATTACAAAAAGGCCGAGCTTGGGAGTGGGGAGAAGAGCAACAAGAGGCGTTTCAAGCATTGAAAAATAAATTGACTTTGGCACCAGTCTTGGCAAGACCAGACTTTACGAAGCCATTTACGATTCAATGCGACGCAAGTGGTTACGCGATGGTGCGGTGTTAACACAGGAGGGGGAAGACGGTGAACATCCCATAGTATTCGTGAGCAAAACTCTTTCTGTTCACAAGAGAAATTATAGTGTGACGGAGAAAGAGTGTTTGGCGTTGTTGTGGTCAATTAAGAAATTAAGACCATATATCGAGAGGTACAAATTCACGGCCAATACGGACCACATTGCTCTGAAGTGGTTGTGAAATTTAAAAGAACCGACGGATTGATTGGCGCGTTGGGCCCTCGAGATGCAGCAGTGGGACTTTGAGATTGTTCACCGTAGGGGAATTCACCACCATGTTCCGGATGCATTATCTAGGATGTACGAGGATGACTTTAAAGAAGTGGCGGCGTTTGAAATAATTTCAGACCCCTGGTACTTAAAAAGACTCGATTTGGTAGTGAAGTTTTCTAGCAGATTTCCAGGTTGGAAAGTTCTAGAGGGGAGTTTATATCGGTTCAGATATGATCCTTTATTGTTGCCATATACAGGGGATTAAGAGGGGTGAAAGTTAGTTGTGCCACTCGAATATCGTGAGAGAGTGCTTAAGAGTGCGCACTCAGAATTCTCGGCAGGACATTTGGGAATTGAGAAGACCTATGACCTATGAGTAGTGTTTCAAGACTTATTTTCTCGCTGGGTGGAGGTCAAGCCTTTAAGATCTGCGGATGGCAAGTCAATTGCACGGGCGTTTGAGGAGTTAATTTTGTTCAGGTGGGAGACTCCAGAGTTTTTGTTGACAGACAATGGCAAGGAATTTGACAATAAATTCCTAAAATCAGTCTTGAGAGATTATGGGGTCCAGCATCTCACTACGCCACCTTATCATCCGCAGGCAAATCCTGTCGAGAGGAGTAACCGAGTATTTAAAACTATGGTAGCGACATTCATAGGGGAGGATCTTAGAGAGTGGGACAAACATGTTCATGAGTTCCGACATGCCATGAACACTGCTGTCCAGGCGACCACGAAATTCTCACCCGCGTTCCTGAATTATGGACGGAACCCGAAACCGGTTAAGAGTCTAAGAAGAGAGGTAGAGGGGAAGAAGGTTGTCGAAAGAATTGATCCGGAAGTGTGAAACGATCGATTAAAGAGATTAGACGCGTTGAGAAATCTGGTCGCGGAATTCCATGTGGGGGATGTAGTGCTGTGGCGCACGCATAAATTGTCGAACGCTGTAAAAAAGTTTTCGGCTAAACTGGCACCTAAGTACGAGGGGCCATTTGAAATTATAGAGAAACTGTCGGATTTGGTCTATGTGTTAAAAAAGAATGCGAATCGTTGCGTGAATAAGGTGCATGTGTCCGATCTTAAACGTTTTATTCCGCCTAGAAAATAAACTTCGTGACTAATAAGAGTGTTTTGTTTTTGTTTGGTTTTAGATCTCACAACAGAATGGCACCGAACAGGACTCAGGCGTCAGATCTTCCGAGTTTGAGGAAGCAGAGGGGAAGAGAGACAAGGAGGGAGGAGTTTCCCCCACCTTTCCCTCCCCAGATGGATCTTGCGAGTCCAGGAGTGCATTTGGAAAGGGACAGAAGAGAGAGGGGATCACGGGGGGTAGTAAGGGTAGAGGAGGTAAGGAAGGAAGTGGTCGGCGAAGAAAAGGAGTTTCAAGAGGGGAGAGAGGGAATGGTGGTAGATAAAAATGCCAACCAACGGCAGGAGGAAGAGGAGGAGAGAGAGGAAGCCGCTGGCGGGATGTTGGAAGAAGTGGTGCCGGAGGTGGCCATGGGGGAGGAGGTCAGCTGGAGTCAGGAGGCGCAGGACCAGGAGTCTCGAGGAGGAACGGCGAAATCAGGCCTTGTTGGCAGACCTAAAGCGGAAGAGGGATGAAGCGGTAGAAAGGATCCGCCGGAGTCACTTCAATAGGGAGGACTTTGTTAGTCCCAGAGATGTGTCTCCGGTGGCCCGCCACGTCCGATTACGCCCCCGGGACCGCCTGCGCGTAGAGTGTCACCGCATCCTGTGCCGGGACCATCGAGATGGCAGCAGCCGGAGGGAGGACGGCCACCGTTGAAGATTAAGACCAAAGGGGTTTGGTTTGGTGGTCTCAAGCGCATCCCAACGGTGCCTTCATTAGATCCCCCTCCGGGTTGTTGTTTCAATTGTTGGCGACGAGGACATCTCAGAATCAGATGCCCCCACCCCCAAAGGGGGAGTTTTGCAATAATTGTGGAAGGAGGAGGGCGAAGATTAATCGTTGTCTTCGTTGTGCCGAGGCCTACATTTTGTGGTTATATCGGAGAGAGGTAGAGGGGCGGGCGCAACGATCGCGTGATGCGTCGTTAGACGGAAGAGCTCCGGAGTTTGGAAGTGAGGGGAGCGTCGCCAGAGAAGGAGTGGTAGAGGAGTTGCCGTTGGAAAGGCCAGCTGTGCCAGTTAAAGAGGTTCCGGAAGCCGGGGCCATACAGGTGGCGGAAATAGAAGTGCCGGCGAACCTCATGATTGAACCAGTGGTGGTAATGTTACCCGGGGACGATCGCCGAGTTGAGAATGAGCCTCCGAGGGGGGGAGAGCCTCCAGCGGACGAGGTAGTAATTCCGGTGGGTCGGCAGGATATTCCTTTGTTGGAGGGAGTGGCCAGATTGACAGAGATGTTAAGGAATTCTCCTCAACACATCGTGGACATGGCCGTCCTGCAGTTCCTGGAGGAACGTCGTCGTCATGGCGATGGTTCTGGTCATTAGTTGGTAACCTAATCTGGAGGGAAGATAAGGGTGAGTTTTAACAGTGGGTTAATTTTTGTTTAAAATACTATTGTTTTTTTTTTGTTTTTTTTTTGCGATACTAGGAAAGTAGTATCGGCCTAGGGGAGGGGATTGTGACGAAGCAGATCGTCACTTATATTTTATTTAGTGTGTAAGAGGACGAGTGATCTATTCAGAGAATGTCTGATTTGTTTATATAAGATATCTAGTATATTAAGAAGAGTTAGTTTTAAGTTGTTAATCGGTGCAGCTCAAGTATTTTCCGTATTTACGGCCCTGAACAAGCGCCCGATTTCCGCTTCGTCGCAGTCCCCGGAGTTTTCTAATTTTACGATCACGTGGGGTAATTAGCCAATTAAAATTGGTGAAATAGATTTGCGCGAATTTCCTACATTTTCCCTCGTCAGCCGCAGAGCCCTCTTTTTCTGTTTCAGCTAGGAGTTGCCATGGGTTGAACGAGGACAGCGGTCGAACATTAGGAGAGCGAGAGAGAGGCCAATCAGGAAGGGGCGGAGTCCCCACCCCTCACGATTCTCTGTGCCGGCTCGATCAGCCGGTCGCGGCAGTTAAGCAAAAGCTTCTGGAGAAAAAAAGACAGTTTTTCCGTTCGGCCGACGTCGTACCTGTGTCGCGAAATTCACCCGCTTATTAGTTTGGAGATTGTTATTTTCCTTTAGTGTAGTTTTTCTTAAGTTCCCCGTTGGGATAATAAATAATTATTTGGGTACATTGTGTGTGTTATTGGGGGGGGGGGGGTGATCCTGGGTGAGTTTCCTGGAGTCCTTCTTCTGAAGCACGTGCCGAGACTTCCTGGTTGTTGTATCTATCGATATTGGTAAGTGCAGATTACGTGAGTTATTCTAGTCGTTGTTCTCCGATCTCACGACAAACCTGACGGTTCAGCGGAATCTCCCTTTGGTCGGTGGTAAGGAACGTTATTGGTGAGAAGATAAAAATTAAAAGTGAAATAGTGATGTTTGGGTATTTTTAATTTATAAATTGATAAATGAATTCAAACGTTATATTTTTAACACTACTTTTATCCCCAGATTCCTCTTTTTTTGGAGTTTCTGTCATGAAGTTACACCATCAATCCCATTCCCTAAAAGAGGCTTTATATGCCAAAGATTTGGTTATGTTGCCACACAGTGTAGAGCCAACAAACCTAGATGTGAATTTTGTAGGAATGAGCATCTTACTAAGGACTGTTCGAATAGGAATAAGCCGTATAGTTGTGCGAATTGCTCGGGGAATTATGAAGCTTCTTCACGAATCTGCCCGGTTTTTGAACTTGAATGTAGACTCATGAGAGAGAGATATCTCTGTAATTTATCTAAAGATGAAGCAATTAATAGTTTAAGAGAGAAAGACAATCGAATAGTTCAGATTAATGGACTGCAGAAGACTAATAAGCCTCATGATCATCCCATGAAACCTAAAAGTCGGAAGGTTAGTGTTCAATCAGCAGATCAGGGTTTGCTCTCTCAAATACTGAAACTCAAAGAAGAAGAAATTATCCAAAATAGTAAGAATTTGAAAGGTGTTGTTCCTACGGATTATAGTCGACCTAGTGTTCTTAGTAGTGATAATTGTCTAGAGTTAATAGTCGCGAAAAAGCTCTATGAATCTAATATTCACGATAGTACACAAAAGTTGATTAATTCCAATCGGTTTCCGTATAAACCGTACTTCTGATTAAGACTTTACGTACCAGATCTTTGGAGTATCCGAAAGCTAGAAGTGCATGGGATCCGGGTTTACGTAAGGATTCCCTTTCTGACTCTGATTTGGATTTGAATTCTGATTTTGATATCAATTTTGGTGATGATTTTGACTATTTTGACTTTGATAATGATCTGAAATATGATCTTGAGAGCAGAATGCTCTTCTAGCTTTTTTGTTAACTTTATTTTCATTTTGCAAATAATGTTTTTGTTTCCCTCTTTTATAGCTGTTTAAATCCACAGCTTAATTTGTTTTAGTTAATGTAAATAAATAATTAAATATCTAGTTAACTTAGATTAGTCACTCTTAAACTCACTTTAAATTGAAGTTAATTTCAGAATATAAACACTTATAATCTGTACCTATACAGAATTTTGTCTAATTATTTTTGTATATTTGTATTTTTTTTTGCAAGATTTATTCTTTATTATATGAATGCTAAGGGACTTTGTGTAATTATATGGTTTGTTGATTTATATTGATTTTGAGATATTAAGGAGTGTGCTAGCAATTTGATTTTCGCGGTTTGTATTATTTTACTCCTGATTGGGTGATCCTGATTTAGATATGAGAAGTGGGGTAGAGAATTGAAAGGGCACTTTTTGTGTAGATACGCTCCTGATTCCTATTCTCACACACACTGATCAAAACGGAAAAGCCACAATCTTGCAACAAGCATAACCCCAGCACTGAGCGATTTCAGTTGGATCAAGCGTACTGTTTCTAAGTGTTTGAAGTCAATTCTGATTTACAACTGGAAAACTCATCTAATATAACTTTAATTGTGTATTACTACTCTGAAAGTTAAGTTAATAGAATTTACTGCGATTTGAATTTGCCATACCCAGGCCATTATAATAATAAGAAGAAGAAGAAGAAGAAGAAGATCTGGATACCTAGTCAGTCAGGGATCAAGGGTAATTAAAAGGCAGGTGCTCTAGCTAGAATAGGGTCAGAGACACCGATGATAGGACCAAAACAGGCGTTAGGCATTGCGCCGAGCGTGTATAAAGGAGCTTAACATTAATGGGTGCAGAGAAATTATGATGCCTATTAGGCAGCAATTGAGATAAGAAGACAAGCGAATGACCTTCTGAGCCTTAAGATCAACAGGAAACTTTCGCAAGAACTTCTTGATCTCACAAGAGGCAGGGTAACAACCGTAATTTAACTGTACACTGGACACGACTTCCTCAGATATCACCAATTTATAATTGGCAGGATAACATCATCAAGATTTAGGAAATGTGAGGGAGATGACGAAACATCAAGCAACATACTATGTCATTGCCCAGTACTCGCTGAGGCGAGGCGGTTAAGCTGGGGATCAGCATTTATTAATCCCGAGAATGATACAAACTTATCATTGGAAGAAATCCTGGACCTCTGGGGAAGGACAGGTCTCAGAATAGGGTGGGTTTGTCAGTTTCGAACGAACGAATGGGCGGATACAATGGGTATTTATTTAAGTGTCACCTTCTCCTTGTGAGAACCCTCTGTGAAGATTAGATTAGATTAAATTATTTTAGTTAATATGCAACTATTTCGTAGAAGTTAAAGATAATTTGTTCTCTGTTTTATACTGAAAAATAAAATGACTTTATCGTCACCCCATCGTTCACAGCCAATTGCAGCTCATGCTTAAGACTTAAGGGGGAATATCACCTTGTGTGCCGAATAAATAGGGTCATTTTTCGGAATTAATTATGAGAGAATGAAAATATTTATTTAAAACGGGTTCGTAAACATAAAAGTACATACTCAAAAGTAATAAATTAAAAAAAAATTATATAATTATAAATTTTTATAATAAAATTTAAAAAAAAACATTTTTAAACAAAATGTCGGCGTATCAGCTGTTTTAGTAGAGTGCTTTATTTCCCTGTCACCGCATCGGGCGTACCGCTACAGATGGCAATTTTGCACTTAGAATAAAAACCAAAACTTTTTCTTAAAATTTAGCTTGAAATCTAGTGCACATCGATGGTTTTTGTCGAAAAAAAATTTTTAATCGAAATGGCGTCAATTTGAATTTTTTGTATTTATTTTGTTAAAATTTGCTCGAAAATTGGCTGTAGAATCGCCAAATTTTAATTTTTCGAAAAAAAACCCTCGATGTGCATTAGAAAATAATGTTGTGAAGATAGAATTAAAATTTGAAGTCAATCGGATAAAAATTGTAGGCGCTAGACGGGTACTCCCGTCTTGAAACACACGGTTTCAAGAAAAAAGCGTTTAAAGTTAAACCCATTAACGCACAAGAGGACACAAATTTTACAAAACTTTGAGGGATATTTCTTGACATTGAACAAAAATTCAAAAAATTTGAAACAAACCATTTCCGACATAAACTTTATCGCTCTTTCAGAATCTGTTATCAAAATTTGTTTATAATAAACATATAAAAAGTTATAAACAATTATTTGCAAAAAACACGATTTTGTGTAATTCAGCTCCTAGACCATATTCGGAAAATCGAGTTTTGGACCCTTTACACTATTTCTACCTTTATAATCACGTTTGCATATCATTCTTAGATAGTTTAAAGAGTGTTTAAGCAAATAAAAAATAATCAAAAAAAATTAAATTGCAAGATGATATTCCCCCTTAACTAAAAGACTTTAGACGTAAAACTCAAGCATAAAACTGAAGACTTACGCATAAAACTTGAGATTAGAGACTTGAGCATAAGACTAAAGCATAAGACTTAAGCATTCGCTGCTATTGGCTATGAACGACGGACGGACACCAAATTCTCGTTACAAGGGTTTCGTGGCTTACGGATAAACAAAATTTTTAAGGCATATTTTATGAATGCTCTTTGATCAGGAGAACCGTATGTACATGAATATTCCCCAAATCTTAATTGACCTGAATCTTATCTAGCTTAAATCTTATTTGTCCTAAATCTTATTTGACATAATTTTTCTATTAAAAACTTTTTTTTAACAATAATTAAATTAGACTAAATAAGATTTAGGACAGATAAGATTTAGGCCAAATAAGATTTAGGCCAAATAATATTTAGGCCAAATAAGATTTAGGCTAAATAAGATTTAGGCCAGATAAGATTTAGGCTAAATAAAATTTAGGCCAGATAAGATTTAGGCCAGATAAGATTTATGCTAAATAAGATTTAGACCAAATAAGATTTGGGCGATATAAGATTTAGGCGAAATAAAATTTAGGCGAAGTAAGATTTAGACTATATAAGGTTCAGACCAAATAAAATTTCGGATAAATAATATTCAATACAAATAAGATTTAGGCCACATGAGCTTTGAAATTTCTTCAATTTTTTGAGTTTGTTAGTAGGGGAGGGTGGTCCCATCCCGACAGGTCGTACCATACCGACCCCCCTTGGTTTCTCAGATATAATGCTAACTGACAAATTGTCAGTAAGGTCAGTGAAAAGCTGTCATAACACTGACAGTTTAGCCATCTGTTAATATATTACCTTCCCTTTTATTCTATTGTTTTCAAGCCATATTGTGTTTTGACTCTAGCAAAATTAATTTTCGAGCTATACGGAATTTAAGATAAAAGTACTTATTTGTTTGCAGAAAAATTAAAAGGTAATTTATTTTAATTGCTTATGATCTCAGCTTCAAAACGCACTATTGAAATTAGATCAGTTGTTTTGACAAAAGTAACAGCGACATATTATATGAAAAAAGTGGGGGGTTGTCCGAAACCGACTCCCAAGGGGTGGTCTGAAACTGACACACATTTTTTGCATTGTAATTGTTTATTTTGTTCCTTCTAGACCTCAGAAATCATGTTTCCTGTTTTAAACATTTAAACAAATGAATAGGTAACATTTAAACAAACACATGATTAACATTTATTTTATCAAAAAAATTCACTTACACACATGTACTCACAAGTTTACGATTTTTCATTGCATGATGTTAGATTTTATAAATGTAATAACAATTAAAAATTTTGCGACCCCAAAAATCACTAAGTGTGCTCTTTAAATTATATTTAATGATGTTTGAAATATCCGTTTGCAACAAAAAATAAAAATCGTATTTCAAATCAGTATAAACTTGAATAACCATTAAATAAACAGTTTCAGGCTAATTTAATGATATTTAAAATTCTAGATTGATATCTTGAGTTCAAAATTTTGAATTTTTAAATCTTTATTGCAGACTTTCACTCTCTAAAGTAAAAACAACCTAAGGATTCTCTAAATTTAAAGTAGTAAACATTTTTACTACTCAAATATATATATTAGTTACTCAAATATTAGTTATTTTAAGGCACCAAGTGTAAAACTGAAATTTTATGCTTATTTCTTATCTTTTATAATAAATATAAGACAAAAATGTTTCAAAATGAAATTCTAAAGTAATGTTTACTAACTAGAAAACAAATTATTGAAAAAACTTAATTTTTAAGAATGCACAAAATAACCCACCAAATCCTGGTTTTTCAGTTTTTTACACTTTTTTTTTTAAAATATGCAATAAAAAGTTAGCGCATCACGTATACATCATCACAACTAAATTGTCAACAAGTATTATTAATACCTTTAGAAACATCTTTAAACTTCCGGAGATCTGAACAGAATTTTGAGAACTTTGAAATTTTTCAGCTTGATTTTCACGACTTTACGATTTTTTTTCTCATTTCTGATAAATAATTAAATAAATTCATTTAGTACACTCTGTAATCTAGATATCAGAAAATATTTACACCAAGTAGCAATCTTAAGCAACTGAATATAAAGATTTTAATTTAGAACCCTGCGCCGAGGAAAATTTTAACGGCGGCGGCATTTAACTAAAAAACAACCGGCCTAGGGCGGCGAGCCGGCGCGCCGATTAATACTTTTTTAAAATTCAAAATGGAGGACTCAATGTGGCGGAAGATTTTTGAAAAAGTAATTTGATTCGCTTGATACTTGATATTAACTGATTCGTAATCAGCGCCGCCAAACACCCCTATATACCAAGTTTCATAAATTTGAGGGAAAATTATGCAATATGGTCAGCCATATTGGATCCGCCATGTTGAATTTTAAAAAATTATTAACAACTTCATAATCGCGACCCAAAAAACCCTATGTACCAAGTTTAATTAATTTTAATATAAAACTTAAAGATTGGTCCAACAGATATTAATTTTTTACTTTTTTTACAATATCCGCAATTTTGTCGCCGCTATATTGAATTTGATGAATTAACTAAAACATATTTTTAATCTGCCAACAGTTTGTGCCACTTTAGTACACATTAAAAGAATGTTTTCGGGAAGAAATAATGATTATAAAACAAAAACTTGGTACATTTTTTCAAAAAAGCCGCCATATTGGTTTTGCATATGGTCGATTCTTGCGTAACTGCCCGATTTCAAGATGAGTTTTGGTAAAAAAAAAATTTTTTTATTCAATGTTTCTCTGCACTTTTTTTTCTTATTAGGGTGTAATATAAGCATATTTTAAACGATTTTACTACAACTATATTTATCCGAAAATAATAGCAAATTTTTGAAAATTGGCTGCCATGTGGAGCTGAACCGCATCCTTTTATTGCAAATATATTGTATAAAATAAAATTTTTTTTTTTATATTTTGCTAAAACGAAAATAAATAATAAATTCATAAATTATTTAATATTCTAACAGTATTTTAGATATTAGTTAACATACATAAAATTTTATAAAAGAACAGCAAAAACAATATTTAATAATGAATATTTCGTTTTATTTTTTGGTTAATTTGAAACCGAGATCGAGCAGTGTTATCCGGCATTGCTAAACTACTTTATAGAATAATATTTTCAAATAACCACCACAGATAAAAAAGTTTCTCTGCATGAAGCACACTGAACACTTCATACAGGCCATGGAGCTGAAATTTTACGTGATACCATGGAGCTGAAATTTGACATTTATTCTAACCTCACTTCTACAATATTGCAAAATAAATCTATTCCTTCTACAGATCGCTTTTTTCACATGAAGACTTAAAGAAAAAATGGTAACAATACTATCAAATAGTTGTTACAGTAATATAACAGTAATGACATGGAACTGAACGCTTTTTTTGTACACATGCGATTATCACAAAAATATTTTTTTTTTTAAGCAAAAATTTTTCTTTTTTAAAACTTTTTTCACATGTGATTTAGTGCTAATGGATCAAAATTGAGATTTAACTTATTAGAAGGCGTAATAACTAAACACATGACACCTTAATTATAAGTCTACAGATTGCGTTCAAAAGTTGGAAAAATTGAGGGACAAAATATTTTTACAGATTTTAAGTATGGAAAAGGTATTATAAAGTGCAATATAAACCTAAATTGTTCATAAATATAGACACTTTATGCTTGAAAAAGGATGAGTTATAATAATGATATTTTCACCGAAAATTATTAAATTAAAGTTAACATTTTGCAAAAGGGACACGCCACGGAGCTGAAATTTCAGCAGTTATAGTGCAATATAATAGAAGTTATAATATATATATTTATGTATATTTGGTTTTCAGTTACTCTCATATATACCTTTAAAATTCACTAATACACTTCAGAATATATTTTTAATTTAGGTGTATTTTTTCAACGCCGCCATGTAGGGCAGTTACGTAAGAATCGCCCATATGGATAAAAATGAAATCTGAGCCCGCAAGCTTATAAAAGGGTTTTAATCTCGCAGTGCGTACTATATGAAGCCAATATAGAAAATTAAAGAAAAAATTTCAGTCTTCCAGAAAAAATTCACATAATGTCAAAAAATGGTTAAGTTAACTTTTGAGTTTTAAATTCTAAGAAAAAAATCAATTATGACGTATAAAAAGAATTAAAATCTCAAATTTAGCTTTTACGAAACAACGCCGATGAACGCCGACACGCCGATAGTTCATCGGCGGCGCGCTGGTGTACGTAATGAATGACCAGCGGCGTCGGCGTGGCGCGGCGGCGCAGGGTTCTAGATTTTATTCATTAAAAACCTCGCGTGCACAAAATAGCCCCACGGCGCACAAAATAGCCCCACTTGACGGTAATAAAATAATTTTTTTTTAAATATGTACAACTATCGAATTTATCTTTGAACGAGTATCTGACTGTCAGAAAAGTTTACGAACTTGAAATACATCGGCTTTTTGCAAAAAATTTAGGAGGTCGGTTTCGTACCTCGGGGGGTTGGTTTTAGGATACCATTTTTGAGTATGCCGAAAACGTAGACTTTTGTCTTTGCTTTTTTATCGCCCTCTTCACTACACCTAAAAACATCAACAACCGTCGAAAAATATAGGTAAATGATCTCTCTACACAACACAATTTTGAACGAGGAAAAAAATTAAATTTTTTATGCATTTATGGCCTCTGCATTTTAGGCGGTCGGTATGGGACCACCCTGCCCTAATTTCTCAAAAACTATTAAGACAATTATAAAAACAATATGATTTTCAAAATCTAAGTCAAAAAGTGAATTGAAAGAAAAATCAAAAAATGATATGTCGCATTATATGGGAACGTAGGTCAATTTTGTTGACCAATGTAATTAGAGTTTGTAAAATATCGAATATTAATCAAATATTATAAATTTTAGAAAAAAATGAAAAATGTAGTAATTGCTCAAAAAAATTAAGTTTAAGTTAATCTAAATTTTTCATTTTAAAGCTAAGAAAAAGCTGCATTCAACAGAGCCTAAACATAAAATTTTTCTAAGGAATATATATTAAATAAGGGGGAATTCATATCAACTGATCAAAGTGAAAAAAAATTTTCATTTGTGACTTTCCAATTCAGGTGTTTTGAAGTCCTATTGGATGGTAATTATGGGTAAAATATTTTTTACATTTCGATTAATATTTACTGAGGGGGAGGGGGTGAAAATTTTGGGTTACCGTCTTATTTGGTAATTTTTTGCTCTTAAATAAATAAATAAAAAATTTTCAGTAATACCATTTTCGATAGATTTTTTCATGCCCTTTCGATTGGTAATATGCGTTTTTGAGAAAAAAAAATTTTTGACCTTCAATAATGAAGGTCAAAAATAAATTTTGGTTTTTTTGGTTCCGAGACCGGGTTTTTTGTATTTTGTATTTTTTTAAAAGAAAGCTGAGACTTTTTCCTATAAGAACCCATAAATCAACTTAAGGGACCGAAATATTTGATAAATGAAAATTAACAGTTTTGTACTTGATCGGGCGCTGCGGGTCAGTGCGCGACTCAGGGCAGTGTTTGGTATTATTAGTAGTGGTATATGGGAGAATATTTTAACGCTCTCTGTTTTTTACAGGGTTAAGATTGTCATCGCTTGAATGCCTGCATTACGTTAATGTAAAAATTTTGAAAAAAATTTAAATAAAAAAATTAAATTTATGAAATATCAAATTATTGAGAACATTAGAGTGGGTTTGGAGTGTACAGCAGAAAAGTTGGTTGAACTGTTATGCTCTGTCCCACAAAAGGTCTCCAATTATTTTATATATGTATATTTATAAATACATGTATATATATATGATGCATTTCACGTCAACTGTCCAGCCAAAAAAAAAATTTTGTTTAATCCTTTCCCAATTTTTGTTATGAGTTGTCTTATAGGTAAGTAATTTACCACTCAAATATTTTTGGATTATTTAAAAAATTGCCCGAGAGGGAGGGGGTTAAGGTTTTAAACTATTTGTTAAGACGCTCTCATTTGTTTATTTATTGAGCTAAAAAAAATGAAAAAAAATTTTTTTGGTACATGATTTTTCTAGATTTTTTAGCAGCTTTCGATTGGCGTGGTCTATTTTAAATTTTTTTTTTATTTTGACCTAAATTTTCGAAAATTAAAAGTAAATTTCACTTTTTTTCGTCTTCGGGCTCGTTTTATTTTTTTAATTTTATTTTTAAAAGAAAGCTGAGATTTTTTCCTACAAAATATGTAATTTTCAAAAAACCCTTTTTTTTGTTTTTGAGAAATTTAATGTTGAAGTTAGCGCGCCACGTCAAGGCGAAGTCTCACTCTATACCACCCCGCTTGTTGCTGTGCGCTGTTTGCATCATTACGTGTATATTTAATTATTCTAACCCTTAATTGAACTTTTCTCTGCATTTTACAGTGCTGAGACTGACATGAAAACAATTAAGTGCCTGCACTATAGTTCTGTTGTTTATTTTTTTATGCTTAAATTTTTTTGGTATTGGTTTCTCATAGAGAAAGTATTGTTTTACCTCTACAGGATCAATTGAAATTTTTTGAAATATCTTGACATATTTTGAACTCAGGATGTCAAAAATGATGTTTTTAAAAAATGTCTTGCTTATGTGTGCATGTAGTTATGTATGTTAAGATTATGTTAGGCTCTATATTTCGAAAACAATAATAGTTAAAACAATGTTTTTTTTGCGAAATTATAGGTCTTTAAGGGGGACAAGATATGCATACCAATCGATGTGGTTTTAAACTCTCCGCAAAATAGGAGTATATATAATTTCTTATAAAATGTAAATAAGATTCCGTAAGTTACGAAACTTAATTTTTTTTTAAACAATGATAACTCTGAAAAACATTACATTAGACCGTTCGCAAAGAGCTCATTTGATTAATTTTTAGTGACCTACAAGTAGTCAGAAATATATTAAAAAAGCAACAAAATATAAAAATAAAATTGTTAAAGCGTACAGAAGGACCTATATTTTCTCTCTCTAGCCAAGAACTGAGAAGAACCTAGAATAATAAGAATCTACAACGCCATGGAAGGACCCAAAGACGCCACAAATCCCTATTTTCGCTTACCAAACTAAAGAGAAGAACCTCTACTAGTTCGGCGAACGTCTAGGTAACCCTTCACCTTAAAGGTTCCGGATTTTCTGTGTGAGTTTTAGGAGAGAAGGACCTTTGCCTAATCCTCGCACGTTCTCAGGGGTCAATCTGGTCTACTAGTCACCCAGAGCAAAGGAAAAATGTGGCGGAAGGACCCACGCACATCTCTCGCTTTACCTGAGCAGCCTAGCTTGGTATCGAGAAGGACCTCGAATCCCAGCAACCAGACGACTGAATATTCGGCAGCGCGTGCCGATTAATATAGTCAAGCTATCGTGACCTATGTGCCGGTGAGGCACACAGGTGGGGAGCGGTAGAGGTACGAGCTCGGTCGCACTGACTGGGGGTCACGAGCCGACCTGAACTTTACTATAGTGACGATGTGAATATAGTATAATTCTCTTATTTTAAATTTCCAAATTTCACATCGTCACATTTCCCCCTCACTTTCAAAAGCGAAAAAAATGAGCGTTAGAACAAACAAAAATAAATTTTTAAATGCCACTTACGTCATGAGGTTTTGAAATATGTTTCACCCTCCCACTGTTCTGATCCAGTCGCAAGGCCCATCTTTTACCATCTGCATCTTACTCCCACAGGAACTTGTACCCACGGTCCATTTGGTATTTTTACAAAAACAAATGGATATGTAGTAAATCGCTCGTCGAGAGGGACGAATTCCAACGGAGCAGAGACGAGTGGTCGTGGCTGGATTTCTGGCAATGAATTCAAAACTTCCGTTGTAGAGGTTGGGATTTCCGGTGAAACTTTTGCTATTTGCGGAACTTCAAAAACTTCCGGAACCATATCTGGGACTTCTTTCGTGGACAGAAGCTCGACGGCTTCCAAAACAACGTCTGAAGTCTCTGCAAATAATTCTGTTGTTTCTTGCAGGACTTCTGGGAAGTCTTCCATGGGGATGAAAGGAGGAACTTCTATACCCGGTAAAAAGAGGTTGATTCAAACGCATAAATTGGCATTTAAAAAAACAGTCATTTGAATGCTGACAGATGCCTACTAATTCCGTTTTTGACCTCAATGCCATTTAACGCGTTTTCTTGATTGATTTTTGTTTCATTTTAATCATTTTGAATGCTCACAAATTTTATGAAAAAAATTGAATGCGTTTCTTTACCCTCAAGCGAAACACCACGAATTAGATCCAAATGCCATTAAATGCTTTCTGATAATGTATCAAATTAAATGCCATTCAATGCCTTCAAGAAAACAATTTTGAACGTAGTCAATGCCTCAAGAAGTTTAATGCCGTTCTATGCCTATGTCAGCAGATTAAAAAGACGCCATCCTGATATCGTTAACTTGTTCATTCTTTGCAGCGCGTCGTCGTGGCATCTTTCTATTTTGTGTCGTTCGATCTATTTTAACAAAATCGCGTTATTGAAGTAAAAAACAAAGTGATTTTGTGTCTAATACTAATAGTTTACCTAAACAAAGTGAAGGAGTGAACGCAAACATAAGTTTTAAAGTCATTTTGTCATTTTTTGTTGTATGCAAGACAAAGTACGAAAATGACGTTAAGTGTTAAATTTAGTTCTTATATTTTATTCTATTTTAGTCTACTATTTAGCTGAAGTTAACCTATTAACATATTTGAACTTAAAAAGTACAATATTGATAAAGACAATAATCAGAGTACAACATAACAATCACATGTTCAATTTTCCCTTGCAATATGGCTGCTGATTTGTTTTTAGGCATTTGAAGGCATTCATACAAAAACGGAATCAAAGCGCATTGAAACGCTTTAATGCGTTTTAATCAACCTCTTTTTACCGGGTATTGAAATCGAATGATTGTTTTACCTCGGAAATATCCAATTCTAAACCCATGACATCCTGGCTGCAATCCATGGGTTCAAAACCGGAGCCGTCATCAGTGCAGAAGCTTTTCAAATCATTGACTAGATCTTCTAAAGTCTCTGGACGGGAAAGACTAGAGTCCAGTGAGCTTTTAAGATGATTATTATTTATTATATCGAAATCATCTTGACTAGATGCGAGATTGTCCAATTCTCGACTACTAGAGGGGGTGCTAGAAATATTTACATGTTCAGTGTTTCTCAACTGACTAGAGGACCTAGAAAGACTTTTTGATAAGTCTAGATTGCTCCTTTTTTTAGAAAATTTTTTTTCAATAATTTTTGGTTTAGTAACCGACGATTTACTTCCAGTAGATTTTCTTCTTCTTTCAATTTCCATTAATTTAGCTGGAGTAAGATGTGAAGCGTTCTTACTCAAGCTATTCGATTTTTTAATAAGTGTTGACGGCGGTGAAGTCAAGACGGCAGGCGGGGTAAACGATGCTGTAGGAGCATTTGTTGGTGCGGGGAGAGGTGCGTGTGCTGCTGCTGCTGGGGCTTCTTCAGAGCGGGGAGCGGTGACCACTGGAGGCGAAGAGGGGAGAACTAATACACTTTTAACTTGAGTTTCAGGAAGACGAACCGTACTTTTATTATTTTTGTGATTTTTTAGTTTCTCTCTCAAAACAAAATCAATCAGTTTAAGGGTCGCACTAAACATTTCTTTGTTCTTTGTTGCCGAAATACACGACACATTTTTAATTTTGCACGGTACTTCAAAAGTAGGAGCTCGAGCGGTTGGCGTCACAATTTTTGAAAAACCAGTTTTCCGAGCAATATTTTCTTCTATAATAACCGCACTTTGTTCGTTATTATTTATCACATCTAAATTGTCCACACTTAAAACACTAGTTTCAACTGTATTGTTTTTAGCAATAATTTTTTCAACACGACTAAATTGTTCGTTGAATAATTTATTAAATTGTTCAGAGTTCAACGCGTTTTCAGACATTTTTCCAAAAGTAATTTTTCACTTTATTACTGAGCACTGAAATTTGCGACTTTATTAGACCAAATCCAAAACACAAATGAGTTTATATTAAGAATTAATAGACGTATTTATGATGGTAACTAGGTTCGAAGGCAAAAGGGCAATCTTATCTCCCGTCAACTTTGACAGCTGGTAAACTTCTTCACATCTTTCAGGTGCACGTGTTTGTACGATTTACCCTTGTCGTCGACCAAATCGAAAATAACTGGAAAAACTTTCTTTTTCACAATAAACGGACCAGAAAATTTCTCTAATAATTTAAAATTTTGTTTCTTCAGTTTATTTGATAAATTAAAATTTCTTTTCAACACTTTTTCACCTATTTCAGGGGACCATTCTCTTTTTCGCAAATTATAAAATTTCTGTTGCGACTGAAAATTTTTAGCAAGATTGATTCGGACTAATTCGAGAGCATCGGCAATTTTTTTCAATCTAGATTCTACTAACTCTGGATTAGAGTTTAAACGGAAATCCTGAAAACCAGGTGGCAAAAATTCTCTACCGGTGTTGAGGTACGCCGGAGTAAAGCCGGTTGCAGTGTGTCGGGCGGTATTATACGCGAACTGCAATTCACAAAGATGAAGATCCCAATTTGTTTCTCCTTTTCCTAAATATTGACGCATCATGGTCTTCATCACTTTGTTGACTCTTTCCACAGGATTACATTGTGGTGAATAAGGCGGCGTTTTTCGATGTTGAATATTGTAGTCTAATAAATAATCCGAAAAAACTTTTGAAATAAATTGTCGACCGTTGTCCGAAACGATTACTCTAGGGCATCCATGCTGTAGAATGATCTTTTCTTTGATAGTTTGTATTACCGTAGAACTAGTAGCACGGCGTAAAGGTTTTAACTCAACCCATTTCGTAAAACGATCTTGAATAACGCAGAGAATGGTATTTCCTAAATTTGTACGAGGAAGTGGTCCAACGAAATCCACCGAAATCATTTCCCAAGGTGTATCCTCTAGTGTTGCATGCATTTTATTTGCTGGAGCTTGCTGCGAAGCTTTATTCTTCTGACAATTTTCGCAAGTTCTCACATAGGTTGCTCCATCACGCAACATTCCAGGCCAATAAAAGAATTGTGCTAATCTAGCTAAAGTTTTAGCTACACCTAAATGACCTGCTGTTGGATCATCATGCACTTTTGTTAGAATTTCAAGACGTTGAAATTTCGGTACACAGAGTTTCCATTGATCTTCATACGACGTGTCATTAAAATCCACAGTATGAAGTACATGATGATACACTTTCCACCCCTCAATTCGAAAATCAGGATTATTGCTAGGATCCTTTTTTACTAATTTAAAAATCCGATGATACCATGGACAATAAGATATTTTATTTATTGCAGAAATTGGCAAAGGTGAGCGTGAATGTAATCACTATAAAATGGTATCCTTCGAGGTAGTGACGCATTATCCAAATACCCCACTTAACTGCCAGACATTCCAATTCTGTTGCTGAATAGTTCTTTTCAGCCGGAGCTAGTGTTCTGCTGGCGTAAGCGATGATATTTTCCGTAGTATCCTCTCCTTGAGTCAAAACTACTCCTAATCCTTCAAGACTTGCATCAGTTTGAAGGAAGAAAGTTTTACTCTAATCCGGGCACGCCAATACTGGGGCTTCAGTGAGTCGTTTTTTTACTTCATTGAAAGCATTTTGTTGTGCTTCTTCCCAACTCCACGGTTCATCTTTTTTTAACAATTTGGTTAATGGTGAAATGATTGAAGATATATTATCGACAAAACGACGATACCAAGAAATCATTCCCAAGAATTGTCTCAGATCCTTGAGTGTAGAAGGTGAAGGTAAATCCAAGATGGCGGCGACCTAATCTGGATCTGGGTGAAGTCCATTTTCGTCGATGAGATGTCCCAAGTAACGAAGTTGATTTCTTGCAAATTCACATTTGTCAAAATTAGGAACAAGATTTGCTTGAAGTAATCTAGAAAAAACTTCAGAAAGAAGTTGCATATGTTCTTCAAAAGTTTCAGATACTATATAACTATATCATCCAAATAAGAAAAAACTTTTGGAGCCAATTCTGGAGGAATAACTTGATCTATCAATCTTTGGAAAGTAGCAGGAGCAAAATGTAGTCCAAAGGGCATGACAATGAATTCAAAAAGTCCTAAACCAGGAACTGTAAATGCGGTCAATGGACAGCTAGCCTCAGTTAATTTTACCTGCCAGTATTCGTTTTTTAAATCTATTGTTGATAAATATTTTGCTCCTTTTAATTGGTCCAAAATCGTATTAATCCTAGGCAAAGGATAAGCATCCTTTTTTGTGACTTTATTTAAACGTCTAAAGTCAATGCAAAATCTCCATTTTCCATTCTTCTTTTTAACCATTACCACTGGTGAACTCCAAGGACTTCGTGAATGACGAAAAACTCCAGCTTCCAACATCTCGTCTACTTCTTTCTCCATTAATTCTTGCACCTGAGGATTTCGGGGTTGATATCGTTGTTTCAGAGGTGTTTAGTCTTCCAGACGAATTTCATGTTCAATGAGTGGAGTACTTTCTTGTACTTTCTCAAATTTCGCCTTTTGTGTTTCCAAAAACTACTTCAAAACTTCCTTTTCAGACTCCCGAAGTTTGGTTAGACCCAAAGTTGAAATCGGTGTAATTTTAATTTTTTTAAAGTCTTTAAGCAAATCAATGCCATCGAGAAAAAATGAACAATTTAATTTATTTCTAATTACATCCATTCCTAAAACTATATCATGAGAAAGATTCTCCATTACCATCAATTTGTGCTTAATTCTTCTTCCATTGATCGTATTAAATGCATTAAAACTAAATTTAATTTCAATTTTTGTACCCTGTGCTAATTCAGCAATATAATTTTCTTTATTTAAAACACCACCAGAAGCTATAAGTCTATGTGCGGTATTAAAATCTATAAACGAATTCACTGCACCAGTGTCTAATAAAGCACACACTATATAATTATTACATGTCACAGGAATCACTATTCTAATATCTTCAGAGGAAGAATTTAAGATTAATTCTCCTTTGGAATCTCGACGACTCCCCTCTGAGGATGGCAGCGACATTCTCTAGTCCAAATGTCAATTTTTCCGCAGTAAGAACAAAACTTTAACTGTTTGTTTTTACACTGAGGTCTACGATGTCCTCCTTGACTACATCTCCAACAGTGAGTTTTGGGATTAAACGATGTTGATCCTGCCGCAACTTTTAGAACACTAATAGGTTGTGATGTCTTCTCTGCCTTATATACCTCCCCAAGGGCAATTACCACCTCTTCAACCCTTTGGATTAGTGAATTTACTGTAAAAACTTCATTTCTTTTAATATAAAGTCGATATTTAGGAAGCATGTTCCTATAAATAATATCCAACTCTAAAGTATTGGTATAAGCTCCATGTCTGCGCATAGAAGTTCTTAATATATTTACAAAATCTCGAAAGGATTCCTCTTCCCCTTGAATTCTAGTGAAAATAGTTAACTCTAAATTATGTAACTCTAAAGGTGATAGAAAACATTGCCTTAAAGAGTCTATTAATTCTGTATAAGTAGAAATGTACCGAATTTCATTCCGGTACCAAAGAAGTGCATCGCCTTTAAGTAATTCCGGGAAACCTCTGAGCATTTCCTCGTTAGTGAATCGGTACGCAGTCTGGAGTTCGTCTATTCGTTCCAGAAATGAGTAGGGGTCACGCCCATCAAAGAGACAACCCCACTTACGCATTTGGTCTATTACGTGTGTATTCATTGAGAACGCCGGTGTCGATTGTATATTTCGCCGGCCCAACATGATTGGTGTTTCCTGAATTCTTATTTCTCCGTCTTCGTTTCTCTCTCTTCCATTTCTTTCTTCTCGGTCTCCTCCTGCTCCTCCCATTTCTCCTGCGCCATCATGATTCTCTCTCTCCAGTCCTTCTCAACGCCATGGAAGGACCCAAAGACGCTACAAATCCCTATTTTCGCTCACCAAACTAAAGAGAAGGACCTCTACTAGTTCGGCGAACGTCTAGGTAACCCTTCACCTTAAAGGTTCCGGATTTTCTGTGTGAGTTTTAGGAGAGAAGGACCTCTGCCTAATCCTCGCACATTCTCAGGGGTCAATCTGGTCTACTAGTCACCCAGAGCAAAGGAAAAATGTGGCGGAAGGACCCACGCACATCTCTCGCTTTACCTGAGCAGCCTAGCTTGGTATCGAGAAGGACCTCGAATCCCAGCAACCAGACGACTGAATATTCGGCAGCGCGTGCCAATTAATATAGTCAAGCTATCGTGACCTATGTGCCGGTGAGGCACACAGGTGGGGAGCGGTAGAGGTACGAGCTCGGTCGCACTGACTCGGGGTCACGAGCCGACCTGAACTTTACTATAGTGACGATGTGAATATAGTATAATTCTCTAATTTTAAATTTCCAAATTTCACATCGTCACAGAATATTCATAACTTTTTATCAATTTGCACTAAAAGGATCGCTAAGAGCTTAATCGATGCATTTTTAAAAAGATAAAAAAAAATAATCTAATTTTACTGTTTTAAAAAAATATGTACATTTTTGAAAATTTTGTTTTTCAAAATGTTTAAATTTCAAAAAAATGTAGTTAGAAGTGATAGATCAGACTCAAAAGTAGGGCATAATTTGTCCCCCCTAAAGACCTATAATCTATCCAAAAAAAATTTTTAAATGATTGTTTTAGAAATATATAGCCTAACATAATCTTAACATACATAAAAACATCATTTTTGACATCCTGAGTTTGAAATATGTCAAGATATTTCAAAAAGTCTCAATCGATCCTGTGGAGGTAAAACAATACTTTCTCTATGAGAAACCAATATCAAAAAATTACCAAAAAAATTTAAACATAAAAAAATAAACAACAGAACTATAGAGCAGGCACTTAATTGTTTTCATGTCAGTCTTACCACTGTAAAATGCAGAGAAAAGTTCAATTAAGGGTTAGAATAATTAAATATCCACGTAATGATGCAAACAGCGCACAGCAACAAGCGGGGCGGTAGAGTGAGACTTCGCCTTGACGTGGCGCGCTAACTTCAACATTAAATTTCTCAAAAACAAAAAAAAAGGGTTTTTTGAAAATTACATATTTTGTAGGAAAAAATCTCAGCTTTCTTTTAAAAATAAAATTAAAAAAATAAAACGAGCCCGAAGACGAAAAAAAGTGAAATTTACTTTTAATTTTCGAAAATTTTGGTCAAAATAAAAAAAAATTTTAAATAGACCACGCCAATCGAAAGCTGATGAAAAAATCTAGAAAAATCATGTACCAAAAAATTTTTTTATTATTTTTTTTAAGCTCAATAAATAAACAAATGAGAGCGTCTTAACAAAAAGTTCAAAACTTTAACCCCCTCCCTCTCGGGCAATTTTTTATATAATCCAAAAATATTTGGCTGATAAATTACTTACCTATAAGACAACTCATAACAAAAATTGGGAAAGGATTAAACAAAATTTTTTTTTTGGCTGGACAGTTGACGTGAAATCCACCATATATATATATATATATATTATACATATTGTTTACTAAAAATCGGTTAATATTAATATAATTATATGCTGGTATATAATTAAAAATTGATACCCCAGAGGAAAAAACTCTTTTCTGATTTTCGTAAATTGGCCACAGAATTATCCCAAAAAATCCTTATAAGTCTTAACTCAATCATTTCTGAACAATTACTTTTAAAAATTCTAAAATTTATTGAATTATTAATTTTTATTATCCATTTTTTATATAGTTGCAAAAAATCACCATAAAAATATAACATTTCAAACAAATTTTAATATATTAGTTCTTAGTTATTTCGCTAAAGTTTCTCACTAAAAATGATGTAATGTGACAAATTATTAACTTTAATTAATGGATTTTTCCTCATTACTTGAAACATTTAATTAGTATTAATTAATAATTGATAAAAAGTTCCTATCAATTTCACTTATGTGTAAAAAATCTTTATTAATTGAATAATTCTAATCAGATTCTATAGAATTTAAAGAATAATTTTATTTTAATTATTTTCTTTAAAATACAATAATTTGCTTAAATGAATACTCAAACTTTACTGAAAATTTAATTCTCATTACCAACTGTTCTAAACAAACCTTATTGTTTTTAACTTAAAAAGTTAACAATTTAAAAAAAATACAAGCTTCTAGGTTTATTTGTACAATTTTTATTATCAATTATTAATAATAAATTGTTTTAAGAAATGAAAAATTCATAAAAATACAACTTAAATAATTTTAATGTATTAAAATATGTTTGAAATTTTATATTTCTATGATGATTTTTTGCAACTATATAAAAAATAGATAATAAAAATTAGTAATTCAATAAATTTTAGAATTTTTAAAAATAATTGTTCAGAAATGATTGAGTTAAGACTTATAAGAATTTTTTGGGATAATTCTGTGGCCAATTTACGAAAATCAAAAAAGAGCTTTTTCCTCTGAGGTATCAATTTTTAATTATATACCAGCATATCATTATATTAATATTAACCGATTTTTAGAAAACAATATATATAATATATAAATATATATATATATATATATATATATATATATATGTATTTATAAATACACACATATAAAATAATTGGAGACCTTTTGTGGGACAAAGCATAACAGTTCAACCAATTTTTTTGCTGTACACTCCAAACCCACTCTAATGTTCTCAATAATTTGATATTTCATAAATTTAATTTTTTTATTTAAATTTTTTTTTAAATTTTTACGTTAACGTAATGCAGGCATTCAAGCGATGACAGTCTCAACCCTGGAAAAAACAGAGAGCGTTAAAATATCGTCCCATATACCACTACTAATAATACCAAACACTGCCCTGAGTCGCACACTGACCCGCAGCGCCCGAGCAAGTACAAAACTGTTAATTTTCATTTATCAAATATTTCGGTTCCTTAAGTTGATTTATGGGTTCTTATAGGAAAAAGTCTCAGCTTTCTTTTAAAAAAATACAAAATACAAAAAACCCGGTCTCGAAACCAAAAAAACCAAAATTTATTTTTGACCTTCATTTTTGACGGTCAAAAATGTTTTTTCTCAAAAACGCATATTACCAATCGAAAGGGCATGAAAAAATCTATCGAAAATGGTATTACTGAAAATTTTTTATTTATTTATTGAAGAGCAAAAGATTACCAAATGAGACGGTAACCCAAAATTTCACCCCCTCCCCTTTAGTAAATATTAATCGAAATGTAAAAAATATTTTACCCATAATTACCATCCAATAGGACTACAAAATACCTGAATTGGAAAGTCACAAGTGAAAATTTCTATTTCACCTTGATCAGTTGATATGAAATCCCCCATAAACAAAATTTAAATAATTATTAATAAAAACTTGATTATAAAATAATTTTCATCTAATAAAAAAAAATATTATGTCAATTCCATTTTTATATTGAGGTTTATTTATTTTTATATGTATTTGTTTGTATGTTCCTGTATTTAAATGTATAAAAAAATAACAAAAAGTATTTTTTTACAATTGCTATTAAAAAGAAATTAGCGAAAATCTCTATACGTGTATTTTAACTAGGATCTAATTTTACATCCTTTTTCTACGAAACGTCTTTCTTTTTTTCTTATCTTTCATAATAAGCAATAATATTTTAGAAATACTCTGTAAATTGTTGTTTGTGATTATTTAAGAATTAAAATTAGCTTTTTCCTTGTAATAATTTACCACTGAACAATTGCGTATTATGATTAATCTAAAACCTGTAAAATGCAGACAGCAGTTTTTAAATATTACTGCTTATTATTAAAGATAAGAAAAAAAGAAAGACGTTTCGTAGAAAAAAGATAAAAAATTAGATCTTAGTTAAAATACACGCTCGCTTTTTATCAAAAACTTGACCCCCTCTCCCTGCCACACAGTTTTTAATAAAATTTAGTAATACTTGGTGGCTGAAGTACCCATCTTTAGGGCTAAACTGAGGATAAGATTCAGTCCGATTTAAGAACATTTTTTTCAGTTGGATCGATAAAGAAATTTTACTCCTACACGGAGGAAAATTTGAGACTAAAGCTACACCAAGAAGGTCGGCTATTGTCTTTTCTTTGGGAAGGATGCGCGCCCACATAAATAGAAGGAAAATACAGTAGTAGAAGTCTTGGGTGCGCAGCTTTCCCACAGCTAGTGCAATAGATTTCACCAGTCAAAAGTTTGGGAGAGATGCTCTTCGAAAGATAAGACAGCAGCTGCTTCAAATTATTCTCCGTGTATGACCTATTTATGGTAGAAAATACACACTGCTAGGGAAAAATTACATTACATATAATATAGAATTTCCTACCGATTTAAGACTTAATTTACCATTGTAAATTCACTATGAGTTTTAACGGCTCGTTTCTTTACAAGGAGTACTATTGTAAAATTACACCTTTTTTACAGTTAATGATCTATATGCAGAACATTATATTTTTAAAATAATATTAACTTATTTACCCATGTCGCACATTGCTTCACTGACTAATCCATTTTCTCTCAAGTAATTTCTTTCTTCCATGTCGACTATTCTGCGTTTTAGATCTGGATATTTTCTTTTAAACGATTTTACACCTAAATATTGTGAAATTTGTTCTTGTACCATGAAAGTTTCACCCTTTCTGTCAATAGGCCATTCATATTCTGCAATCTTATCAACGGTAAAAGAACCTTCATCAGGGTCAAAATTAATTTCCATTCTGCGATTTTTAACTTTTACTTTTTCAGACTCTGTAGTTGCTGTGCTGAGTACACTACCTTGAGATTCTTCATTAATAACCGTCTCAGAAGCTGTAAAATATAAAATTATACAATTATGATTACTAGAAAAATTAAACGCGCGCTAGAGCGCATGAGAGACATTCCATTTGAAGATCATAATCAACAATTATTATTATATTTAATCTTTATAAAAACCTGTAGTAAATTAAATATATAAAACAATGTGGAAAATAAACGAAGGAAGTATGTCGAGAAATATTAAAGCTCTCGACATTCAGACAGATTATAAATTACCCCCTTGTGATGTCACCTTGTGGTGGTGAGGAGGCTTAAGACTGGCTAGCAGCTTGTCCTTCGGTAGCCATCTCTAGAAGAACTGTTTTAGATCTTCCTGGAACTCATCCACTCCCGTTGTCACCCCGTTAATTCGGGTACTCGCAGTTCACGTACTTGATGCTATCCATGAGAAGGCCGTCAATACAGATTTCCAGAATAGGGCTTAATCATCCTTGTCAGCTGTGGACGATGTAAGATTCTGGGAAGACTCGGACACTCCTGCCTGTTTGGGACCCATTTATGGTTACCTCAAGTTGGAGTGGAGCAGTCTCAATTTGAAAGTGGCAGCCGATGGACCGGCTGCCTGTCCGATCTGAACAACGATTCAGATCGGCCCCAATCTGAGGGGCCGTCCATAAATTACGTAAGACATTTTTTCGGCCATTTAAACCCCCCCTCCCCCATGTAAGAATTTTCACATACATTAGCGCCATTTTTTCTATTGGTCGTAAGATTTGCTGGACCTCCCTCCCCCCTAAAAGTCTTACGTAATTTATGGATGGCCCCTGAGATGTTTTCACTGTGCCCATGGATGAATGGCACAAGGGTTGCCAACTCTGCTATGAAGCCGGGCGTTCCCTAACGATTAATGCCATATCCACACATCGGAGCTCTGTGTGAACTGACAGTCTGTTTTCCATACTCGTAAAACTTAAATAGATAGTTTCAATACAAATGTAGAAGACATAGATGATAGACGCCAAGAGGGGAGCTGAGTAACAGCAATGGTAGCGAGTGGTGCAAGTCAGGTAGCATCAAGGGCTGGGCCACCTTTTTAGAGTTTCGTGTTCCAGGGACAAAGCCCTTATAACGAGACTTTGCTGTCCATCCTATTGTCTTTCCCAGCCAATAGCAGCGCATTTGAAATTATAAGTGGGAGAAAGGAGCTAAAAAGAGACAGTGAGATGTATGCCGGATAGTCGGGTAGTGTTGTGTAAGGTCGGATGGTCGGGTAGGTACGGAGAGGTTGGATAATTGGACATGGTCGGATGGTTGAATAGGGTCGGATAGTTGCCCTGTGTGTTGGAAGAAATATATGAATGAAAAAAAATGACGAAGAAATCTGACGACGCAAAGTATAAAATAATAATGAATGAAACGAATAAGATCCGAAAATGTACACTTTTTATAGCTTCAGAGTGTATACTAAATCTTGTTCTTAAAATTTCCGGTCATTTCGCAGTTTTTCCCGGTAATTTCTCGATTTTAAATATCTAATTTCTTATTGTAAATAAATGATATAACAAATCCTTTTCATTATTTATATAATGAATTTATTAACAATGATAATAATAATTGTTTTCAAGATTATAAAAAAATTGTTCGTGTTTATAGCTGTCGAGGAAAAAGGTTTGGGAAAACGACAATTGACATAAAATGTAATTATGAACTGAATAAAATAATTTATTGTTATAAATCAAATGAACTTTGAGAGACAAGATAATTCACAACCAAAGGTTAGTGAAGACTAACTAATACATAGAAAAGTATAATTGAACAGGAAGTTACACAAGAGCCCTCTAGGGGTGATTATTAGAAATTGGATTGTTCAAATTTACTCAACAATAGCTTACAATTTCAACACAAACTGTATTAAGATTCACAATTATATTTCACTTCCGGACTATTTCCCGGTTTTTTTTTACTTCCCGGCTATTTCCCGGTCAGTCGATACCATGACGCGACGTTTGTAATTAAGAATGGGGGGTTCTAAACGTCGACTTAGTTGTTGTGTCCAGCAGGCACAGGCCTTTCTAAAAATATTTAGCTGTTATTTCCATCTCGCATAGTATACATATTTTTGTTAACATATTCCCTCTTGCCTAATTTCATCTCCAATTTTTCAAAATTTGCAGGGGTCTCCGATTTTTTGGTAAGTTATGAGTAGGTGCATACATAGGGTCAAAATATTGTTTTCACAAAAAATTAATCACAAATTTTTTTCAAAAGTTTCCTATATTAACAAAAATAAATATTTTTAAAGTTTTTCTCTTGATTTTAGTAGTTTTTTTAACAATCTTTCAAACCCTGTATGACATTTTTAAAAATTTTTTAAATTTACAAAATAGCGGCCATTTTTAAAAAAACAAAAAATTCAAATTTCTCAAGAACATAATTTTTTTTTTAATATTTTTTCTCAGATAAAGGAACTGATAGCAAATGTTTTCCAAAAGGTTTGGTTGGCTCTAAAAGCCTGTGAGAGCCGCAGGAATTTTTTCTTTTTTGAAAATCTTATATTATCCACAAGGCACGCAGCAGAAGCTATCTGTGGGAATTAAAAACTTTATATTTTTTTTTAACATATAAACGAAAAAGGTTTGTTTTTGTTGTTTGTATTAATTTTAATTGCATTTTTTTAATTACACTACCGTCGGAAATTGTCGATTCGGCAGCCCAGAATCGATCGAAAAATATCATGCAATTAAAATAACAATATCTTCGACAAAAACTAATATAGAGACTTATCTCTTAAAATTTGGAAAGCTTATAACATACTGTTTCAGATAATCAGCTATTTATTTTTTTACCTTTTAAAGTGATTATATTAGTTGATGAGTTCGAACAAAAAATTCTCGAGTTTTTCAATATCGTTCAATATTTTTCACCTTTACCCAATATACAAAAAAAATATACAAATAAAATAATAGCTCAATAGATGCGTTTTCAAAAATAAAACGAATAAAATACTTACATTTTAACTGTTTTTTTAAAAAAGTATACAATTTTGTAAAAAGACGATTTTTTCCAAATTTTTAAATGCGAAAAAAATAGTTAGATTTGATTGATCGGGTTCAAACGTATATCATAATTTGTCCCCCTAAGGGATGTATAATTTCGTAAAAAAACATAGTTCTAAGTATTACAGTTTTCGAGATATTGGGCTAAACGTAATGTGGACACACACACTAACATACACACAGACAAGGACATTTTTTAAAAACTTTATTTTTGACATCTTGAGGTCGAAATATGTCGAGATATGTCAAAAAATCACAATCGATAATTTGAGGGTAAAACAATACTTTCTCTATGAGGAAGCAATATAAAATTTACTGAGTGGTACACTGAGAAAATGAGACATGACTGAGTACTGTCCGGACAGGAGTGGTTCCTGTCCAAATAAAGAATTTTTATTAGACAGCACTCATTGCTTTCTGGACATGAACCATTCCTGTCTGGAAAGGACTCAGTAATGTCTTGGACATTAATGAAATAGACAGTAGTAAACCCTGTCTAGACAGGAATGGTTAATATCTAGACCTGAATGATAACTCTCCGGTGGTGAATTTAAAAGAAGGTTATAAAATGTAATAGACGTCATTCAAAAAAATGTACATTTGGACAAAACAACACTGAGGGACTGAAGATTTGAATATTTATAAAACTTGTTGAAATTTTATTATGTTAGGTTAGAGGTTAGGGAAAAACGTACTTTTTCTTAATATTTTAAATGGGTCAATCCACTGACTTTTGTCTGTAAGCTGTTGCGGCAATATTTTTAATAATTCTAATTTTAAAATATGTGAAACGCCAACATTTTCTGAATTCAGTAAGCATATTAAAATGGTATAAATTTTCTTTCTTTTCGTGTTATTATTATTAAAAAAATGAAGGTTCACAAGCATATTTGTAACCTTAAAACTGATGCTTTTTTTAAAAATGTTCTAATTCTTAGAGTAATTAATATAATATTTATCAGAACTTATTAGAAATATAAGTTATTTAATTCTGAACACAGAAAAGATGGGTTTATTATAAAATTTTATTATTTTAAAGTGATACTCTGATTTAAAATATTTATACTTGTATAAAGTTTCACTATTTTTCGAAGCTTATTACTTTTTTATGGAACCTCCTACAAATTTGAGGTTCTGAATATAATTTAATATTAATATAATCTACTTGCCTATAAAGTTTGACGAACGTGTTTTGCCTCGTTTAGGAAATATTAAAAATTTTAAATTTCTTACTCAAAAAGGTTAATTTTTATATTTTAAGTAAACACAGCAATTTTACATTGTTCCATTTAAATTAAATTAGTATACAAACGGAGCGTTCGCCTGTTAAATATTATATTAATTACTATAAGAATTAGAACATTTTTAAAAAAAGCATCAGTTTTAAGGTTACAAATATGCTTGTGAACCTTCATTTTTTGATTAATAATAACACGAAAAGAAAGAAAATTTATATCATTTTAATATGCTTACTGAATTCAGAAAATGTTGGCGTTTCACATATTTTAAAATTAGAATTATTAAAAATATTGCCGCAACAGCTTACAGACAAAAGTCAGTGGATTGACCCATTTGAAATATTAAGAAAAAGTACGTTTTTCCCTAACCTCTAACCTAACATAATAGAATTTCAACAAGTTTTATAAATATTCAAATCTTTAGTCTTTCAGTGTTGTTTTGTCCAAATGTACATTTTTTTGAATGACGTCTATTACATTTTATAACCTTCTTTTAAATTCACCACCGGAGAGTTATCATTCAGGTCTAGACATTAACCATTCCTGTCTAGACAGGGTTCACTACTGTCTATTTCATTAATGTCCAAGACATTACTGAGTCCTTTCCAGACAGGAATGGTTCATGTCCAGAAAGCAATGAGTGCTGTCTAATTAAAATTTTTTATTTGGACAGGAACCACTCCTGTCCGGACAGTACTCAGTCATGTCTCATTTTCTCAGTGTAGATTGATTTTGGTTAAATCTTAATTTATAATTAAAAAATGCAAATTGTACATATTTTTAGTTTTTAATTTTATTACTTACTCACAACAAAAGTATTTAATTTTTATTAATTAATAATTTTCCATTTTAACTTCCACTTTATTACAATAATTAATTTTTAAAAATCATTCAAAAGCGGATGTATTTTTCTTTGTTAACTGTATTTTAGTTTCTAATATTTAAAAAAGTAAATCTCAAAAACTAATGATAAGAAACATTTTCAATTTGAAATGATAATTTGTTAAAATAATTAGGGAAAATACTATTTATATTTATTTTTAATTCTATATTTTTCTCTGTTAATTATTTAATAAACCTTAACAATTATTAATGAAAATAATTATGAATAAATAAAATCATAAATAAAAAGCAAAATTTTAAATATTCTGGGGAGACCGGGGTGGGTCAAGGACATTTCCACCAAAACCCAATTGACCAAATTTGTAATTGGCCGAAATTTAATTGTCCGATTTTGTAATTCTACAAACTTGCATTTGTCAGAATTTGCAATTCCCCGAACTTGCGTTTGTCCGAGCTATTAACTTCCCGAATTTGTATTTGTCATAACTTCCAAATCATCAATCTGACATTTGCCAAAACATTTAAATCGACGAAATGGCATTTGTTAAAATTTTTATCTCCTCGAACTCGTATTCGTCTGAACTTTTAAATCCACGAACTTGCATTTGCCAGAACTTTGAAATCATCGAACTTGCATTTGTCAAAATATTCAATTACCAGAATTTGCATTTGTCCGAACTTTGAAATCACCAAATTTGCTTTTTTCCGAACTTTGAAATCACCGAACTCGCATTTAGCAGAATATTCAACTCTCCAAATTTGCAACTGTCAGAACTTCTAAATCCCTGAATTTGCATTTGTCCAAACTTTAAAATCACCGAACTTATATTCGCCCAAATTTTGAAATCACCGAACTCACGTTTAGCCGAACTCTTAAGTCTCCGAATTTGCATTTGGCCGAACTTTTAAATCACCGAACTTGCATTTGTCAAACTCCTTAAGTCACCGACTACTCGTGTCCCCGAATTTGCATTTGTCCGACCATCGGAAAGTAGGTTTTCTAAAGGAGTCTTTTGATTGGCTGGTAATGTTACCGGGAAATTTACCATCCAATCATAAGACTCCTTTAGAAAACCTACTTTCCGATGGTCGGACAAATGCAAATTCGGGGACACGAGTAGTCGATGACTTAAGGAGTTTGACAAATGCAAGTTCGGTGATTTAAAAATTCGGAAAAATGCAAGTTCGGTAATTTAAAAGTTCGGCCAAATGCAAATTCGGAGACTTAAGAGTTCGGCTAAACGTGAGTTCGGTGATTTCAAAATTCGGACAATTACAAATTCGGAGATTTCAAAATTTGGGCGAATATAAATTTGGTGATTTTAAAGTTTGGACAAATGCAAATTCAGGGATTTAGAAGTTCTGACAGTTGCAAATTTGGAGAGTTGAATATTCTGCTAAATGCGAGTTCGGTGATTTCAAAGTTCGGAAAAATGCAAATTTGGTGAATTCAAAGTTCGGACAAATGCAAATTCTGGTAATTGAATATTTTGACAAATACCAGTTCGGTGATTTCAAAGTTCTGTCAAATGCAAGTTCGTGGATTTAAAAGTTCAGACGAATACGAGTTCGAGGAGATAAAAATTTTAACAAATGCAATTTCGTGGATTTAAATGTTTTGGCAAATGTCAATTTGATGATTTGGAAGTTATGACAAATACAAATTCGGGAAGTTAATAGCTCGGACAAACGCAAGTTCCGGGAATTGCAAATTCTGACAAATGCAAGTTTGTAGAATTACAAATTCGGACAATTAAATTTCGGCCAATTACAAATTCGGTCAATTGGGTTTTGGTGGAAATGTCCTCGACCCACCGGGGTAAATCCGATCACTTCGAAAGCTTATCAATTCTACTTTCAAAATAAAAAAGAGTTTTTGATTAATCTTTTTTTATTTTACTTGTAGATCATTTTTAATTCACATATACCAAATTTCAAAATCATATTTTTCCAGGGTAAATCCGGTCATCCCTCGAGGTAAAACCGGTCAATCCATGACAAATTTGCTTGGTTCCCGCTCCGGAGAGTCTGGAATTTTTCCGGCTCGTGTGATAACTTCAGTGGAAGGTTTGACGTCGAGTTATAAGAGGCGCATGAATATTCCCTAAAACCCATTTAGCCTAAATCCCATTTAACCTAAAACCATATAACCTAAAATCCATTGAGCTTAAAAAGCATTTAGCCTAAACTGCATTCAACCTAAATCTCATTTAACCTAAATTCTATTTCACCTAAATCTCATTTAACCTAAAATGTATTTAACCTAAATCTCATTTGACCTAAAATGCATTTAATCTAAAATGCATTCAGCCTAAATTTCATTTCGCCTAAATCTCATTTAACCTAAAATGCATTTAACCTAAAATGCATTTAACCTAAAAAGCATTTAGCCTAAACTAGACTCAACATAAATGCCACTTAACCTAAATTCTATTTAAAATAAATCCTATTTAACCTAAAATGTATTTAACATAAATCTCATTTAACCTAAAATGCATTTAATCTAAAATGCATTCAGCCTAAATTTAATTTAATTTAAATCTCAATAAATCTAAAATGCATTTAGCCTAAAACCCACTTAACCTAAATATCATTTAATCTAAATCCCATTTATCCTAAACTGCATTCAGCCTAAAATCCACTTAACCTAAATTTCATTTAACCTAAATCCCATTTAATCTAACTTCCATTTAACCTAAATTCCATTTAATCTAAATCCCATTTAAACTAAATTCCATTTAACCTAAAATCCCTTTAGCCTAAAATGCATTTAGCCTAAATTCCATTTAACCTAAATATCATTTAACCTAAATCCCACTTTACCTAAAATGCATTCAGCCTAAATTCCATTTAACCTAAATCCCATTTAACCTAAAATGCTTTGAGCCTAAATTTCATTTAACCTAAATCTCATTTTACCTAAAATGCATACAGCCTTAATTCCATTTAACCTAAATCCCATTTTACCTAAAACGCATATAGCCTAAATACCATTTAACCTAAATATCATTTAACCTAAATCCCACTTAACCTAAAATGCATTAAGCCTAAATTCCATTTAACCTAAATCCCATTAAACCTAAAACCCATTTGACCTAAAATGCATTTAGTCTAAATTTCATTTATAACCTAAATTCCATTTAACCTAAATCCCATTTAAGCTAAAAAGCATTTACGTAACACATTTTTTCGGTCATTTAAACCCCCCCCCTCCCCCATGTAAGAACTTTCACATACATAAGCGCCATTTTTTTTATTGGTCGTAAGATTTGCTGGACCCCCCGTCCTCTAAAGGTTTTACGTAATTTATGGATGGCCCCTTAGCCTAAATTTCATTTTATCTAAATCCTATTTAACCTAAAATGCATTCAGCCTGAATTTAGGTTGTTAAATAGGATTTAGATAAAATGAAATTTAGACTAAATGCTTTTTAGGTTAAATGGAATTTATGTTAAATGAAATTTATGCTGAATGTATTTTAGGTTAAATGGGATTTAGGTCAAATGGAATTTAGGCTGACTGCATTTTAGGTTAAATGGGATTTAGGTTAAATGGTATTTAGGTTGAATGAAATTTAGACTGAATGCATTTCAGGTTAAATGGTATTTAGGTTAAATGGGATTTAGGTTAAATGGGATTTAGGTTAAATAAAATTTAGGCTAAATGCATTTTAGGCAGAATGAAATTTAGGTTAAGTGAATTTTAGGCTGAATGCATTGTAGGATAAATGGGATTTAGATTAAATGAAATTTAGATTATGTGGGTTTTAGGCTAAATGCATTTTAGATTTATTGAGATTTAGATTAAATGAAATTCTGGCTGAATGCATTTTAGATTAATTGCATTTTAGGTTAAATGAGATTTAGGTTAAATACATTTTAGGTTAAATGGGATTTAGGTTAAGTGGGATTTAGGTTGAATGCAGTTTAGGCTTAATGCTTTTTAGGCTAAATGCATTTTAGGTTAAATGGTTTTAGGTTAAATGAGATTTAGGCTAAGTGGGTTTTAGGGAATATTTATGCGCCTCCAGTAACTGACATGTCATGGTGCGCCAGAAGGAAGTTTAAATAAAAATGTAATGTTCCCTCAAAATTCTTTTTAATTATAATTTGTGGATGTGTCGGGAGTATTTAAATGTAGATTTTAAAATCGTTTCATGTTGCCAATTAAAAAAAAAAAAATATTTTGAATGGAAAAATAAAGGTTTTTAAGTATTTTAATTTATTTTATGCATTAAGATAATGGCAAATGAGAAAACGACTGTCTTTAACATTTCATTAATTGAAAGAACAAAACGTATCAAATTATATTTTGTCTATACATGTGTGCTATTATAATTGCGTACAGTTCAAAGTAATTTTGCCAAATAATTCTCGTTAAGTTTCGATACTTCATAATTTTTCCACTTTTTGTTAAAGTCGTGATGAATGGATTCAGTAGTTTGTTCTGCATAAAATCTCAGGGTTGCCAGATGTGTGCTTGATCGTCCCGCCAATAGTACTACAAAAATCCGCCCAAACCCGCCAATTATTGAAATTTAGTGTATACATATATAAATTTATAATCGTTTCTACAAACTATTTATTTTAATGAAAAGGATAAACTACAAATTTTCGAAAAAAAAATTATTATCCTCTAACTTTGCCATTATCTGAGATAGAGTGCTAAAATTTGAATTTCTGGTGTTTTTTTGCATGATTATGAAAAAATTATGTTGGGAATTGAAACTAAATATTATGATGTCAAAAGAAAAATTCAAAAATGATCAAAAAGAGGGTTAGACCCCTATGCTAGAGCTCACCCTAATTGTCCTTCAGTACCCCTCAACCCAATAAATTTTGTATTTGTATACTCAGAGTTTAAAAGAACGATATAAAACGCGATTGACAATTAATGTCACTTTTTTTTTAAATAATTGGAAAATTACAAAAAAAAAACAAATAATTTTTTTAATCTTATACAAGACATGATCAAGGCTGTCACAGGACCCATGATCAGGACTGTTATGAGGCCTGAAACACAATAAAAATTTCAGGGCCCCCTTCTAAAAAAATATTTTGATGTTTATGTTATTTATATGAAATACAAGCCTGTACCCTTTAGCAAATTTTTCATGTACTTAAAGGTAGAAGTTTGTTCATAATCTGTACGTTTTAATTATTTTCATAATCTGTGCGTCAAAATATACAAATGTACCAAATTTTAGCCCTCTAGCTCAAATAATGTCAAAGTTATAGGGACAAATTTTTTTTTCGAGAATTTGCAGTTTTCCTTTAACAACGTTTTGACTATTAATCCAGATAATATTCGATATAATTTTCCAGTAATCTACATGTGAAAATACATATATGTGTACCAAATTGGAGCTCTCTTTTTGTTAAAAAGGCATATCTTTGTTTCGTAAATGTACGGAACCGTAGATTTTATTACGGGTGTAACTCGTACTTGCCCCATTTTTAAATATCCTTATGCCTCTTTCACACCTTTTCCAGAACTTTACTTTTGTCTCATTCTACTGCACAGCTGTGACATAAGCTTGTCTCTTTCTCGCACTAATTATGTGTCGCATAAGCACATAACTAGTGCGAGAACGAGACAAACTTCTGCCACTGCTGTGTAGTAGAATGAGACAAAAATATAGTTACGGGACAAGGTATAAAAGCGCCTTTATAATGTTATTTCATTAAAATAACTTCTTATAATGGACAGGGTAAGGGAATTTTAAAAAACGCATTAAATCGGTAGTACGTAATATACATATTTAGCATTGTGCTAGAAACTGCCCACTTGGCGGAATCTTAATTTTATAACCGCCCAAATAGCGGTTTTCCGCCAATGAAAAAATTTACCCGCCAACTGAGCCTTCTATTCCGCCCAATTGGCGGAAATCCGCCAAATCTGGCAACCCTGTAAAATCCTAGGTCCGTTTGATGTTTCGAACAGAATTGTTGAACGTGATTAAAATTTGTATGCACTTTTGGGGTTACTCTGCCGTACATTTGAAGAAAGTCACTATCTGCCTAATGTAGATAGTGACTTTCTTCAAATGTACAGCAGTACTAAGATTCCTAAAAGATCGTAACTTTTTTAAAATTCTGTAATATGTTATATGTTTGAATCTGAAGATCTAGCGGGTTGCTGTTAGTGATGGTACATCGATGTTTTGCTATCGATGTCGATGTTTTTAACCTCGATGTTTACTAAGGCAGTGCAAAAAAAAATTGTGCTCGAAATATTTCGAGCTTTCGACAACAGTGTGGTCACAAATGAATTAAGGTAACCGATCAATTTAACAACTTGAAAAGCTCAATAACTAGAAAAACAAAAAGCACCAGAACAAATCGGGGAGCCGAAAATTACAAGATTTTTTGGCCCTCTAGTCCTTGAAGCAACACACACATGCGCATTAGTGTTCCAAGCATTAAATATATACGCAGTAGTATTTCGATCAATAAATACATCTGCACTAGTGTTCCAAGCACCAAACTCGTGCGCAGTAGTGCTCCAGGCTCCAAACACATGTGCAGTAGTTCTAATATTTTTGTTTGTATTCAGACCAAGTCTTGCTTTCTTGAGTACTTCACATTTTTTGAGTTCATATAGCTTTGTATATAAGGGGTATGAGTACTCGAATATTTCAGGGTTTTAAATAATTCTAGATGTGTAGTATGCAATTTAAAAAAAAATTTTAATTAGGAAGTCACAGAATAAAGTTTCTGTATTAACGATTCTTAAAATAATCTTATATGCTTAATTAAGGCTTTTGGTTAAAGTTCTCTTTCCACTTAAAAAATTAAGTAAGAATCATTTCGACACAAAACTTAGGGGAGGGTATTCCCAAACCGACCCCCTAAAAGGCAAAAGCCAAAAAGGTGCCAAAAACTTGTTTCATTGCTGAGGGCAAATTTTTTTTCAGTAGAGGAATCATTTTTCCATGTTTCCACTGGTTGCCGAGGTTCTGGATCTCATTAAGTGGGAGATACAGAGAGAAAATCGAAAATTGATTTTCGACAATCTCAAAAAGGGTGGTCTGAAACTGACCCCCTATTTTTATTGCAGGAAATAGCGAAAACAAACAAAATTTGGAACTTGTATTGTAATTTGAATTAAAAAACAACAAAATAGAATAAACTTAAATTACTTTTACTTTATTTAAATACATTATTTAAGGCCTTTTTCAGAATAAGAATAAAAGAATTATTATTACAATAAAAAATGATTGTTTTTAGTCTGATCTTAATTACAAGTTATATTATCTTAGCTTAATTATTGTTATTTTATTAAAATACATTTGTAGGTATTATCTGGTAATTACAAATAATTTAGTTATAATTACAATGCAAGAAAAGGGGGGGGGTCGGTTTCAGACCACCCCCACTATTTTCACATAATGTATTGCCGATCATTCATGTCAATGAAAGCGTTTGAATGTGAATATTGTGTATTAAAGTTGAGACCATAAGCAACCAAAAGAACTTATACTTAAATTTTTCTAAACTGAATTCAACACTTTTAACTTATGTAACGATTATTTAATTTTGACAAATGGTAAATTAATAAGAGCGAGCAAATAAAATTAGAAATCAAGCAATTAGATATTTATATTATAAGAAACCTCCTTAAGTCGATAATTCAAATTTTCAATAGGAATAGCATAAAATATAAAGTGAAATATAAATCGTTGAATAAATAACATAAAGGTAATAAATAAATAACATAAAATGAATATTAAAATAATGTTTAAAGTGAAATATATTCAATTTTCAGTCAGTAATTAACAAAAATAATTATAATAGAATAAGTCGCGACTCGCATTCCTTCACTCAATCGGATCGTTAACAACAAATCAGTAAAATTAATTAAACAAAAACGACATATAAGGAATCAAAAGGTGCTAACAAATAAAGGAATGATAAATATAATAAAAGATAGTCAAAACTTATCCATCCGGTAGACTGTTTGCCTGAGAAGCGTGGTTCTTTCAACCTGCACGTTGATTCGGAAACTGCTGGCTCAGATTAATCGAAATAATCCTCCCCTTTTTCGGATCTGGATTTTCAGTCAAAATATAGTTTAAACTGCAATTATGGCTCCGTCGTCAGTGGCCAAATTTTCAGAACAATAACTGCCAATTTTAATTTGGAGATTTTGCACTTCTGGCCTTCCGCACACACGCTTCCCTCAAGTCGACCCACGAGGTAAAAATCGCCACTCTTTTGGCTGTCGGCGACACGCAAAAGTAGTGGTGACTTAACAAATCTACCGGATCGGCAAAAGTGAGCGAGGCGTGTGCGGAAGGTACTTTTATTAATCATCCGATTATTACCCCCCTACCTACGTAAGACACCCCACTATCCAGCAGTTTCCGAATCAACGGCACCTTTGGCGCTGTTTTCACAACGTCAAATCCGAAAAATAAGAAATTAAATTCAAATATCAAAGCAACGGAAAATTTTATAAATCAGCAACCCCCTGATCCCTTCACTTAAATTCAAGATAGGGCAAAAACAAAAAATATTATTGCAAAAAACTAATTTTACGTAAAATACCGAGATACAATATTACCAAGAGATTATTACCTATGGTAAAAATGTCAGAGTTATGAATGTGTTCTTTTGATGGTATTCACGATTTGTCTAGTAACACGATCTCTGAGAAACAGAGGGGGGTCGGTATGGTACGAGGGGTCGGTATGGTACCACCGACCCCTACCATGACATTGTTACATTGTACAAATTTAGGTAAATGTACGGAGTTAGCTCAGTTTCTTAAGGTCCTGGACTCTGCGGCCGCTCTAAGTCAAGTTTGCTTGGTTCGCTCCCCGGGGAGTCTGGGATTTTTCCGGCTCGTGAGATAACTTCAGTGGAAGGTTTGATGTCGAGGTATAATGATGTGCACTGTCGATAACTGACATGTACATATCATTAGAACTCGACTGTCGATAAACCGGTAGTACTCAGGAGAGGTTTTTCTACAGTTTTTCCACTCCACTGGCGAGCAAACCCAATAATGGGTGGTCCAAGCAAATGCGAGTAATCCTAATTTGAAGCCGTTCTGTAGACACAAAAACACTGTTTAAAGTATGTAGAATTAATCAAAGAAACAATTTAACAAAGAAAACACTTGTATGGGCGTAAACACGCTCATACAAAACAACAACAAGTTTACTAGACAAGTTATAATTATACTAAATTAAATGTATAATTAAATAAAAAAAATAAATAAAAAAAATTTAGGTAAATGTTATTTTGTATAACTGCTAAAATTAACAGATTTTTAGGTTCTGATTATGAAATATTTGATTTTTGTAATTTAATTTAAGTATCTACTATTTTTTTAATTAATTTATTTAATTGATTAATGTTGAAACCTTTGATTTCAGGTGTTGTACAAAATAACATTTACCTATGATTGTATAAAATAACAACTTTCAAAATAACTTTTGTGTCGGTTAAAACGCTTTAATGTCTGAGGTTTGGTTAAATTATAAAAATTTCCAATGACACTTTCGGACAAGTCGGTTATTAAATATGTAAACAGATAAAAACACTACATTAGTCCGACGTTTCGAGAATAAACCATTCTCATTTTCAAGGACTGTAAAAAAAATAATAACAATGAGTTTTTTTGATATTAAAACTAGTTTTTGTATAAAATATATCGCACTTTTTATAAAGACACTCACCAATATTTTCACAACAAGATAAATTGGATCACAAATCAAAAATGAGTCAAAAGTATGTCATTTTATAATACGATTTTTTTAAAAAGAACTTTTTTCTTTTATGTCAAGAAAAATTAACATTTTAGAATTTTGTGTCTTCTATTATAGTTCTTGTTAGTAAAAGTTCAGACTGACTACTGACAACTTATATTTATAAACAGGGATTTATACAACGAAGAGGAATCAATATGAAACAAAGACAAATTATATAGACGGAGAAAGATATTGAGAAAATTGATTATTTTAATATATCTAAGATTGCATTGTAAATAGGATTAAAATGATCCAAGTCAGTTTTTCTGTTAATACTATTGTTTTCTTTTTTTTTTATAAAAACCAACTCTGCAAATTTTCGTTTATATTGGTTATTTTCGTTATGTAAGATTTTTATATCGTCCCATAAGATCTGATGTGAGGCAATGTCATGATCATTCCCATTAATATGGCGAGTAATGACGTTATGATATTTTTCACTTTTTAGATTTTTGTTAGTAAAGTGTTCATTTCTCCTAATACGTAATGGTCTACCAGTTTCTCCAATATAACATTTTCCACAGGAATGAGGAATTTTATAGACTACATCGGTTTTTTCTAGAATATTTATAGGATCTTTACCTAATTTTATAAATCTACTTAGTTTTGAGTTAACTTTGAAAATTGTGGTTATATTGTATTTAGATAATATTCTTTTTATACCTTGGGAAATCTTTCCATAGTAAGGAACAGTTATAAATTTTTTGTTTTCAATTTGGGAGTTATTTTTTTCTTTTTCGTGAGATTCTCTATTTTTATTTTTAATTTCGTCTATACGTTTTTTAATAGTTTCGTTAATAAGATTATTTGGATAATTGTTGTGAGATAAAAGTTTTTTGATAAGGTTATTGTTTTCTTCGTGGTAAGATTCATCAGAAAGAAGTAAGCAAGTGTCGACCAAATTTTTTATGATAGAAATTTTGTGTTGAATAGGATGGTTGGATAAAAAATTTAGGAACCTTCCTGAGTAAGTGTCTTTTCGGAACCAATTGGTTTTCAGTGAACCGTCATTATTTTTTATAATTTTAAGATTTAAAACATTTATATTATTGTTTTCTTCTGTTTCAAAAGTAAATTGAAGTCTGTGATGATAAGAGTTAAATATAGTTAGGACTTCGTCTAATTTATTCTTTGAAATGAAAAGGACGGTATCATCCACGTATCTTTTATAAAAGGGAATATTAAAAGTTAGTTTTTTAAGAGAAAGGTTTTCTAAGTCTTCCATGGCTATGTCGGAAATCATAGCAGAAATAGGAGAGGCCATGGGGGTTCCAAAAATTTGTCTATAAAATTGACCGTCAAATTGTAAAAAGGTATTATCCATTAAAAATTGAATTCCGAAAATGAACTCTTCTTTTGGAAGTAAAGTGTTCTTTTTTATAAGGTTCCATGTTTTTTTAATGCCAATTTTAACCAATGCAAAAGGGATATTAGTAAAAAGGGATTTAACATCGAGAGAAATTATTATGTGATAATTGGGAATAAAGGTTTGGTCAATAATTTTTTTGAAAAGGAAGGAATTTTTTACAAATGAGTTTGGATTCGGAAGTGATTTTTTAAGGATTTCGTTACAAATTTTTGGCCATACGGTAGGTAGGAGTGTTTATGGAAGAAACGACAGGACGAAGGGGAGTGTGTAGTTTATAGATTTTTGGTAGACCGTATATGTTTGCTAATCCAGTATTGACCGTAATAATATCTTTACGTTTTATATTTTTTCCTAAATATCCTTTTTTTCTCCAGCGATCTAAAATGTTAAAAGTTTTGTTCTGTGATGTAGTTAATGGATTTTCATTTATTTTTTCATAAGTTTCATTATCGTTAAGAAGATCCATCATTTTTAAGTTATATTCATTTTTGTTCAGGATGACCGTGACTTTCCCTTTGTCAGCTTTTGTAATTAATAGGTCATTGTTATTTTTAATAAATTCGTTAGTTTCTTTTACGTTTTTTAAAATAATTCTATCTGTTTCATTAATAAATTGAGGTGTGTTGAGATGATTATAAGCAATTGAAGTAAGTTTATGTCTGACTGAATCTTGGTCTTTACTATTGATTTTATTTTCTATGTTTATCTCAATATCTTTTACAATTTCAAATTTTTGCGAATTTTTAGAAGAAAGAAAATTAGAAATAAATTTTTCACCAAGTCTTAGAATATCGTTAACATTATCTGGGATTTGTTTGTCACTGTAGTTTACAAATCCAAGGTATTGTTGTTTTTGTGTTTATTATGTTGAACTTGAGGAAAGCGTCGATCTTTTTCTAATTTTAGAAGTTGAAATTTCTTGTCGAGAGAATTTATAACTTTATCAATCTTAATGTTTTTTGATGTTCAATAACGTTAATATAAATTTCTTGAGGTAAAAACTCCTTCAGTAAAGTTTTTGTTGATTCGGCTTGTTTCTGTAAGTTATTTAAATAATAATGGGCATCGTTGATTTGTAAGTTACGGATTTTATGTTTAATATTTTTCAAAGGCGACATTAACGAAAATAACCAATATAAAAGAAAATTTGCAGAGATGGTTTTTATAAAAAAAGAAGAAAACAATAGTATTAACAGAAAAACTGACTTGGATCATTTTAATCCTATTTACAATGCAATCTTAGATATATTAAAATAATCAATTTTCTCAATATCTTTCTCCGTCTATATAATTTGTCTTTGTTTCATATTGATTCCTCTTCGTTGTATAAATCCCTGTTTATAAATATAAGTTGTCAGTAGTCAGTCTGAACTTTTACTAACAAGAACTATAATAGAAGATACAAAATTCTAAAATGTTAATTTTTCTTGACATAAAAGAAAAAAGTTCTTTTTAAAAAAATCGTATTATAAAATGACATACTTTTGACTCATTTTTGATTTGTGATCCAATTTATCTTGTTGTGAAAATATTGGTGAGTGTCTTTATAAAAAGTGCGATATATTTTATACAAAAACTAGTTTTAATATCAAAAAAACTCATTGTTATTATTTTTTTTACAGTCCTTGAAAATGAGAATGGTTTATTCTCGAAACGTCGGACTAATGTAGTGTTTTTATCTGTTTACATATTTAATTACCGACTTGTCCGAAAGTGTCATTAGAAAATTTTAAAACTTTTGTGTCAAAATGATACTTAACCAAAAAATTTTAAACATCAAAGAATAAGATGCATATTCAGCACTTGGAAGAATAGTGCGCCTGTATTTACTGTCTGGAACACCACTGCGCATGTCTTTGGTGCGTGGAACACTAGTTCGCATGAATTTAATGCTTTTTATTTAAACTCGATCAGGCTTCGAGTTTTGACCTTTTTGCACAACTTTAATGTTTACTGTTTTTTGGAAATGAAAATTCAGGACAATAGGGGGAATAATTTTTTTTTTAAATACTCTTTCTTCTCTAAAATTGATCAAATTTCATTTAAATTAACTTAATTTTCTTAATTGCAAATGTTGAAAGAAATATTTTCAAAATGCGCGTTGTTTTTGGGCAAAGAGCGAATGCGCAGTAAAAACCTCGAAACATCGATGTTTTCTTTTCGATACATCGATGACATCGATGTTACGTTTTTTCGATGTCGATGTTTCGTAACATCGATGTTTTTCTTTCGATATCCCATCACTAGTTGCTGAACTTACGTAGATACTTTCAGAAAGTTTAAAACAGTTGTTGAGGATTGTTATTCACTAATATTATGGACGAATTTGGATATACTTCCGAATAGAGTGTACCTCCGATTTTAATGAAACTTGGTATACTTACGTATTTCGATGCGCTGATTACGAAAATCATTCTTTAAATATTAGAAATATCAAAAAATGTTTTATACAAAAGTTGTAGGTCTCGTTAAAATACATATTTTATGTACATAACATTTTTTCTAAAACTAATTAATTTACGAGAAAAACGCAAAAAACCGGAATTCACCATAGAAGTGACCAAATTTTTTCGAAATGTGCATAGTTTTCAAGAAAATAGCAAAAAACTAGAAATCACCATAAATACGTTATTTATAACGTAATTTACGTATTTTTATGTAATCTTTTAAGTTGGCTTGTTATTTCGGGGGGCTTAGCCCTTCGAAAGTGCTAGTCCCTACCCCCCCATGTCTTGGACAATCTAGGGGGGGGGGTGCATACTGAAAGTAAAATGTAGACAGCGGTGGGAAAACCTATGGTTGTGTTGGTTTTTAAAGTATTCATCATAAAAATGATCAAGTTTACAATTTTTTAAATATGATTTTCGTAATTAATGCATGAAAATTACGTAATTTTACGTTATTATATAAGTGTACGTAATTTTAATTTATTACGTGATAGTACGTAATAAATGTAATGTTACGTAATACACGTAACGTTACGTAATGTAATAACGTAATTACGACTGTAGATAATTTAATATTGATATAGTGTGGGTATTTGGTCACATTTATGGTGATTTATGGTTTTTGCAATTATTTCGTAAACTAATTGGTTTCAGTAAAAAAATGCATTAAACATAAAATGTGTATTTTAATGAGATCTACATTTTTTGTATAAATTTGTTTTTTATATTTGCAATATTTGAAGAGATAAATGCAAAAAACCAAAATTTTCATGATTCTTTATACATCTTTTTTACCATGAAATTCAAATTTGCGCCAATTTTCACTATGATTTTCGTAATCAGCGCATCAAAATACGTAAGTATACCAAATTTCATCAAAATCGGAGGAACGCTCTATTCGGAAGTACACCCCTGAATCCATTCATCACGACTTTAACCCTTTAACGCCCAAATGTACAATTTTTTGTCATAAAGTTTGACGCAAAAATTTATCGATTAAACCTTGTGAAAAAAATTTTGCTATAGCCGTATCTTATGGTCCAAAAATCGCTCTTTCGAATGGTGTATTGAGAAATCTTGTAAATTTTTAAATAAACAAATTGTAGATGTTTTTTTAAACAAAAACATGAAATTTTTAGGTTTTTTTGTCAAATTATTGCATTTTTTTTTTTTGCAATGGCATTGCAGTATCTATAAAAGTCATAAATATCGCGTCAAAAATAAGTTAGCTGTAAGATAGTAGTATTAAGAAAAAAAAATTCAAAATGGCGGATACAAAATGGCGATTAAAGTTAATTTTTTAGGTAATGTACTTAGCCATGTGCACAAAATCGAAAAAAGTAAGGGACTTTTATAAAACTTGTTATATAAGGTTTTTTATGGTTGCTGATTACGAATCTGAAGTTAATTTTTAAAAATTCAAAATGGCGGATCCAATATGGCGGACGGAATTTTCAAAAATTAGTTGGATTTGATTCAAACTTGTTACTTGGGGGTTTTTGAGGTCGCTGATTACGAATCTAGAGTCACTTTTTAAAAATTCAAAATGGCGGATTCAATATGGCGGACGATTTTTAAAAATTGATTGGAATCGTCTGAACCTTGTTACTTGAGGGTTTTTGGGGTCGCTGATTACGAATCTGAAGTCACTTTTTAAAAATTCAAAATGGCGAATCCAATATGGCGGACGAAATTTTTTCAAACTAATTGGATTTGCTTGAATCTTGTAACATGGGGGTTTTTATAGTTGCTGATTACGAATCTAAAGTCACTTTTTAAAAATTCAAAATGGCGGATTCAATATGGCGGACAAAAATTTTTAAAATTAATTGGATTCGCTTAAAACTTGTTATATGAGTGTTTTTTTGGAGCCGAATTAAAGAATATTTCGAGAATACTTCCGAGAATACTTTTTTTTTAAATAGTAATGGTAATTAATTCTGATTACTTATACTGCAAAAGCTCATACTTTAAAAATGATTTACCATAGGAGATACAGTGTTTTAAAACACCAAGTATGGGTTACCGTAAGACACTCTTAGGATATTACAAGGATAAATGTCTTACTGTGAAATATTTATAAGACATTTGCTATTGCAGTGTATTTGACGTAATATCCCGCCAAAAGCGCTCTGATATTTAAATTGTTGAAAGTTGATTTAACCATTAAAAATACACATAATTGATACACAGTATTCACGGTGGGGCTCGACAAAGTTCAACCCAAAGGTCTTATCACTAAAAGTTTTTTTACAAAAATTTGTTCAGTGATGAAATTAGAAGATTTCAAGCCTATAATGAAAATAATCTGTCGAGGGTTTTTAAAATTAAATCGATTTTTGTCGATTTTTTAAAGGTTAACCACTCTTAATTCAATAAAAATTGAGGTATTTAAATTTTCTTTTTTTAGATCTCTTCTTTCACGTCCCGTGAGCAATTTATTTTAGTTAAAGACTTTTGTTTGTTTTTAATCGGCGTTAAACTTAAGATAAATCACCAAAAAACGTGTTTTTTGGTGATTTTTGTGTTGTTTCTTAAAACAAATGAAGAAAAATGGTTTTCTAATCAAAAGTGTTTTAAAGCACGTACTTTTACCTTCAAAATAAAAAAAAATTATTAAATTTGCTGCAACTGTTCTAAAGTTACAGCATTTTTAAGCAGCAAAAACAAGGAATCAAAGGTGTTTCGAGGAGAACAAGTACATGTAGGTACTTAAAATTGCTCAAGGGACGTGGAAGAAGAGATCTAAAAGAAGAAAATTTAAATACCTCAATTTTTATTGAAATAAGAGCGGTTAACCTTTAAAAAATCGACAAAAATCGATTTCATTTTAAAAACCCTCGACAGATTATTTTCATTATAGGCTTGAAATCTTCTAACTTCATCACTGAACAAATTTTTGTAAAAAAACTTTTAGTGATAAGACCTTTGGGTTGAACTTCGTCGAGCCCCACCGTGTATTATTGTTAGAATAGATTTACATAACGTCAAAACTTTTGACCATATGTAACCACGTCTAAGGTAACGAGGCTTATGACAAAATTAATCGTAATCAGCGACCATAAAAACCCCCATGTAACAAGTTTCAGACGACTTTAATCAGTTTTTAAAAATCATCCGCCATCTTGGATCCGCCATTTTGAATTTTTAAAAAGTGACTTCAGACTCGTAATCAGGGACCCCAAAAACTCCCAAGTAACAAGTTTAAATCGAATCCAACAAATTTTTAAAAATTTCATCCGTCATATTGGATCCGCCATTTTGAATTTTTAAAAAGTGACTTCAGATTCGTAATCAGCGAACCCAAAAACTCCCAACGAAAAAGGTTCAGACGATTTCAATCAATTTTAAAAAATCGTCCGCCATATTGGATCCGACATTTTGAATTTTTAAAAAGTGACTTAAGATTCGTAATCAGCGACCCCAAAAACCTTCAAGTAACAAGTTTGAATCAAATCCAACTAATTTTTGAAAATTCCGTCCGCCATATTGGATCCGCCATTTTGAATTTTTAAAAATTAACTTCAGATTCGTAATCAGCAACCATAAAAACCCTTATATAACAAATTTTATAAAAGTCCCTTACTTTTTTCGATTTTGTGCACAAGGCTATGTACATTACCTAAAAAATTAACTTTAATCGTCATTTTGTATCTGCCATTTTGAATTTTTTTTTCTTAATACTCCTATCTTACAGCTAACTTATTTTTGACCCGATATTTATGACTTTTATAGATACTGCAATGCCATTGCTTATAAAAAAATGCTATAATTTGACAAAAAAACCTAAAAATTTCATGTTTTTGTTAAAAAAGCATCTATAATTTGTTTATTTAAAAATTTACAAGATTTCTCAATACGCCATTCGAAAGAGCGATTTTTAGTCCATAAGATACGGCTATAGCAAAATTTTTTTCATAAGGTTCAATTGATAAAATTTTGCGTCAAACTTCATGACAAAAAATTGTACATTTAGGCGTTAAAGGGTTAAAGAAAAGTGGAAAAATGATGAAACATCGAATCTTAATGAGAATTATTTGGCAAAATTACTTAGAACTATACGCAATTATAATAGCACACATGTATAAATAAAATATAATCTGATACGTTTTGTTCTTTCAATTATTTAAATATTAAAGTCAGTTGCTTTCTTATTTGCCATTATATTAATGCATAAAATAAATAAAAATACTAAAAAACCTCTATTTTTTCGTTCCAAATCAATTTTTTTTAAATCGGCAACATGAAACAATTTTAAAACCTACATTTAAATACTCCCAACACATCCACAAATTATAATTAAAAGGAAAGGACCCCGCACAGGCTTCATGGGAAAACAATTTTCGGTCAATTTTTTTTAAACTTTGCAAGTTTTAAAGCTCATAATCTTCTGAAAAAAAGATCCTAATAGCAAAACCTCCAAAACTTAATAGTTTTTTGGCTACATCATGTCGAGCCATAAAAATGAGTCATAAATAATAAAGAATTTCGACGATTGCTTCAAGATCAAGACTCACTTAAGGCTCATGGCTTAAAGCTCAAGGATTATTTTTAGCTCAAGGCCCAACTATGGCTCAAAGATTGATTATGGATTATGGATGGATTAAGGCTTACGGCTTGATACGCTTCAAGCTTGATAAAGTCCAAAACTCGCTTTTGGCTCAGGGATCAATTATGGCTTAAGACTTGAATATGGCTTAAAGATTGATTATAGCTTATAAATGGATTAAGGCTTAAGGCTTGATTGGCTTCAGGCTTGATTATGTCCAAAACTCGCTTTTGGCTCAGGGATGAATTATGGCTTAAGGCTTGAATATGGCTTAAAGATTGATTATAGCCTATAAATGGTTTTAGGCTTGAGGCTTGATTTGCTTCAGGCTTGATAATGTCAAAAACTCGCTTTTGGCTCATGTATCAATTATGGCTTAAGGCTTGAATATGGCTTAAAGATTGATTATAGCTTATAAATGGATTCAGGCTTAAGGCTTGATTTGCTTCAGGCTTGATAATGTCCAAAACTCGCTTTTAGCTCAGGGATCAGTTATGGCTTAAGGCTTGAATATGGCTTAAACATTGATTATGGCTTATAAATAGATAAGGGCTTAAGGCTTGATTGGCTTCAGGCTTGATAATGTCCAAAACTCGCTTTTGGCTCAGGGATCAATTATGGCTCAAGGCTCAACTATAGCTCAAAGATTGATTATAGATTATGGATGGATTAAGGCCTACGGCTTGATTGGCTTCAAGCTTGATAAAGTCCAAAACTCGCTTTTGGTTCAGGGATCAGTTATGGCTTAAGGCTTAAATATGGCTTAAAGATTGATTATGGCTTATAAATGGATTAAGGCTTAAGGCTTGTTTAGCTTCAGTCTTGATTATGTCCAAAACTCGCTTTTAGCTCAGGGATCAATTATGGCTCAAGGCTCAACTATGGCTCAAAGATTGATTATGGCGTATAAATGGTTTAACGCTTAAGGCTTGATTTACTTCAGACTTGATGATGCCCAAGACTCGCTTTTAGCTCAAGGATCAAATATGGCTCAAGGGTCAACTATGGCTCAAAGATTGATTATGGCTTACGGCTTGATTGGCTTCAGGCTTGATTATGTTCAAAACTCGCTTTTGGCTAAGGGATCAATTATGGCCTAAAGCTTTAAAATAGGTTAAAGATTGTTTATGGCTTATGGATGGATTAAGGCTTAAGCTTTCTTGGCTTCAGGCTTGATTATGCCCAAAACTAGATTTTAGCTCAAGGATCAATTATGGCTAAAGGCTTAATTATTATGGCTCAAAAAATAATTATAGCTTATGAATGGATTTAGGCTTAAGGCTTGTATTACCTCTAAGCTTGATTATGCCTAAGATTCGATTTTTTCTCAATGGATCAATTATGGCTCAAGGTTCAACAATGGTTCAAAGGTTGATTATGGCTTGTTGACATAATCAAGCTTGAAGCCATTACAAGCCTAAAGCCTTTATTTATTAATAAGCTATAATCAATCTTTAAGCCATAATTAAGCCTTAAGCCATAATTGATTCCTAAGCTAAAAGCGAGTTTTGGTCATAATCAAGTCTGAAGCCAATACAATATTTAAGCCTTAATCGATTCATAAGCCAAAATCAATCTTTGAGCTATAATTAAGCCTTGAGCCATAATTGATCCCTTGAAGAAAAGCGAGTATTGAACATAATGAGGCCTGAAGCCAATACAAATTCTAAGCTATATTTATCCTCAAATTATAATCAATCGTTAAGCCATAATTAGGAATTGAACATATGATTCATCATCGAGCCTAAATCGAGTTTTGGACATTATCAAGCCTAAAGCGAATACAAGGCTTAAGCCTTAATCCATCCAAAAGCCATAACCAATCTTTAAGCTATATTCCAGCCTTAAGCCATAATTGATCAGTGAGCCAAAAACGAGTTTTGGACATAATCAAACCTGAAGCCAATCAAGCTTTAAGTCTTAATCCATTTATAAGCCATAATCAATCTTTAAGCCATATTTAAGCCTTTAGACATAATTGATCCCCGATCCAAAAGCGAGTTTTGGACATAATAAAGCCTGAAGCCAATCAAGCCTTTAGCCATAATCGATCCATAAGCCATAATTAATCATTGAGCTATAATTGAGCCTTAAGCCATAGTTCATCCCTGAGCCAAAAGTGAGTTTTGGACATTATCAAGCCTGAAGCCAATCAAGCCTTAAGCCTTAATTTATTTATAAGCTATAATCATTCTTTAAGCCATTTTTAAGCCGTAAGCCATAATTGATACCTGAGCCAAAAGTGAGTTTTGGACATTATCAAGCCTGAAGCCAATCAAGCCTTAAGCCTTAATTTATTTATAAGCTATAATCATTCTTTAAGCCATTTTTAAGCCGTAAGCCATAATTGATACCTGAGCCAAAAGTGAGTTTTGGAATTTATCAAGCTTGAAGCCAATCAAGCCGAAAGCCTTAATCTATCCATAATCTATAATCAATCTTTAAGCCATATTCAAGCCTTAAGCCATAATTGATCCCTGAGCCAAAAGCGAGTTTTGGACATAATCAAGCCTGAAGCCAATCAAGCCTTAAGCCTTAATCCATGTATAAGATATAATCAATCTTTAAGCCATATTTAAGCCTTAAGACATAATTGATACATGAGCCAAAAGCGAGTCTTGGGCATAATCAAGCCTGAAGCCAAGCAAGCCTTCAGCCATAATCGATCCATAAGCCATAATTAATCATTGAGCTATAATTGAGCCTTAAGCCATAGATCATCCCTGAGCCAAAAGCGAGTTTTGGACATAATCAAGCCTGAAGTTAATCAAACCTTAAGCCTTAATCCATTTATAAGCTTTAATCAATCTTTAAACCATATTCAAGCTTTAAGCCATAATTGATCCCTGAGCCAAAAGCGAGTTTTGGACTTAATTAAGACTGAAGCCTATCAAGCTTTAAGCCTTAATCCATTTATAAGCCATAATCAATCTTAAGGCCATATTCAAGCCTCAAGCCATAATTGATCTCTGAGCCAAAATCGTTTTATAATAATGTTTTGGACATTATCAAGCCTGAAGCCAATCAAGCCTTAAGCCTTACTCCATTTATAGGCCATAATCAATCTTTAAGCCATATTCAAGCCTTAAGCCATTATTGATCCCTGAGCTAAAAGCGAGTTTTAGACATAATCAAGCCTGAAGCCAATTAAGCCTTAAGCCTTAATCCATTAATAAGCCATGATCAATCTTTAAGCCATATTCAAGCCTTAACCTATAATTTATCCCTGAGCCAACAGCGAGTTTTGGACATTATCAAGCCTGAAGCCAATCAAGCCTTAAGCCTTTATCCATTTATAAGCTATAATTAATCTTTAAGCCATATTCAAGCCTTAAGCCATAATTGATCCCTGAGCCAAAAAGCGAGTTTTGGAGATAATTATGCCTGAAACCAATCAAGCCTTAAGCCTTGTGACGTTGTAAAATTTGTTATATTAATTTTACAACTCACATAATTTTTCTTTAAATTTTATTTAATAAAAATCGATTTTATATAGATTCCATTTAATTGAACTTAAATATTTATTTATCTGTTCTCAATGGCTTCGCGAAATTCCAAGACTTGGTCAAATTTTGTAATCTTAATATTTAAGAATAAATTTTATTTGTTCTCCCTATTCCATGTATTCCTGTTTCGAGTCAACCAATCCTGCTAAAAATGTACCAAATTTGGAAGAAAATATTAATGATTCCTAATATTTATTACTAATCCTGAAGAATGATTGAAATTAATTACTTCCTGTTTACTGAAAATTTTGGATTTGCCGCCGAAATGGATTTTAAAAGGATGTTTTCTTTTAAAAATATTGAAATCAATGGATTCCTATTAAATTTTATCAATATCAAGATTTATTTTTGGATTCTACATTTTTGGAATAATTTTGAATTTCCCTTATGATTTCCTAACCTGAAAATTGAAATTTATTTTATGAATTTATATTATCAATTTGGAATTTTTCGTTGGACTTCTTCATTTAATTTCTTCTGGTTGTACCTGAGGAGTTTAATTTATTTTAAAATGCCGACCTTATCCTCGCTGCTGTTTGATGCCTTGTGTCCCGTGATGAGATTTCGACTTAGTTACCCGGAGTAATATTTAAAATTATTAAAACCTTGGAAGGCTTCATCGTTAATCTATTTGTCAATGGATCTCTTATTTGCCGACGGGTATGTCAATGGCCCATAATTTGAAAATTAATGTGGAAGGGACTATATCTTTTGTGGATTCAAGAATGGAAGAATTCCAGTTCTTTGGAATTTACGGATTTCAGTTGCCAACTACTTAAGAATCATTTTATTGGAGGAGAATATGATGATTTACCAACTTTTGGACCGAGTCAATTCATTGTTTTGGTTTAGAATTAACTCAGAAGAATTTATTAATTTAATTATTGAAGAATTCCATTTCGAAGATTTAAATTTTGCCGCCAATTCCAGATTCAAGATAATTCCAGATTCAGCCAATGGGAAAGGAAGACTTTTCTAATATTGTATTTGATTGGATTCTCTATTGTAAAACTTAGTTTTAATTTAGTATAGTTTCTTTTTTGTTTATTTGAATAGAAAATTAAGTTTCGTAATATTGGTAACTATGGAAACAAGATAACAAGCGTCGCCATTTTATCTTTCTCGTAAAGCCATAGAGGACGGACGCTGACATTTAAGAATAATTTGAGATAAAAAGACATTGATCGCTATTTTGCCTAAAAATTTAATAATTATTCACATCATAAAACTTTTGATTGGAAATTTTATCCGAGGATTCTTAATTTTTTTTGTGAAATTGTTCCAGAAAAATCTTGGTAAGATTTCATCAGATTTTCTTGAGAAAAGAAACTTGATTAAACTGATTTATTTTACTTGACTTGATTAGATTATTGATTGATTTATTATTTGAAATTTTTGTTATAATTTTGGTCCTTTAATTTTCCCGTTTCCAAAGTTACTAATTTTCATTCTTAAATAATATATAGATTCATTATTTCCAAAGCTTAACTTAAAATTTTTAATTTAACCTTAATTTTGTTAAAAATAATAATTTATTTTGCCAAGTCTTGGATTTAGAAAGATCCTTAGTTTAAAAACTGTTTTTAGACTAAGTTATTGAAATTTCTGATTTAGATTCCTATTAACAACGTAATTTTCTATTGTTTTTCTCGATTAAATAATACTTAATGATTTGTAATTAAATTATTGTTGAAATATTTGTAAATTAAAATTTAGATTCCTTTTAACCTCAAAAATGTAAATCATATTTTGACAACTAAATCAATTTCTTAAAATAAAATAATTAATTTAGGGATTCTTTATCTGATTTTTAATAATTGTTTAATCTTAGAAGGATAAATTGATTAAATTTTGTAATTGTCATTTATTTTCCTTAAATAAATGTCATTATCTTGATTGAAGTATTTATTATTCAGTTGCTTAATTCAATTTTATTTATTTATTGGAATTATTATAGAATCACCCCCTCTGCCATTATCCAGATTTGGGACTGAGCCAGTCGAGTTAAAATATTGATACGGGAGATTATTTCAGATTTAATTTATTTTGAAAAATCAAATACATTTTTTTTTTAAATTAAAAATAGATTTGTTGGATCATTTCTTTGAATTTTTCTTATTTCTTTTTCTTTTCTTGTGCGTCATTAACTCAAATTAGAGCTTCTAATTGTTTTTAGTTGTCTATTTGGTTAATTTTGATTTCGTGATTGAGCTTCCGATTGTTTTCGGTTGTCAAACATTTTTCTTATTTAGCTTCTTCCTTTTGTATAGTATCTATTTATTTATTTATTTTTTTTTTTTGATCCAAGAAAGATCTGGCGCCCTCCGATTTGATTTCAAGTTTATCCCGTTTTGTAACCGACTTTCTGATTTCGTAAGCTTAAATAAATTCATTTGGTGAATTTGTTCTAAATTAATACATACTATAGTAAGTATTAATTTTCTTTATATGAATTTGAATAAAAATTAATTTAACGGTTACAGCCTTAATCCATTTATAAGCCATAATCAATCTTTAAGCTATATTCAAGCCTTTAGACATAATTGATCCCTGAGCCAAAGCGAGTTTTGGACTTAATCAAGCCTGAAGCCAATCAAGCCGTAAGCCTCAATCCATCCATAATTCATAATCAATCTTTGAGCCATAGTTGAGCCTTGAGCCATAATTGATCCTTGATCCAAAATCGAGTCTTGGGCATAATAAAGCCAGAGCCATAATCAATCTTTGAGCCATAATTGGGCCTTGAGCTCAAAATAATCCTTGAGCTTTAAGCCATGATTCTTAAGTGAGTCTTGATCTTGAAGCAATCGTCGAAATTCTTAATTATTTATGACTAATTTTTTATGTCTTGACATGATGTAGCCAAAAAACTATTTAGTTTTGGAGGTTTTGCTATTAGGATCTTTTGTTCAGGAGATTATGAGCTACAAAACTGCAAAGTTTAAAAAAATTTGACCGAAAATTTTTTTCCCATGAAGCCTGTGCGGGGTCCTTTGAGGGAACAAAAAAACTCAGGAGAGACTTTTCTACAGTTTTCCTTCTCCACTGTCGATCAAACCCAATAATGGGTGGTCCAGGCAAATGCGAGTACTCCTAATTTCAAGCCGTTGTGTAGACGCAAAAACACTTAATACTTCTGTTTAAAGTAGGTAGAAATAATCATAGAAACAATTTCACAAGAAAACACTTGTATGGGCGTAAGGCCGAAAAACAAGTGTATAATTAAATAAAAAAATAAAATAATATCATAAAATAAATTTTATGATTGATAAATTATATGTTCTATAAACAATAAATATTGGTTTAATAAATAATAAATATGGGCATATCTCTAGAACTTTTAAACTTTTAGATATTCAAAAACTTAATTTTTTTTTAAAGGCACATTCTTTAAACAAATTTTATTGTCTTCAGTATTGATCAAATAATATAAAAAAATGTGCGTAACTCATTTTTACACATTGTTACTCTGTATTCATAACCTGACAGTGTCAATTATACATTAAATTATAATTATCTTTATAACATTTGATTTATATAGGAATTTACAAAGTTTGACTTATGGTTTAGTCTTGTTCTAATCAAGTACAGAAAATTTTATTTTTAATTTTAAAAATTCAAAATGGCGGATCAAATATGGCTGGAAAAATGTTAATTACTCTATTTTCATAAATGTTAGTGCCTACAGAGTTTTGAGGTCACTAATTACGAACATGAACTTAATTCAAACCCTAAATACATATATTATAAGAGAAATCAAAGTTTGAAAAATTAAATTGTTTAATCTAATACTGTTGGAATATTTGAATATAGCGCTCTGAGTTGGATGTCTCGCTTGACTCCAGTAGTTAACTTCCTACCTCCCCCGATGCGCATGAGCCGCGGTGTTTCGCCCGCTCATTTTTGTTCCGTTCGTCACGAGGTGTAAAGTGTTTCTCGTTACATATAAAATAAATTCGACAGATTCAGTTTCCTATAAATACTGTGTTTTATTTCTGCTGCCCAAATATTTAATAAGACTTCAGGTTATAGGCCCAACACGCCTCCACTGCGCTGGGTGTAGAAAGTCAGAAAACTGTTCGTAAAAAGAAAAGTGCGTCGCGGCGTGGTCGGTTTTGTGAAAACGAGAACGGCAGCCATTTTCTTGATCGCGGCTACGAATTGTTTTAACAAGTGCTTCTTGAACGATTTTACGAGTTATTTGCCAGCCGTGCAAGAACAATGTCAACGACTGTGAAAAAGGTAATCGAAAAGTGCAGACGTGCATTGGATTTAGAATCGAACGAGGATCTGGAAGTGGAAATGAAGATGGACGACATGTTTTTCACCGTAACCTTCCCTGAAGGTGAAACGATTAGCCTTAGTGAGTAAAATCTTTATATCTTCAGGGCAAATTAAAGTTTATCAGCTGTTAAACGATTATTTTAAAAAATAATTAACGATTGGCCAAAATTAAAGTTTAAAATATTAACAAACGCGTAACGAAAGTTTCTCAAAAATTCTAATTAACGAAAGTATTTTGCAGGCAAAAGCAGTTTTAACGAATGAATTATTTTATTCAATCATATTAAAGAAATTTTACTTAATTTAATTACTATTTAACGATTGTAGTACATAACGAAGAGGTTAAGAAACCAAAATTATTTTTCTATAAATGATGTGGTTGTTTAACAAAATATGAAATTAACAAAAATACTATTTAACAAATGAGTTAGTTAACTAATTTATAATGTTTTTAAAGAAAATAAAATCTAACGAGTATACAGTGTAACGATTGTGGTTTGTGAAATTTACTTTTACATTTATTATGATCATTTAATTAAAATTTATTATTTATAGAAAGGTTTTAATATAAATTCTATTTATCACGCATTTGGCGTCGTTAAACAAACGCTCATTATGAACGAAGGACCAAATACGACTAGTATATTTGTATATATTGTTTAAAACCTTTATAAAGCACACACGAATCCGTTTGTCTAGGTTGTTTCTTTTGAACGAAGTTGTGTTCACTTCTGAAGATTGAAGCAACTAGATTTGCTCATAGCATTCGGCAGTAACGAGTGTGATTGAGCGAATCAGGGGGTCCTAGTTCTGCATCGTCTTGACATGTGTTCTGTCTCGATGATGCAAGAGCAGACTCTTTTTGCTTTATGATTTTTTTTTAATCAAAAATTCTTAAAATTTTATTTAACAGTCGATTTCGATCAATCTAACAAAATGACAGTTTTAAATATTAAATTTGACGAGGTTGGTTTTTCTAAAACTATTTTAAATATATTTCAAGGCAAAAAATCGCTTAAAAACGACTGGAATGACATTATGAGCGAATTAAAACAGGCAAGCAACGAGTCAAAACCAGACAGCGGCAACGCTACAAGTGAGAAGGAGTATTCCCTGCTGGAATCAGAAGTCAGAAATGACCCGAGAGGGATCTCCGAAAGTGAGGAGGAAAAACTACTTTTTGATTCTCAGTCGACAGGTAATTCTATATAACGATTGTAATTACCGTCAAAACCATATTTTCTCTCTTCTGATTTTATTAACTTCTTACAATAAAACAAAAATTAACTAATTATTACGATTTTTAATATTTTTGTTTTACGAATGTTAACGATGGTACGAATGTTTACGATTTGTTACGAGTGTACGACTGTGTTGTCGACAACAAATAAATATGACAGTTTCTTATTTAACGATTTCTGTGGTAGGTGTGTCACCATTAATGGAGAACAGTGGTCCTGAGAAGAACGAGGAGGAAGAACCTCAGCTGAGTGTTGTGAAGGAAAGCAACATTGAAAACGCTCAAAACGACAAAGACAAAATTGACGATTAGGATCATGACTGTAATAACGACAAAGACAAAAAGAACGATAAAGACGAAATAGACGATGACGACTGTAATTAAGACAAACAAGACAAGTACGAAACTTATGTCGAAAAAGACGATAGTTATAACGACAAAAGCATTGAAAAAGAAAACCTTAAATTCGAGAACGAATGTGACGATAAAAACAAAAAGAATATAAATAAATACGACAGTAATAATGACAGTAAAAATAACGATAAAATCAGAAACCTTGACACTAAAAATGACGAGCTTCTCAGTACTCAGGCTTCAAATGTTTTGAAACGACAGTTGGAAATAAACGACATTGATATTGAGACGCTACGGAGCTGTGTAAAATTTGAAACGAGATTTTCTGAGAAGCTGTCATGTCTAGAATCGATGGTAGACACAACTTTCAAATTGCATGACAAAATGCAAGAGAATTTAAAAATATGGCTGAAACAACGAGAAATTGAAGATCAGGTAAAGAAACCTAGAATTGAATCCATTTTGACAGTACCCCCTGATAATAAAAATTTAACTGGTTCTCGGGTTCTAACGACTATTAACGGTTATAGTAAACGAATAGTTAATGATAACAAAATTAGAGGCGCGAATAAAGATATTAAATTAAACGAAAAAACAAATAATTCAAAAACAAAACCGGATCACACGAACAATTTTGTAAATGACGTTAAAGAAGCAATTAAGATTGAATTTATCGGGAAAAATAGTGGAATAAAATACGACTATAAATTAAATTCACAAACTAAATTTGAACATTTTTATAAATTCTTGACTTCTGAATAGAGAACGATAGACCTGCTTTATGTTATTGACTCAACAGTTTCGCCTCCGGTAGGTTTAAACGATCAGTTAATCAAAAAGCATAAATTTAAAGTTCGGGATATCCTTATAAATCGCGTCGACAAGGCATATCATACGCGAGTTTTACACATTAAAGATCCAGTTGAAATGATTAACAAAATTAAAGAATTTAAAAGATCTGAAATTAATTTGACGAGTGTTAGTGCACGAAAACAGTTATATTCGATTCAGTACGACGCGAAACGCGAATCGGCAATAAAATTCTTAGATCGGTTTGAAGAAATAGTGTTAAATTACGAAAATATTTCGGATTCAACACCACTCTCAGGCGATGAGAAACGAGATGCTCTATACAATGCGATTATGAACCAGGTTCCTGAAATACAATCTGTTGAGTTCATGACTAAAAGTCAAACAGGTAAAGGTCTAACTTATGACTCATTAAAATTGTTTATCCTTCAGGCAGAAGCTAACGGTATTCAATCCTCCACGAAAAATCACCCTGCTACAAAACCTCCCCCTATGGCTTCTGCTCAAATGACGAAAGTGAATCAAACGAAGTGGGTTAACGAGAGATGTTTTGAGTGTGGCGATTATGGTCACATGCAAAATGAGTGTCCATGTAAAGGACAAGGTCGCAAGAAATGCTACGAGTGTCAAAAATTCACTACCCACAAAGCCAAGGAATGCCCCAACGACTGTCTAAACAAGGAACCAATTCTGGAAGAGGTGGTAGAGGTAAGCGTTTTAATAATTCAATTAATAAATATGACAGTCACTTTCATGCCAAAAATAAACGAGTTTTTAAATTAAAAGTAAACAGAGGTAATCAAAATTTCCGATTCTTTAGACTATCACGTGACGACAGTAGACGTTTTAACAAACAAAATAACGATAGTTTACCACAAAAACGATTTGTTTATAAAAATGACAATTTACAACAAAAACAGACACGAACAGGTATTAGCGAAACCCTAAAAAGCAATTTTGCAGAACATCAGCAGAAAAATAAATCAGGTAAGTTCGAAAGTTGCACTTACATGACAATGCCATGTCATGATCGTAATTCTGTTCCTAATAAACAGTCTTTTCCACCTGGCTTTGATTCTAATGAGTCTCAACAAAGGGATAATACTCTTGTTGAAAATTGTACCCAGAATAATCAATTTGTTTCTTTTATTGTTGATACGGGTGCTACCGAACACCTTACAAATTTGAAAGAGATTTTTGACACTTTCGAAAGAACAGAATCATGTGCCATTAAATGCGCGAATAGTGATAATAATGCCGATCTGGCAGTTCTAGGTAAAGGTACCGTTGGGCTATGTACAAATAATGATAAATTCTTTGAATTAACAAATACAATATTACGACGGTTCGCGGAAGTTGGCTTGTCCATTTATCTAGATGATAAAAATATATTTATTTTTCAACCTAAAACTAACGATTTATTTGCAACAAACGAAACCATATTGGTTTATTGAATTTAAAATTGATAAGAAAAATTCAAACGAACGATGTGTTATCGCGAATTCAATTGCATTAGATACAAAAATAATTGAAAATAAACCCGAAGAAACGAGTGTAACAATAAACCAAAATGAACTTGAAAAAGACGAAACTAAAAACGACCCGGTAAATAAAAACGAAACTGACAATATAACAACAAAAGAAAATAATTTAAATGACATGCCTGATAAAAATTGTGGTGCAATAATAAACGATAAAGTTACGGTTGAAAATTTCATTCCTTCTGATTTTGACACCTCAACCTGTCCGCGAAAAATAACGAATATAGACGACTTGCCCCTTGTAGATTTAGTTGATGAACTTACGCCTTTCGAGAAAACTTATAATGATTTTGTTAAATCAAATAAAGCCATGCTTTGGCACGTAAGGATGGGTCACGCATCAGTTGGTTATTTACGAAAGTTACAGAATTGCTAGAAAGAGAACAAAGATTTACAATCAGTAAAATTTGACGACAGTATATTGGATTGTGAAATTTGTGCTCTTACAAAATTAACGAAATTACCTTTTAGAAATGAAAGAAACCGAGCAACACGACCGTTACAAATCATCCATTCAGACGTTATGGGTAAAATCTCTCCTCCCACACATCCGCATGGATACCAGTATATCTCGGTATTTATTGACGATTTTTACATTCTCATCCTAAATGAGAAGGTCTTAAATTTGTGCAATTTTGGACTTCTGCTAAAACCCACATTTCTCGACGTTTTGAGACCTCTAGATTCCGAAAAAATGGGTTTTACGAAAGTGTCTGTCTGTCTGTGTAAAAATTTTTGAAATCCATTAACTTGAGTAAAAATTCATCTATCAATTTAAAATTTGGTATCCGTTTTAAGTGACCAAAAATACAGATCGAGTTCGTTAGCCAGCAATTTTCGTCCAAAATTATCAAAAATAGAATATTTTCAAAATTCAAAAAAAAAAAAATTTTCAAAAAAAAATTTTTTCTAATTTTTTTCTTAAAGTACAAGTAAAATCGAACAAATTTTGTTTTTAAAAGTTAACGATATAATGCAACCCCCACAAAGATATGAATTTTTTAAGTTTACACGTGCAAAAAGGAGAACTGAAAGTGGATAAATCCTATACAAAAACTCTATTATTTTAAAAAAAAATGAAAAAACATCCGGTTTTTTCTTCCTGTCATTATTGTTTTTTTTTTTTTTTAAGAGCTACATGCGTCTTGCTTTAATGAAAAATTTGTAATTCGCCTCTCAGCCTTCACAAAGAGTATTAATATTTTGAAATTTAAATCTTCGAGAAGTTTGAACTTCTTTTAAATTTAAAACATTTGTGAATAAGTATTATTATGTCGTTATTAGTAATATAATAAGAATAAATTTTAAGTAATGAATATTTGAAATTAACCTTTTGTGGCATAAAAGGAATAATGACACAGGCACACAATAGAAATACACACTAGTGTATTTCTATCTGATTTTTTGTGCTGAATACGAATCGGAAGTCAGAAGTTTTAGGTTGGCAAAATTTTTTGAGTTAAACTTAAAAACTGTTGAAAAACACGAATTAGAGGCATATTTCAAAAAAAAATTCGCCTAGACACTACAATAGTGTATTTCTTTTTGATTTTCGGTGTTGAATTCGAATTTGAAGTCAGAAGTTTCAGATTGGCTAAAATTTTTGAAAATTCCTAAAAAATCTGCTTAAAAATACGAATTTGATTCCATTAGATGGAAATAAATAAATTGAATTATTCCAATGTATTTTTTCCTTCTGCATCTTAATCTAAAGTGAGAATTGTCGGATTGTCTCCATTTTGGTATCAATATTTTTTGGTATCAATAGATTTGTTGAAAAAAACTGCATGTGCACTGCAAAAACATGGTGTCTTAAATTGGCCAAAAATGTCTTAAATTAAGATATTTTTGTTGTCTAAGACACGAAAAATGTCTTATTTTAAGACATTTTTGAAGTGTGATAGTTATAGTTTTCACAAAAAAAAAATCCTAATAGTAACGGATTCCTCTCATTTTGATGCAATTTGACCTCCTCTATATGGTCACTAATGTATCCCTTTCTATTTGAGAGGATTTTCCTCTTCTATCCTCTTCTGTCAAATTTAAAAATTTCACCTATTATTGTAAAATTCATAATTTGTCAGAAACTTGATATTTTATTACATACAAAATTTATCCGTTTTAAAATTAGAGTATATAATTTCCCGAATATATGTCAAGTATCAGAATTTTTTATTATTTTTCAATTCTTTATACTATTAAATTAGGCTGAAGTTAAACAAAAGAGTGGCTATGTGCCAAAAATCCTTTTCCTCTTGCAAAATCCTCTTACAAATAGAGTAATAACACTAGTTTACAGCCAAAATGTACATTTAATGCCACTATTTTTTTTTATGTACTATGGTTCTCTAAACTTAAAAATGACATTAAGACATTTTTCTATGGATAGGTTTCCGCAATATGAATTTTTTAAATTTTTTTACGTTTCTTTCGGAGGTGACTTCACGTTTTAGGCCGTATCTAGAGTTACAGACGTCCGATTAAGTTTTTCTAGGTGTCAAATTAAAGGTAATCAAATTCCAAACAATCGCTTTTAACATTATTTTTCAATCGGTTGAATATTTTTAGTGATATAGTTAAAAAAATAAATAGAAAATTTGATTTTTTGGCCCAAAATCTGAAAAACAAATTCATTCTACCGCCATGCAAAAATAGAAAACGTCAAATTATGTCCAGTTTTAAATTTTTTACATATATATGACTCACTTTTAGGAAGAAAAAAATGTATGGATGAAAACAATCTATGGGTAATTATTGAAGTTATAAGCCAGGGTACTGAAATTCTCGTTTTACGCCATTTCGGTATTTTACCTCCTTTTATAGTGATTATGTTGATTAATTTAATGAATACAATATCTAATTAGAAAATGGACTTTTTTCACAGATTTCAAATAATTTTCAGTGCTTTACTAATTCAAATTTGACTGAAAAATTTTTTGGAGTTTTTGACAAAAATTTCTGAAGAGGCATAAATTGATTAAAATCTGCTTTTTTGACAAGTTGAATCAGATGCGCAGAGGTTCAATTTTTGTTGAATTTTGTTCGTTAATAGATGAAAAAGTTTGAAATTAGATATAGAAATATAAAAAATAAATTATATTTGACTGAAAATTTTTTTGGAGTTTTTGACAAAAATTTCTGAAGAGGCATAAATTGATTAAAATCTGCTTCTTTGACAAGTTGAATCAGATGAGCAGAGGTTCAATTTTTGTTAAATTTTGTTCGTTAATAGATGAAAAAGTTTGAAATTAGATATAGAAATATAAAAAATAAATGATATTTGACTGAAAAATTTTTTGGAGTTTTTGACAAAAATTTCTGGAGAGGCATAAATTGATTAAAATCTGCTTCTTTGACAAGTTGAATTAGATGCGCAGAGGTTCAAGTCTTTTTTAATTTTGTTCGTAATTAGATGAAAAAGTTTGAAATTAGATATAGAAATATAAAAAATAATTCATATTTGACTGAAAAATTTTTTGGAGTTTTTGACAAAAATTTCTGGAGAGGCATAAATTGATTAAAATCTGCTTCTTTGACAAGTTGAATCAGATGCGCAATGGTTAAATTTTTTTTTAATTTCGTTTGTTATTAGATAAAAAAGTTTGAAATTAGATATCGAAATATGAAAAATAACACTTGTTTACAGCAAAAATTTACATTTAATGCCACTATTTTTTTAATGTACTATGGTTCTCTAAACTTAAAAATGACATTAAGAAATTTTTCTATGCATAGGTTTCCGAAATATGAATTTTTAAAATTTTTTTCGTTTTTTTCGGAGGTGACTTCACGTTTTAGGCCGTATCTCGAATTACAGACGTCCGATTGACGTCAAAAAAGCAGATTTTAATAAACTTATGCCTCTTCAGAAATTTTTGTCTAAAATTCCAAAAAAATTTTCAGTCAAATATCATTTATTTTTCATATTTTGATAGCTAATTTCAAACTTTTTCATCGATTAACGAACAAAATTTAACAAAAATTAAACCACTGCGCATCTGATTTAACTTGTCAAAGAAGCAGATTTTAATCAATTTATGCCTCTCCAGAAATTTTTGTCAAAAACTCCAAAAAATTTTTCAGTCAAATATCATTTATTTTTTATATTTCTTTATCTTATTTTAAACTTTTTCATCTATTAACGAACAAAATTCAACAAAAATTGAACCTCTGCGCATCTGATTCAACTTGTCAAAAAAGCAGATTTTAATCAATTTATGCCTCTTCAGAAATTTTTGTCAAAAACTCCAAAAAAATTTTCAGTCAAATTTGAATTAGTAAAGCACTGAAAATTATTTGAAATCTGTGATAAAAGTCCATTTTCTAATTAGATATTGTATTCATTAAATTAATCAACATAATCACTATAAAAGGAGGTAAAATACCGAAATGGCGTAAAACGAGAATTTCAGTACCCTGGCTTATAACTTCAATAATTACCCATAGATTGTTTTCATCCATACATTTTTTTCTTCCTAAAAGTGAGTCATATATGTAAAAAATTTAAAACTGGACATAATTTAACGTTTTCTTTTTTTGCATGGCGGTAGAATGAATTTGTTTTTCAGATTTTGGGCCAAAAACTCAAATTTTCTATTTATTTTTTTAACTATATCACTAAAAATATTTAACCGATTGAAAAATAATGTTAAAAGCGATTGTTTGGAATTTGATTACCTTTAATTTGACACTTAGAATACCTCAATCGGACTTCTGTAACTCGAGATACGGCCTAAAACGTGAAGTCACCTCCGAAAGAAACGTAAAAAAATTTAAAAAATTCATATTTCGGAAACCTATCCATAGAAAAATGTCTTAATGTCATTTTGAAGTTTAGAGAACCATAGTACATAAAAAAAAAATAGTGGCATTAAATGTACATAAAATTTTTTTTTTTTTGTAAACTAGTGTAATAGAAGAGGAATATTCTTCTGCTTACGAGATAATTTTTTTTCGGTGTTTGTTGTAAAAAATTATTATAAAAATCTTAGAAACTCCAGAAAATGAAAGAATACTTGATAAAAACTTAAGCAAAGTTCTTTGCGTCATCCAAAAAACGTACGTGGCTTCGAGCTTGAGTATAAAATAAGAAGAAAAAACTTAGGCAAAGCCACTCGCGTGTTGTTTGTATCAAAAACATGGTCAAAGCTGAGCGCTGTATACGAAATAAAAACTACGCAAACGCCATGCTTGTAAACCCATGGCGTTTGATTCATCTGAACAAGGGTCCGCGCTCGCCTACCTATTTGGCAGAAACTACGCAAACGACTTTGCCAAACTTATTCCTTCGTATTTGTATTTAGAAAAACTCGCATTTCCATTTTTTTCATATAATTTATTTAAACAATGAACTTTTGATTTCATAATTAAATAGAACATTATCATTTTATACAGTATGTGAAGTTAAATTTAACAATTTTTTCGTTTTTATCAGGGTTCTTAATGCCAACAGTTTTTCTTGATTTTCGCAGTTCGACCAAAATGTCGTTTGCCTAAGTTTTTTTTTAGTACGGCAGTGCAGTATCTCGGCGATTACATTTTCCTATTTTTGCTGATATTCGTGTTCTTGAGCACTTGTTGGATCTAAACTCAACAAATCAAGCCAATCTGACAATTCTAACTCCAGATTCGGTATCAGCGCGAAAATTTAGAATGGCGCTAAACAGTGCCAAAGATTAAACTGGCTCATGTCGTAGGGAAAGTATACAATTTCGATAACGAAGAGCATGAATTACATTGTCGAAGCGTGCAGCCTGACGCGAAGATTGATAATGATCGGAGTGCGAAGCACGGAGATCATTTCAAATACGGAGCGCGTAGCGCGACGATTATTAAAACTTCGGAGCGCGAAGCGCGACGACGACCCTCGCGCGCCCCGAGGCGCGCTGAAACTAGCGAGCGAAGCGAGCCATGCGCGCAAAGCGCGCGATGAGAATGTGACGGAGCGCGAAGCGCGATGTCAGATTTTTCTAGAATGGCTTTGGCTTACCCAATGAAGACAAAGGACGAGACGGGTCATTGTCTGGAGAAATTCATTAAAAGTTCACGTAATTTACTTGGGAAGGACGAAAAAATTTGTTACTTAAGATCGGATCAGGGTACAGAGTATATGGGGGGATACACAAGTGATGTTTGAAATCGCGAAAGTATTGAACGACAGTATTCTTGCCCTGACACCCCTCAACACAACGGAAATTCAGAACGATTTAATCAAACCATACAAAAACGAGTTAGATCAATTATGTTTGATTCGAAAGTACCATCTACAATGTGGGATTTAGCTTTAGGAACGGCTGTTTATGTGTCTAATAGAACCCCACATAAATCAAATGATTTTGTTGCACCGTTGACAAAATTTGCTCCGGATTTTCACTTTGATTTAAACCAAATTAAACGTTTCGGTTGTTTACCCTATTGGTCGATTACTATGAAGCCCGATTCTAAATTTTCAGCTCGAGCAGTTCGTGGTATTCTAGTGGGATATACTCCTTCTGGGTATATATTCTTAAATCCTGAAACAGGAAAGTTCTTTGAGTCAAGAAACGTTCGTTTTAACGAGAAGATTGTATACGGTGATAAATACAATAAAGACTCAATACAAGCGTGGCCTAATACAGCACCAAATTTATCAACTGACGATTGGTTTATTAAGTTTGACAATAGCGATAAGTATGAAAAGTCGAAAAATGATAGTGAACCTTTAGATACGATGGTAGAAACGAAAAAGAAGCGCGGTAGACCCCTAAAACGATTGTTAGAAACGGAGGGAGAAGAATTGAACGAAAGTGTTAAAAAACAAAAGATTTTACTACCCACACGAGAGCCTTATGCTACAAGAAGTAAAAAAATCGCCGATACTAGTTTTGTTAAAATTTCTAAGATAACGAAAGTTTCAGATGACTATGAATTTCCTAATTTGGAAGACGAGTTTGCTAAAACAGGAAATAAATCTGACGATGAAATTCTATATAGTTTTCATGCTGAGATTAATAACGATCCATTGTCATTTAAACAAGCAATGAATTCTTGTAATAAAATCGAGTGGTTGAAAGCCGTTAAGGATGAATTAAATTCTATGAAAAAAAATCAAGTTTGGTCCATAGTAAATCGTCCTTTGCCAGGGAAAAACGGTAAAAGGCCAAATATAATTGATTCGCGATGGGTGCTCAAACGAAAGTACGAAAGTCCGGAATCTGTTAAACACAAAGCTAGATTAGTGGCTTAGATTAGCCAGCTAGATGCTGGCTTTGATAAATTATTACGATCTGGAAGCTTGTCAATTAGACGTAAAAACTGCCTTTTTAAATGGAACTATTGATGACCAAATTTATATGGAAATCCCTAATGGTATGGATCTTCCTGAAAATATACGACAGTCTAAAGTATGCAAAATCCACAAGGCATTATATGGTCTAAGAATTAGCCCAAAACGATGGAACCAGAAGTTTTCAGAAGTTGCGAAGTCTATGGGACTGACCAATGACGATTATGATCCCTGTCTTTTTACTGGGCGCTCTGGAAAGTTTATTGTGATTTTACTTATTTATGTTGATGACATTCTTTTGGCAAGTAACGACAGCGAAAAGCTACTAGAAACTAAATTAAATTAATGGATTCTTTTGAAATGACAGATTTAGGTGGACCAAAAACATTCTTGGGAATGAATATACAACGACAGAGAGAAACTAAAAATATGACAGTGACACAAGAAGCCTATATCGATAAGATCTTGATAAAATTTGGATTTGCTGACGAATATCCTAAGAATACACCTATGGTGACACGACAGGTAGCTAATCGAGAGCGAAAGGAGCAAGAGGATGAAGTTGATGACGATCTCAGTGAGAATATTCTTAACATCCCTTACAGAAAAACGATCGGTAGTCTTCTGTACTTAGCTGGCGCTACTCGCCCTGATATAGCTTTTGCCGTAAATGTCTTGAGTAGACATTAACTTAATCCAACTGAAAACGAATGGATTATGGTAAAACGAGTGTTTCAATATTTGAAGGGAACAAAGAAATTAGGATTAAACTATATCGGTAGACGAAGTGACTTAATGGCTTATTCGGACGCAAGTTTTGCTGACTGTAAGTCATCAGTTTCGACATGTGGGTTTGTGATTCGACTGTTTGGCGACATGATATCCTGGCGTGCAAATAAACAAACATATGTTGCGTTATCAACTTGCGAGGCAGAGTATGTTGCAATGAGCCAAGCTTGTCAGGAAATCATCGCAATAAATAAATCCTTACTGAGAATTTGTAATAAAAGTTTGCTCCCCGCGATTCTTAGATGTGACAATAAAGCCGCTACTATATGTCCAAAAACGAATGGTGGAAATAGACTGAGGCATATGACTGATGTGCATCATGATTATGTCAAAGAATGCGTTAAATTCGACCGTGTGACAATTGAATGGGTTTCCACTAAGGATCAGTGGGCAGATATTATGACGACGCCTCTTGCTTTTGAAACTCATGTTCTTTTACGAAATAAGATCCTTAATTATGACTGTTGAGTGTCGATTGATCTAGTTATAGAAAATACTGTTGATGAATGATTAGATCATAAGATAAATTATTTAAAATAACGACAGTAATTTATCTAAATGATTAATGTGTATAATTTGTTTTGAATAGTTTTTAGGAACTCTGAGGACATGAAGCAAGGATAAAAGGCTGAAATAGACTACCTTGACTGATTTTATTAATGGACCAAATTTAAAGAGATTTACCAGATTTTAAGATGACGACCATCAGGAATACCAGCCTGATTACAACGGTCTTAATTAAAATGTGATTCATGTTATAGTCTACTGCTGTTTAGAGACTTTAAGATTTATATTTTTGTACTTCGATAATACTAATTTTAGTTTAATTCGTTTAATTATATGAGTCAATCTCGGGAGGGAGTGTTGGAATATTTGAATATAGCGCTCTGAGTTGGATGTCTCGCTTGACTCCAGTAGTTAACTTCCTACCTCCTCCGATGCGCATGAGCCGCGGTGTTTCGCCCGCTCATTCATGTTCCGTTCGTCACGAGGTGTAAAGTGTTTCTCGTTACATATAAAATAAATTCGACAGATTCAGTTTCCTATAAATACTGTGTTTTATTTCTGCTGCCCAAATATTTAATAAGACTTCAAATACTAAGAAATTTAAAAAACTTTCAAAAGCAGTAACTCGCGATAGAATCAACATAAAACAATCAAAACATTTAAACATATTGAAAATAATATTACCATGGAAACATAAAAACAAAAGAAGTTTATCATATTAAGGGGAGGCCCTATTTCGACTCCCTGAAATATTCTTGACCTAAGTAAGCTACATTTTTTTGCATCATTTGGGTCCTAAAAACATACAGAAAGGTCAGAAATATCAAATACGAACTTTTAACCAGTATAGAAATTAGAATGTTTGAAAATTCAACTTCTTTTACAATTTTTAATATTTTTGATCGACAATTTTTTACACGATTTTTTAATAATTCTTTTGAATTAAAAATTCTAAATTAGCAAAATTATTTTTTTCTTAATTTTTGAGGATACCAATACTATAATTTTATTTATAATATTATGTGAAAAAAAATTGTCAAATCTGCAAAATGAGTTGATATTTCATGGGTCTCTCCCCTTCATATTCAACTTCTTTTACAATTTTCACTATTTTTTATCGCAAATTTATACTAGCTTTTTTAATGATTCTTTAGAATCTCTCACATGGTATTTAAACATCTTTAATTTTTAATCAATTTGTATTTTTTAAGGACCTAAATGAAGCAAGAAAAAAATATAGTTTACTAAAGGCATACAAATTTAAAGAGATGAAAACTAGTGGTGGTGTCTTCCCTTAAAACCGGAAGAAAATGTACTTTCCTGACTCACTACTTTTTGTTACCATTTTATGTTTTATGTCCTATAAAATCCTAGGTAAGAAGGTTTTTAACAAGTTTAGAATTTCTTAAAATTTAGTCCACAATGTTTGATGGCATTATGAACTATTAAAAATGACATTTTGGATTTTGTCCATTTCCTACCCTCATTTTGTCACAAATTCAAAAAAATAGATACATATATTTTTTTTAAATTAATATTTAGTGGTGCCTGTACGCTATTGAAATTTTGCATTGGAAAAAAAATGTTCTCTTAGATTCCCTGTAAAATCATTGCAAATTAATATTTTTTTACCGGACTACTCTGTTTCTCTTCATAAATGTTTAAATAATAACATACAATTATTTACATATGGAATTTGTTAAGTTTTCTATTTTTTACAGAACCCAAAAGTTGACCAAAAATAAACAAAAATGGGTCATTATTGACAAAAAATATTAAACTAAAAAAAACAATAAATTTCAACTGCTAATTATGGATTCTATTGTTCTTGAGATCGTTGAATCTAAATTTGAAATCATAATTAAAAAATTCAAAATAGCGGATCCAATATGGCGGCCATAAAAATTTTAAAATCAATGAATTTCTAGGAAACATCGCATCAGAGGGTTTTGGGTGTTCCTGATTACAAATTTGAAGTCAGATTTCAAAAATTCAAAATGGCGGATCCAATATGGCAGAAAAAAATGTTAAAATTAATCAATCTTTATAAAATTTAATTATGTAGTAATGTTACATTAATTATTTACATTAATTAAAATTAATAACTTCTTAATCATTATGCCCGCCATATTAGATCCGGCATTTTGAATTTTTCAAATCTGACTTTAGATTTGTAACTCACAGTGGTCTTGAAGCAAAAGTAAGGGTTTTGAAAATGGATGGAAGATTTTCCAACGTAAAGTTTACCCACATGATCTCTAGTTTTAGAATTTTCAAACCGCGAAATCGTATCTGATCCTATTTTAGAGTTAGACTGATTTTACCTGTGGTAGATCCGCAATTATGAGTATCACATTACCTATTTAGACTTTCAAGGTCCATAGGTTATTTAACATAAAATAGTTAATATAATTTTTGTTAAAGTACTAATAAGGAAGTCTTTATAAACACTTTCATATAGTGTTTGACTTGTTTATAACATATACACGCCCTCAGAACGTCTGTCAAGCAATAACAGGTCATTGTTCAAGTCAATGTATTTTGTGTTTATACATTGTACTAAAACAACTTCCAAATATGTTATTTTTTGTAAGGTCTTCTATATGACTACTACTTTGGTAAATTGTTATTCTATATAAAAGTAACAAATCTCTAAAATATTAATTTTAGATGGCGCCATTGACGCCATCGGCCTAGTAGCGTCACTACTTCAGTACGAGTGTAGTCCGTAAACACAAAAGTCCGAAATTTTTTGCTCTTACCACCCAAAAAGTTTTAAAACCGAAAGAAATACCCACAATTTTCTTTATGTTTGAAATCGGACTATACCTAGTGGGCACACATGTTCAAAAGTCGTCTTAAGGACGTCTTTTAGATTTTTGTGCCCACTGGGTATTTAGGTGTGGCCCAACCCTTTGAAATTTTCCATTGATTTTATATGGAGAAAACGAACTTTTTCGTAAATTCACTATAAAATCCTCAAAAATCACTAAAAATATCAATAGAACAAATAACATCTTGAAATGGCCTTTAAAAACAATATTCCACAATTCATTTAATAACTTGTTAATATTATCTGTTTTTATAGGATCCTAAATAACCCCTATAGGCAAGTAGAAGAACAAAGATGTGAAGGATGTGTATTCTTCTACTTGCCTGGATTCATTTAGGCATTAAGCTTATTGCCTAAGCAATAAGCTAACTGCCTAAAGTGTTCCCGGCAAATAGAAGAAAAAGGATATTCTATGACGAAGTATAAACACAGATATATAAACAAACTTTTGATGTACATAATTAATTAAAAGTAAACGTTAATTTGTATTTATTTTGTAAAATTCAAAATAAAATTCAGTTTTTCGTTATTTGTTCCAACTAACAGTTGACGATTTTGCTAAATAATTAGAGATAGGAACTTTGTACTTTAGCATATCAGCACAATTTTGCTCGAAAAATTTTAAATGTTATAAAACGTCTAAAAACCATATAAAACATGTTTTTAAATAGAAATTTCTTTAAATTAAATCAGCACAAAAAAGCACAATTTTGTCATTTAAGCAGCATAATTTTGTTCGGGTAATTGTGCCGCATAATTAGCGATTTTCAGCATATATTCGGCACATATTTAGCACAATTCGTATAAATTTATATTGATTACACAGGCACACAAAAAAAAAAAAGGTCAAATACCAGAGGGCAGACCAACATATTCCTAGGTTTTTGGGGTCGCTGAAACCGAATATGACCATGAAAATATTATCTGCTTGCCCATTTTCCCCCTAGCCCCCCCCCCCTTACACCTCTCGGGGGGTAACATTTCAGTTTTTCCAAAAACGTCGAAAAGGCAGTCTATTCCTATGTTTTTTGGGGCGCTGAATCCGAAAAAGACCACCAAAAGCCAATCCCCCCCCTCCTGTACCCCCTAACACCCCCTGGGAGGGGGTTGGAATTTCGAATTTCACGAAAAGTCGAGTTCGGTGGCTATTTCTATGTTTTTTGGGGCGCTGAATCCGAAAAAGACCACGAAAAGAAAATTCCCCCTCTCCTTCACCCCCTATCACCCCCTGGGAGGGGGTTGGAATTTCGAATTTCACGAAAAGTCGAGTTCGGTGTCTATTTCTATGTTTTTTGGGGCGCTGAATCCGAAAAAGACCACCAAAAGCCAATTCCCCCTCTCCTTCACCCCCTATCACCCCCTAGGAGGGGGGTTGGAATTTCGAATTTCACAAAAAATCGAGTTCGGTGTCTATTTCTACGTTTTTTGGGGCGCTGAATCCGAAAAAGACCACCAAAAGCTAATTCCCGCCCGCTTAAGCCCCTAATATCCCCTTTAGTGGGTTGGAATTTCGAATTTTATGAAAAATCGAGTTTAGAGTCTATTCCAATATTTTTTAGGGCCATGAAACTGAAAAAAGGGATCAAAAATAAATTCGTCCCCTCATTCACCCCCTAGCACCCTCTTACCCCCTCCCATGGGATGGGTTTACAATTTCAATTTTCATGAATTACTTCCACATCTACTTTTGCAACTAGGACACCTCCACGCGGTGAAGGCGGATAACGGTTAACCGGCTAAGTTCCTAGGTAAAAAAGATGCCTTCATGGTAAAAGTAGGGAAGAAGATTACGATGCAGGGGAGGGAGACCCCAGTATCGGCGGCTGGTCAGGGTGAGCAAGCGGGCCCGCAGGCGTCGTCATCATGCAACCGCAGCTCTAGGGTGGTGGGCAACTTGGCTACTTTTGAGTTAAATGCTTCAAGAAGAAAAATTAATGGAAATAGAGCTTTGCGTTCAAATCGTGAAAATCTTCAAGGCGCTTCTGATGGTCCTACGGACAATGGTATGGATATTCAAGATAATACCATTCACACCTGTAACAAAGACAGATCCATGTTTTGTTACGTATGTGGTAAGTTTGAAATAGAAAAATATCGGAGAGACTTTTCTAAATATGAGGATAAATACAATTCTTTTTTTTCATTGCAGATTGAAAATGGTCGGGGAAATTCATGGGTACCGAGCAGTATCTGTAACAAATGCAGGGGTACATTACAGCGCGGGTCATCCAATTCAAGCGGCAAGAATTTTTTGAAGTTTCCTGCTATGTGGAAAGAGCCCAAAACTCAAGTGGAATGTTACATTTGCTCCATCAAATTTAAAGGTATGATGTCTCCTAATCACGCTATATATCCAAGTATTCCATCTTTCACCCCTCCAATTTATAATGACGATGATGATGTTTCAGATGATGATGTCAAGATGGATGTCACTGCTGATACAGTGGAAGTTGAAAGTCAAATGGACCTTAATGAGCCAACTGTGGATTCCAACAGTACTTATTCCGGAAGTGAAGTTGACTCGAATTCTGACAGTGATGAAGGAGATGTTCGCTTCAAACGAGATCGACCTATAAAACTATGGGATCAAAAAAAGCTCAATGATGTGGTAAGAAATTTGGGTTTAGCCAAAGATGCAGCTGAGTACCTTGCGTCGAGTCTCAAGGAGGACGGTCATTTGGCTAAAGGTACTAAGGTTTCTTCTTTCCGAAATCGGGAAAAAGAATTTCTTCCCTTTTTCAAAAAAGAAGAAAGTCTTGTCTACTGCACAAATATTCGGGAGCTTATAAATTCTTTGAAACCAAACATTTACAAGAGTGAAGAATGGAGGCTTTTCATCGACTCTTCCACCCGCAGTCTAAAAGCAGTACTCTTGCACAACACCAATGAATTAGCCTCGATCCCAATAGCGCATTCCGTTAATATGTCAGAAGACTATAATTCTTTGAAGCTGGTACTCGAAAAAATAAAGTACACGGAACATAACTGGCAAATTTGCGGGGATCTGAAAATAATAACAATTCTTTTGGGTCAACAAAGTGGGTTCACAAGTCATCCGTGCTTCTTATGCCTTTGGAATAGTCGAGATCGAAAGAACCATTGTAATAACTTCCAATGGCCTGCTAGAACCTCTTTTGTTCCTGGCTTGGCAAATGTCCTCAAAAATCCTCTTGTATCACCGGAAAAGGTTCTTCTTCCTCCATTGCATATAAAGCTTGGGTTGATGAAGCAATTTGTAAAAGCCTTAAACAAAGAGGGAAAAGCTTTTTTATACCTCCAGGAGAAATTTCCGAAAAAGTCGGAACAGAAACTCAAAGAAGGGATTTTTGATGGGCCAGAGATTCGGAAGTTGTTGCGCGACGCTGAGTTTAAAAAATCAATGACAGTTGTGGAAAGAAATGCTTGGGTTAGCTTTGTAAATGTAGCAGAAAATTTTTTTGGCAATAAGAAAAGTCCAAATTACAAAAAGGAAATAAAAAAGCTGCTGCAGAACTACAAAAAACTTGGATGCTTGATGAATCTGAAACTGCATTTCCTGGAGTCCCATGTAGACTATTTTCCGTCGAATTTAGGGGACTATAGCGAAGAGCAAGGTGAAAGGTTTCACCAGGATCTAAAAGAAATGGAACGTCGTTACCAAGGGAAGTGGGATGTGAATATGCTGGCCGATTACTGTTGGACACTAAAAAGGGATTCACCAGAAACAAAAAGGGCTCAGAAAAGAAAACCTCTCAGAAGGTCATTCGAATCCAAGCGAGTACGGTACCATAGGCAGAAATGAATGCCAAAAAACTAGTGATGCATTTCGAGAATCTGTCCTTTCATAAAAGATAAAAGAGACGAAAACAGTACATTCATTTGTTTCCAATGTAATTTTCACGAGATTCTCATTTTTTCGAGACTTTTTGAGAAGAGATCTCGCTCAAATGCATCACTATAAAAAAACTAAATGAGCGAAATTCGTTCTAAGGAAAAACACATTAAAGCAGCGCCACCAATCGTGAGAGGCAAGGGGACTCACGTTAAAAAAGCACCCCAAAGGGAACAAAAACTACCACGTCCACGCCGTTGTTCCTGGGTCGCGCTAAGTGTAGTAAAATCAAGATCCATCAAATTGTGCTGGTACATACTTGTGTAATCATCGGTGCCTACCTAGTTATTATTTATTCAAATGCGTAAAAAAAACATTGCTTATTCTTCTTAATTACACATAAAAGAGAACATATCAACCCCCCTCCCAGTGTTAGTAACTAGATGCTAAGAGGTGAATAACGGAACGAATTTACCTTTGGTGTCCTTTTCCAATTTCACCGCCCCCAAAAACATAGAAATGGACACTGAACTCGACTTTTCGTGAAATTCGAAATTCCAACCCCCTACCAGGGGGTGATAGGGGGTGAAGGGGAGGGCCAATTGGCTTTTGGTGGACTTTTTCGGATTCAGCGCCCCAAAAAACGTAGAAATAGATACCGAACTCGACTTTTCGTGAAATTCGAAATTCCAACCCCCTCCCAGGGGGTGATAGGGGGTGAAGGAGAGGGGGAATTTTCTTTTCGTGGTCTTTTTCGGATTCAGCGCCCCAAAAAACATAGAAATAGCCACCGAACTCGACTTTTCGTGAAATTCGAAATTCCAACCCCCTCCCAGGGGGTGTTAGGGGGTGCAGGAGGGGGGGGATTGGCTTTTGGTGGTCTTTTTCGGATTCAGCGCCCCAAAAAACATAGGAATAGACTGCCTTTTTGACGTTTTTGGAAAAACTGAAATGTCACCCCCCGAGGGGTGTAAGGGGGGGGCTAGGGGGAAAATGGGCAAGCAGATAATATTTTCATGGCCATATTCGGTTTCAGCGACCCCAAAAACCTAGGAATATGTTGGTCTGCCCTCTGGTATTTGACCTTTTTTTTTTTTTTGTGTGCCTGTGTTATTAACGAAATAGTCATATAAAAATTTCAGGAAATTTCCGTTGTTTATGTTTTGAAGCAGATTCGCATAAAAGAATATAAAAGGGCCTTAGAATGAAAATTTAAAATCATAAGGAGTGAGATAGAAAAGGACATAGAGGAGACCGAGGAGGAAAGTAACAAAATCAGTTTTTTGATGCTAGCATTAAAACTATTTGTCGGATAAGTTCTGTAAACATATTAATCGAAAGCTTGGCCTTTCACCTATTAAATAAAATTAGAATTAAATATTAATAATAATTTGATAGTTCACTTTAGGACTTTTTAATCAGCTCTTTATTTGTTACTTTCCTCCTCACCCCTGAGGTGGAAAGTAACCGCACGAAGGAGGAAAGTAACACTTAAAAATTAAGGCTAGCATTTCAAATATAAAACTGCTATTAATTTAAATTATTTTTATTATGAACATAAAAAAAGACAAAGTGATATTAACCACATTTTGTACATAATTGGCAGATATTTTTGCAGCTTTTTGAAATCAAATTTTTTTTTTTATATATTTAGTATTCGTTGAATAGCAGTGACATTAAAAAAGCATCGTTTCGTAAAAATTCAAATCAAAAGTCCAATATTAATTCTTTAAAATATAAAATAAGCATATAAAATCACATAGTTATAAAAAAGGAGGAGATTTATAAAAATAAAGCATTAGATGAGGAGGAAAGTAACAACGTGTTACTTTCCACCTCACCCCTCCTTTCCTTGGATTTCAAAAAACAAATTTAAATTACACAAAAGTATTTCGCATTTTTTAATTATGCACTAGCACGACTTAAAGATAAATAAAAAAGCTTCAAAAAAACGAAAAGCATATTTAAAATATCTATAAAATCAAGAAAATATGATATTTTGAAAATTTAGGCAAAAACTTACTTTTGACGTAATTTTTGCACAAAATGTCAGCATCAGATATATAGCTTTCTGTAGACCCCTAACATAATTTAGGGGAGTTAGAGGGGGCAAAACTGACTACAAATTATTCAAGGACTATGTCTGTCCGCTCATTGGTTTAGAAGTTCTAAGCGTTGTTACTTTCCACCTCTGTTACTTTCCTCCTCGGTCTCCCCTACATAAATATGTCTGCCTTTTCTATCTCATTCTTGCGATTTGTCGGTTTCGATACAAAAATATGAGAAAAATAAATTGTTTACACAAATATAAATTGTCTAAATAATTAAAAAGTCTTGAAAATTGCAGACGAAAAAATTTTTGGTATTTTTTTAATGAAGAAAGCAAAAAACGAAATGCTTCTAGGAGAATTAAATAAAATTTTATTTTAAACATTTCAAATTGTTTAAACAAATAAACAAAAAATTTCATCAAAAAATTTTCTGTCAATCGTTACTAAAGAATCGCCAACTATTAAAAAAATTATTTAAATTCGAAAATATAAGAAAAATAAATTGTTTAAACAATGGAATGTAGATTGCGAATTATGAATCAATAACTTTTTTTTAGTTCTTCAAAGAAATTTCAAAAGACTAAATAATTCTAGCTGAATTTAATAAAAATTTGAGTTTAAACAATCAATTAAATTAAATCAATTACCTAAACTGTTTTTCCCTTCGCTATTTAAAAAGTTGTAAGCTTTTAAAATACCTATTTAATTAAAGTAAAAAATATGATAACTATTGTTTAAACAATTAAAAATGAATTTAAAAATGTAGCAAGCCTTGTATTTTGTTAAGTAAAAAAAATTATAAAAAAAATGACATAAGAAAATAATATTTTAGACCTATTTACTTATAAATGCTGAATTTGTGTTTATTCGTTCTTTAAGGCACTCCTACAGAGTGTTTATTTGCAAAAAATAATAATAATCGACAGTTTCTTCAATTTTGAACATTTGTCGAGGTCTCATAAACTTCTGAACCTTTTTCGATAAAATTAAGAACAATTTTTCGCAATTTTCTTAAAGAAGTACAATTTTTCCTTGTATATTTCTTACGAGAAAAAGTGACGGTACCACTCAATATTGTTGGATCAAATTAAAAAAAATAGGGGTAAATTTCTTTCTTTTATTTGTAGTCAACTCTCGAGCGTCTTTAAACCATATTTCACATTTTTCATTTTTTGAACCACCCTACTAGACAGAAACGTCGAGTATTATAGAAAAAATAATTTTAATACCTCAAAGTATAATTTAGACTAAAAAGAAATCAATTTTTCTATATATAAATAAACTGGAGTGTTAAAATTTCAATAACTACTAATCTTCCGTACATAATTTTGGTTGAAACAAGCAAATTGCCTTAAAATTAAGTAGCACATTTAAAGCACATATGATAGCCAATAAAAGCATAATTTCAGCACAATTAGGCATTTTATTTTAGCATAATTCGACCTATTAAAAAAGCACAAAGTTCCTATCTCTACAAATAATTTTTAAACGGTACTTAATACTGTTAATAAATTAGAATTTGAAAAAAGTGCTTTGAAGTAATGAGTAAAAAAACTAGTAGCAGATGTTTTTGGAATAGAAAACAATTGGAAAACATTAACAAAATATTAAAAGATGACAAATTAGATTTGAAAAAAATTCAGCCTGACTATTAACATTTAAATAACTATGAAAGGCGATGGATTTAGTGTATATGGTGCCATACGAAACGTATTTTCCAAAATTGCTTTCTATTCTAAAAAGATCTGTTACTATAGTTTTTTTTACTTCTTACTTTGTAGCACTTTTTTCAAATTCCAATTTATCAACAGAATTAAGTTCCATTTTAAAATTATTTAGCAAAATCGTCAACTGTTAGTTGGAACGAATAACGAAAAACTGAATTTTATTTTGAATTTTATAAAATAAATACAAATTAAAGTTTACTTTTAATTAATTATGTACATCGAAAGTTTGTTTATATATCTGTGTTTATACTTCGTCATAGAATATCCCTTTTCTTCTATTTGCCAGGAACACTTTAGGCAGTTAGCTTATTGCCTAGTCAATAAGCTTAATGCCTACATGAATTCAGGCAAGCAAAAGAATGCGCATCCTACACATCTTCATTTCTCTACTTGCCTAAGTGTAGCTTAATGCCTAGAAATTAATCTAAATGCCTGATTCTTCTACTTGCCTACGACATATATATATAATTATATATACATGTATCTTTAAAATAGGATCAGGTACGATTTCGGGTCTTAAAAATTCGTAAACTAGAGGTCATGTGGGAAAACTCTACGTTCGAAAATCTTCCATCCATTTTCAAAAATCCTGCTTTTGATTCAAGAGCACTGTGAACTAAGGACCTCCAAACCCCCTTCATACCAAGTTTCATAAAAATTGATTAAGGGGTCTGTCTCGTACAAATGACCTTTTTTTCAAAATTTTTTTTTCATTAATGTTTTTTAAACTTTTCTATGTTTTTGTACAACAAAATGCACATATTAAATTATAATAAAAAACTTTGTTTATTGATTTTTTAATGTTTCTTTCCAGGAAATCACCGCTTGAACTATACCACTTTTTTTCCTGGTTGACATGATATCTTTGGAAGGCTGCATGTAAAACTAATAAATAAAACGGATTCTTAAAATATAGATCACTCGCTATCGCATGAACTAGGATTTTTGTGATCGGGTAAAACAAAACAAAATGCCGGACATTTTAATTTTTTTACCTTGTTTTTACAACTTAAATTGTTTAAAAATATTTTTATTTGATACATATACGGACAGGAAGTCCTTGTTTAATAAAAAAAAAAAAAAAAAAAAGAATAATACATTGAAATGTTCCGAATGCTCCTCAATCCTCATTACAATAACAATCAACTCTGTTAGTTAGAGTAGGACAGTAGTCTACGCAGTGAGGAAATAAATCTTATTAAGGAAGTTTCAAAGAAATCCAGTTCCCCGCCATACAAATTAGCCTCTCTACTTAGTCTCGAAATAACCGAGTTACTGCTATAGTTATATCGATGAAATGGAGTGTGAAAAAGAGGCGAACTACGCAAGCCTCTAGAAGTGACATTCGATGTAAAATAAGACAAAATCATTGGGCAGTCAATTAAACCATTTAAAACTTTATATAAAAAAAGCAGATCGGCAAATAAAAATCTAGATTTAATCGTTGGAATAGCAAGTTGTGTTCTTAGTGCCGTATAGTCATGTGAATAACTATCAAAAGAAATGTTTAACTTTCTAGCTGCGAAACGTAAAAAACGATTTTGTACACGTTCAAGCCTGATAATGTGTAAATTGTAATACGGTGACCAAACTACTGATGCATATTCCAATGTTGATCTAACAAAAGAAAAGTAAAGTAATTTAAGTGCGAGAGGGTTTCCAAAGCTGGATGCATTTCTAATTATAAAACCGAGAGACTTGATTGCCTTATCAACCGTAACAGAAATATGATAGTTAAAAGATAGATCATTGCTTAGGAAAAGTCCCAGATCCCGAATCTGAGTCACTCTAGGTATTTCAACGCCATTTACAAAGTAATGATTCTTAATTGGAAATTTTTTTCTGGTATATGTTATTATAGAGCACTTTTGTATGTTGATGGTCATTCCATTCTTATCACACCACATTTTTAGATTATTTAAATCTAATTGAAGGTAATTACTGTCAAGGTTGGATTGAATGGTTTTATAAAATTTGAGATCATCAGCATACAATGAGAAAGCACAATATTTAATAATTGACTTTATGTCATTAACATATAGTAAAAACAAAAGTGGGCCCAGATTCGAGCCCTGAGGTACTCCAGATGGTGCAAGAAATTGATCAGAGTATTCATTGTTGATACGTACTAACTGATATCTGTCACGCAAATAACTATCAAGCCAATTTAAGAGATTAGAAGGGATTCCTAAAGAACGCAACTTATTAATCAGAATAGTGTGGTCAACTTTATCAAATGCTTTCGAAAGGTCAGCATAAATTACATCCACCTGGAAACCCAACTCAAGATCTTTGTATAAATTCTCCAAAAATTCACCCAGATTAGTATTTACCGATCTGCCCCTCACAAAACCGTGCTGCTCCTTGATAATGGTGGAGGATACAGAGTTATACAGTGAATCAAAAACTAAACATTCTAGTAGCTTTGGAATGGCACTGAGAATTGTAATTGGTCTATAATTGCTTATATCATTCCGATTGCCGTTTTTGTGAACTGGAATAATCGTTCCTATTTTCCATCGCAAAGGAAATTTCCCTTCCGTTATGGATCTATTAAAAATAATAAAGAGTGGTTCAATAAAAGAGGAACAGCACAATCTTACAAGAGAGGGCGGAACTCCATCAGGACCTGCGCCTTTACCCACATCTAATTTTATTATCTTATTGAAAATATCACCTCTAGTTATTTTAATTGACCGCAAATCACTAGTCTCCGCGATAGGCTGATCATCAGCTACATCCAGAGTTTGAATTGAATAGACAGATTCAAAATATTTAGCAAATAATTGTGCGATGTCACGAGAAGCGCAAGCCAGTTCACCTCCAAGACACATACTACTAGGAATACGATTCTCTTTACGTACAGAATTAACAAAATTCCAAAATGTTTTAGGTTCTTTAATAACTGATAACTCAGCCTTACGAATATAGTTGCTATGACATTGCTTCGATAAAGATTTACATTGGGCCCTTAAGGTTGAAAATGCAACGTAATCTGTTTCAGAACTGGTTGATTTGTATTTACAGTGAGCGATTTTTTTACTATGAATTAGCTTTTTGAGTTCCAATGTGAACCAATGTGGATATGACGAATTACGTATAACCTTTAAGGGAACAAAAAATTCAATCGATGTATATAAATAAGAATAAAAAATATCAACTGCTTCATCTATATCCTCAATGGCTAATACACTTTTCCAATCAACATCACGTAAAAAAGTACTAATCGCGGCAACATTTGCATTTGCAAAATCATATCTAAAGTTAACATTATTTGCATTATTCTCTGTAAGTTTTACAATTTTCTTATGAAACTCAAACATTAATGGTGGGTGGTAATTGTCGATCGGAAGAAGAACGTCAGATGCGATATTAAGAGTGTAATCAAAAAAATTAACAAAAATCAAATCTAGTAGAGACCCAACAGAGTTTAGATTCGTGTTGATTTGATTAAAATTTAAATAATTCAAAGTATCTGACACTATATTAACAATTTGTGAATGAAGGCGCAATGAACCAGCTCCGGAAATGCAACATGGACCGTTATCATTAGTGTTATTCCACTGAGCATAAGGCATATTGAAATCACCAAAGATTGATATAATTGCTGAAGGAAACTTTAAAAAAGTCTCTTCCATAATAAAACACATATTATTGTAATGTGCAGCAGTTGAATTAGGTGGAAGGTAAAAAGTGCCAATAATAATTAAATTTGAATTATAAGAGAACTTTACAAAGACATGTTCAACTGTATCGTTACCTGTAACAATTCCGGAGCTTTTCAGAGATTGCTTTACAGCTATCAAAACTCCACCACCACGAGAATAGTTGCTGGTAACAATGAGACAGTATAAATGTCTCACGCATAATATTTAACTTTGTTCTTAAACCTCTTACGTTCTGGTAGTACACTAAGACGTTATCATGATCACGTGAGCGTTGAACTGATGGAGGGGGTTGATCGACACTGCGATGAGAACTGTCAGTTGTTACGTGGGTTGCGACTGACGGAACAGAAAGTTGCCGAAAATCCTGCAGGTTTGCCGTGCCAGATGAGACAGTTGTTTGAGGATAAATTGGAGGCAACTTGTAGGAAGTTAAAGGTTGTTCTTCGACATTCGTCTTCGCGTTTCCATAATTGTTGGCCTGCCCAATCTGTCCTGTATGACCAAATTTGTCTCTCCCTTTGATGCACGATCCTTCAATCCCGCCAATGCTTGCTGGTACTGAGTCCGTTGAAATATGGTTCGATCCGGAAAAATGCTGATTTTTGGCCAGTTCGCTGGAATCTGACTGTTTCTTTTTAGTTTGGTGAAAGCTTTGATGATATTGGAAGTTTCGTGAGCATCCGGCAGTTTGATCTTGATAGGTCTGGGTTTGTTGTCCATCTGTGATCGTGAACCAATACGCCTCAATGAAATATCATCTTTAGAATAACTTTTCGTAGAGAGAAAATTCAAAATAGGAAGAATAATATCTAAATCGATATCATTATTATCATCCGTATTTGGATCATGCTGATTAAAGCCGAATATCATTAAATTCTTAATCCGATTATTCCGATCAACCATTTCAGAAAGGCATGCGGACATAACATTAAATTCAGCATCATTACCTTTGGCTTCCATATTATCGACGTGTTGAACTACTTTAGATATGCTCGATTCGCAGTTATTTAGTCTGACAGAGTGATTAGCGAGTTCCTTAGATATCCCAGAAATAGAATCCTTTAACTCAGAATAATCCTTCGAAAGAGAATCACGAACAGACATTAATTCTTCCTTTATTATAAGCCGAATATTGTCACAAGTAAGTGGCGATTGATTGTCAGATAAAGATGTAGAAGGTGGAGGATCAACATTTATTGTTGGATTAATTGTTGGCGAAGGAGGGCCACAACATCTTTTGTAACCTACGTTCGGAATAAATTGAGTCTTGCCAGCACATGAGCAGTGATACGGTGCATTACATCCAGGACAAAGAATTAGTTGATTGACAACCTTGGATTTGCACACAGTGCATATGAGAGTAGGATCTTCAGTAGAATCTCCAGGATTTGGAATAGTTAGGGTGTCGCTGAGTTTGTCCTTCTTATTTAGTTTCATGATGAGCACGACACGAGGTTTTGACAAGTCAACACAAATTAAAATGACTCACCTCTAAGGTATTTGTCGTATGATAACAATGACATATACTGAAGCACTGAAATACTAGAAGTTATACCACTTATTCACTTTGAATTTAAAATTTGATTTCAAAGTTTTTACTATTTGAAAAAATTTTTACTTGAAAAATTACTCGAAATGCCACAATAGTCACTTTCAGCAAACTTTAATATTGCAATAGAATTGCTGAGAAAACAAAGACACAAAAGCACCAGTAATTACACAGTCAACCATCAATGAAATCACCGCACATCTTGCTGACCACTCAGATTTCAAAAATTACGAAAAATAATATTAAAACACAGTCATTTAGAAGGCCCAATTATGAGAAACCATAAAATGCCACAATCAGTACCATCCCAACAAGAAAAGGAAACCAAATATCACAAAAAGCACAACTAAAACTGCGAAAGTTTACAGAGCACGCGAAACACGTCTGAATAGGCCGGCGGCCATCTTATAACTAATATATATGGATATATATTATATGGAAAATTAAAATCCTCGATCATGCAATAGCTACTTATGTGTAGAAGAAGTCTTGAAAATTTGAACCCGATCGATGCAATAGATTTTTTTAAATCATGTCAACCGTGTCAAAAAACACGGTGTCGAGAAAAACGCGTTTAAAGTTTTTACTTTATCCCTTTGCAATGCCGAAGCCATTTCTAAATGGTTTCTCATGACGTTGCATATGTAAATGTTTTTTGGGTCGCTTATTACGAATCCATGGTCCGATTTTCAAACTGGCGGATCCAATATGGCGGACATTTTTTTTATCTAAACCTTTTTGAATGGTAAATCACATTTTGGTTCCACTGAGCGGAGACACCCATCTATTTTTTGGCTTTCGGAGCCTGTTTTTGTACTCGAAAATATTAATAACTATTTTTATCTGATTTCTACATACATATACAGCATAAAAAAATTATTTTTGAAAAATCGATTTTTTGAAATTTTTGTATGAGAAAGATCCCTTAATTTAAACGTTTTTTGTCTCACATATTGGATCCGCCAATTTTGAATTTTTGAAATCTGACTTTAAATTTGTAATCAGGGACCTCAAAAACAATAGAAACCATAATTAGCAGTTTAAATTTCTTGTTTTTTTTAGATTAATATTTTTTGTCAATAATAACCCATTTTGGTATATTTTTGGTCAACTTTTGGGTCCTGTAAAAAATAGTAAACTTAACAAATTCCATATGTGAATAATTGCATGATATTCTTTGGACATTTATGAAGAGAAACAGAGTAGTCCGGTAAAAAAATATTAATTTGCAATGATTTTACAGGGAATCTACTAAAAAATAAATACGCGAGAAATTTCTATAGCTTATAGGCAACACTTAATATTAATTAAAAAAAAAACGTATTTATTTTTTTTTAATTTGTGACAAAATGAAGTGTGGAAATGCAAAAACTTTCAAAATGTCATTTTTAACGGCCACTCTATTATACGTACAAAGTTCTTGAATATTCGTAAACTTTATTAAAAAGAGGTCGACTGTATTGGAACTTACATTCAAAATTGTTGAAAACTTCAAATTTGTAATCAGCGACCCCAAAAACCACTGAACAACAAGTTTCAAAAAAGGGGTTTTATTTTTTGAAAATTTATACTCCATATTCGATTCCTTATTCGAAAATTTCAAAAACTTATTTTAAATTTATGATCAGCGTCTCCCAAAAAATTTAAAATTTGGATTTGACATTTTTAATTTTTGAAACTAACTTCAGATTCATACTCAGAGGACCCAAAAACTTGTAAATAATAAATTTCATGAAATTTGTGAGTTTAATACTTACTTTTCTACGTAAACAGTATGTCTGACAGTAAAAGCTTATATTCATTATTATACGGGTAGACATTTTATGGAGAGCGCAAAGGTTAACGATTTTTTTGCATACTTTTATAAAAGGAGATTACAATGAATTTAAAGTATTTAGAAGATAAATTCAACATGTGCTACTTAAAAATGTGGTTTTTTGTTATGAGTTACGTTTTAAAATTTAATGTTTGAAGTCATTGCATTCTCTATGTGTAGGTGGCACACATTCCTATAAGAATTCAAATTACTTCTTATTGTATAGATAATGTAACCCCGTTGTGTGGTACTGAGTATAGTTAACCAACTATTTACTGCAAATCATTTAGGCTTCAATATAATTCTTGAATTCTCGATTATTCTGCGTATATATTTTATTAAGAGAATGTAAAAAGTGAAATGTGGTTACTATTTTGAATCTAAAAAGTTATAAATTTTATTATTGGTAAACTGTAATACGTAAAATGTGGTTGGCTTTACCTTGATGTCACGTAACCGACTTTACCCCGAAAGTATTTCTCACATTTTAAAATAACTTATGCAAATAAATTAGGAATTAAAAAATAATGATCTAAAAACTTAAAAATCCGAAGAACGTTTTCTTTTGCTGGCATCTCTAAAAACACTTAACCGCCTCTGATTCCAAGTTGAATTCATGAAACTAAACAAAATGTTCATTACACGAAGTAGTATAAGGAGACTTCACGGCCACAGAGGTCTGGCCCCTAAATAGGGCGAACGCCTTTATGAGTTTTCTTGGAGACCGCTGTTCGACGCGACCTTTATATGAAAGTCGTAAAAATTCAGAACTAAATAGTGCCGACTGCTCCAAATTTAATGTTTACAAGTAATATATATATATATATATACACGAATATATATATGTTAGATGTATTATTATTGTTATTTATGAACAATATGAGCATACTAAAGAAATCAGACCAAAGTGTTTTATTGTATTAAAAAATAACGTACACTACTATTTTTTGTAGTAAAAATGTTTTTTAAGTAAACATAAAGTTTATTATTATAGTTTATGTTCATGTTACAGAAATCGATGAAATTAAGTTTACAACCTTATTTAAATGGCTTTTATATTATTATAACACTTTCTTTTAGATTTACAATAACATATCTATAAATGCAAGAAAATCAAAAGTTTAAAGGGGACAACCATGGTAATTATTAATTTTGCAATGATTATGTTTTGAAAAAAATACTTAATACAAAATAAAATTGTTAAGCATTTTAACAGCTTGTAAAAGCATTTTAGTATTTTAAAAACAGCTTTATTGTGAAATTCAGTCATCATATTCTAAAAATCACCTAATAAAAAGTAAAATTTTTTATCAGGGTTTTTAAACAATACTTAACGAAGAATTCAATTTTCTATATTTTTAACAGTTTATAAAAATATTTTAATTTTTTAAAACCGTAGCTTAATTGTGGAATTTAGTCACTATCATGTTTGAAAAAACACTTAACAAGCATAATTTTTCATTATGCTTTTAACAGTACATAACACAAATACAAAATTTTGTCATTTCAACAGATCATAAAATTTTTTGAAAACCGTAAATTAATTATTTCATTACGGAATTTATAACAATTTATTTCGACTTTTTCGAAAAAACCTCTTCACTGTTTGTTTCAGTACTATTTTTTTCCGTTTTCTTGATACTTTCTTTTTAAATTGTGCCTCAGAATTGTCGCAGGTATTGTTTTTCGACGAGTCAAAGTTGTTTTCTTTCTTTTCCGATGGTTTGGCAGTTAACTTTAAAGCTTTTCTTTTTTCTCGAGTTTTTTCTCGTAATTCATTATGAGTCTTATTAAATTCCTTACAAATGAAGTGCATTCGCATAGTAAGATAAAAAGTTATAATACGTTTCGTTAAAGAAGAAACGTGTAATTCACATCCTACAAAAGACATTGAATCCATATTTTCTAACACTTTCATGATTTCTAGCAAAGTATTTGTGTTAAATTCTGTATTATTTAAAGTACTAACAACAGCATTTTCTAGTGTCGCAATTAAATTATACAGATGCACTGATGGATGTAATAAGCGTCCTCTTGATTTTATTTCAATTAGTTTATGACATTCAGGAATAAGATCAGATGGTGACAAGACAAGTGTTTCTATGCAATTATAACATTGTACGAATTTCTTGTTTCGCACGTACTTTGCAAATCGGACCCCCTTTCGGCTTATGTATCCCGCAATGTATGCAGTTACATATTCAGATGTCTCAGACATTGAATAGTTATGTTCAAACATAATTATGGATGTCTCACCTAACAGTTGGGACCCAGGTCCTCTGTCCATGATTGTGTCTACCATTGCTTTCCAATGCTCTTTTCTTTGCTCGGTATCAGAAATATCCTTTAGATTTAATAAACTGCTTAAAATTTCGTTTCCTTCAACGTTGCATCCCTTTGGCGGCTTAATTAGAGAATATGTGCTGAGTAATTTAAACATTTGAATGAACAAAGTTGAGTCGGGGTGATCATTTGATCCGCAACATTCCCGCATCAATCCAAAAAATCTCTAAAAATGTGGATAAAAAAAAATTATTAATATTAAAATATCTATTTTTTTAAATAATTTTCAAATTTTTAAAATAATTGTCTAATGCAGCTGACAAAGAAATTAACATTCCATAAAAACAATTATTTGTTAGAAATGCACTATTTTTTTCTTTGGCCTGCAGCTCCCAATCCTCGAGATATTTGACGAAATTCGTAATAACCTGTTTTAAAAAGATGAAATTACAACTATTTTTAAAATTATTTACATAAAAATAAATAAATAATAATACTAACTGTCCACGACTTATTTCCGGGATACATTGCATCACCTGGAGTTCTACTGTTCATTGCGTGGATCACTTCAGTAATTCTTCTACAAAAATTGATTGTGGCTTCACAGTCTTCTAAATCTTCGTGAGAATTTTGATAGATAGTTAGCGCATCATGGATATTGAAGAACTGAAATATTTTTTTGAAATTAATAATTGTTAATGACAAATAAATATTGTAAATAATAATCAATAATGATTAAAAAACCTCAAATGCATGCGCAACGTTCATCTTCATATAGTACTTTGGATCAATATGTTCCTTACGTAATTTGTAATTTACCCTCAATGAATAAGGAACTTTATTTAATTTTTCTAACAAAGCATACCAATGCTTTTTGGAAATGCCTCCATCAGGTGTCTGGAAATTAAAATAAACTGTTAACAGTGTTAGTCACCAAATGAAAGGTCTTATTTACATTTGTCAAAATATTTAATCGGAGCGAATTATTAAATAAACGGGATAAAGAAAATTAAAAACTATATTAATTTTTAAGGGTAAGATGCGTTAATGTTTTTAAATTGTAATAAACATTATTTATTTAAAAATGTGTTTTTTGTATACTTACAAAAATTATCTCAAGTTTAAAAAATTTTACAATAAAATTTCTAAAAGCTTTAAGGGTGTATTCCTATGTTCGGGCTTCAAAAAATCGATTTTTTTTTCTTTACATATTTCGAAAGTACACTATATTGAGAGTGTACTGTGTAAATTGTAGACATAAATACAAAATATTAACTGAGATATAGCATATTGCCGAGAACAGGTCAGGACCGCCTGCTGCAAACCGAGCGACAAATGCAACGGTCTTATCTGTGTATTATTATTCCATATCTTTATACCTAAGTAGCTCCATAAAAGTTTGAACTTAATAAATAAGAATGTTTATAGATATTTTTCTGTACTTTTCATTTGTTTTAACAAATAAAAACAACAACAATTGCAATTGTTTAAACAAATTATTGTTAATAATTATTAATTCTTTACAAATGCACCTAGAAGGACACAACTTTTTCCTAATTTTACAAATTAATTAGTTAATTGATTAAATAAAGTATTTAGTAAAATTAACGACAACAACTGCAATTGTTTAAAGAAATTGTTGTAAATAATTATTAATTCTATACAAATGCACCTAGAAGGACACAACTGTTTCCTAATTTTACAAATTAATGGCCTCTAATTAGAATAAGACAAATTATTGACTATAAATTATAAATTAACAATAATAAATTATTTAGACAAACTAAAAGTAATAAATAATAGTTAATATCTTGTCTTACTCTAATCGGAGGTCATCAATTTGTAAAATTAATAATTAATAATTATTATGGAACACCCTTATATATATATATACGTTTGTGTACGAACTTTTAGGGAGCTGCTCTCAGGTATAAAGGGACGGAATATATGTATGTGTATATACTATTTGGTTTGTATAAGTGTTTCGCTGTTAGTCGTCAGTTGAAGCTTAACTTTCGGTTACTAAGCATCTTTTGAAAATGGACAGAAAACATTCTAGAAGTTCCAATAAACGCGCATGTTATGGTGAAAAGAGCAGAAAGTTTCGTGGAAATAAATATACGTCGGAAAAAGATACAGAATTATCAAAATTATCAAAAAAAGTGAAGGCCACAAGTAGAGCAAACAAACCAGCGGAAAACGACAAGTATGAGGAGACAGAGTGTCTGCTCTATGCACCTGGCAATGCCGATTAATGTAAGTATAATTTTTTTACAAAATAAAATTATTTACATAAATTTTAATAACAAATTCGTAATCAGCGACCCTAAGAACCCCCGAGTAGCAAGTTTCAAGCAAGTAGAATTATTTTTAAACTTTCTTGTCCGACATACTGGATCTGCCATTTTGAATTTTTGAAAAGTGCTTTCAAATTTGTAATCAGCGACCCCAAAAACCTCCGAGTAGAAAGTTTCAACTAAAAACAATTATTTTTAAAATTTCTTGTCCGCCATATTGGATCCGCCATTTTGAATTTTTAAATTTTGACTTCAGATTCGTGATCAGCGACCTTAAAAACCCTTGAGTAGAAAGTTTCAAGCAAATACAATTATTTTTAAAATTTCTTGTCCGCCATATTGGATCCGCCATTTTGGATCCACCATTTTGAATTTTTGAAAAGTGCTTTCAGATTTGTAATCAGCGATCCCAAAAACCTCCGAGTAGAAAGTTTCAACTAAAAACAATTATTTTTAAAATTTTTTGTCCGCCATATTGGATCCGCCATTTTGGATCCACCATTTTGAGTTTTTAAAAAGTGCTTTTAGATTTGTAGTCAGCAACCCCAAAAATTCCCAAGTAGAAAGTTCCAACTAAATACAATTATTTTTAAAATTTCTTGTCCGCCATATTGGATCCACAATTTTGAAATTTAAAATTTTGACTTCAAATTCGTGATCAGTGACCCCAAAAACCCCCGAGTAAACATTTTTTAACCATTTCAAACATTTTTTAATGCATAGCATACTTGAATATTATTGTTCAACTTTAAACGCGTTTTTCTCAAAATGACATTTTTCAAAACGGTGCGTGTGATTGAAAGGAAACTATCGATCCGATTGCTTTCATTTTTTAATATGTTATTCTATACAACCATGGCTCTGGTCCGTAGTAAAATTATTTAATTTTAATAATAATTTTTTTTTTATTCAACTTTTTGTTCATTAAAAAAACATGATTTTTAAACGTTTTTGTTTACAAGTCAGCCATTTTGTTATTTATTGCTAAAAATGTCTTATTTTACTACGGACGATAACCACAAGCATACAAAACGATAATCTACTGGATTTATTTGTTTTAGAGGATGTTCAGGGGAACGAGAACCCGCACCAACCACCTACCTCACTTCGAAGCTACCATCTTTAATTTATAATATTATAAACAAATTAAATTGAGAAAGTGTAAAAAAGTTTTTTTTTACATAGTTGAAAATGTAAATAAAAAAATGTAAAAAAAAGTTGTCATGATTTAATGTTATTTTATATAAAAAAAAAATATTGAAATAAGCCTCCAAAACAGCCTCGAACATAGGAATACACCCTTAACCAAAAGTGGCCAATCAGAAATAAACAACAATTTTCTTTTTTCGTCAAACGAGTGCTTTATGCGCTTTCTATTCCTACTTATTCCAAACAGTTTCCATGTAGCTCTGTTCCACGCCGCACCATCCATTACTATCGCATCAATGAATAATCCTGCCTTTTCTAAAAAGACAATAGCTTCTAAAATTATTTTATGTAAAACAGTACTAGTCGCACTGCCTCTACTTAAGAAGGAACCAATAACTTGCACAAAATTTCCTCTAAACGGTTGAAACATTAAAACCAATGGTCTCCTCTTTGATGCTTTTGTTTATCAGGAGTATGTTCTCCCAAATTTGTGAAACCTCTAACTTTTAGATTTATTCTATCAAAAGTTACAGTTTCTGATAGTTTCATTTCATCAATGGCAAGTATTCCTATCAATTAAAAAATATTAAAATAGTGGTATGAAATAAAACAACTTTTTCAAAACATTCTATTAAACTTTTAAAAGAATTCAAATTAATAATTTATTATTTAAACCTATTCGGAAGTTGTATAATATTGAGATGTCAGTCATTTCATTTATAAAAGTATTGAAGTTCATAATTTTATTACCTCATCTATTTTCTTCTGACATAAATGATGTTTTTTTTCAACCCTTCGAATATGTAATTCTGAAAACCATACGTGCTTTTGATGTGGCGCAAATATCTAGCCAATGTTACTGAAGATGGGAGTATCAGAATTTTGTCTCTTCTTAGTTGTGTAGGAATTTATTAAAAGTAAAAAAGCATTTATTGGCACAAAAATATAAAGTTACAAACATATCGTCAAGTTCGTCTCGCTGGTCGCCATTGTACTGTCTTTACAGACTCTTAGTAGCGCCCTCTAGTTACATACGCGCATAATTTGAAATTTTTACCCTACAACCGGGTATCCTGACTAATCATCCGCCTCGGATGATAAATCCTGATTAACATATGGTTTTAAGTATTCTGCGCAAGTAGTAGTCGTACGAGGTCCATCATGTAAACCAACTGAAGTTACATCGTAGGTATCATTTGTTTTCGCTTTTTCAATTACGTAACGTCCATAGAATTTCGCTTCAAGTTTGCGACCTGGACCTAATTGGGTACTCTTAATAGCTACTAAGTCGCCTATTTTATATTGAGTCGGAGTACGACGTCGGAGGTTATAAGTTCGACGATTTTCCTCCTGTACTTTAGCTATTTGCTGTTTTGCCTTTTCTCGAATTAAAACGCGATCTCGTTGGAAATGTGAAAGAAGTTCAGTTTCAATTATTTCCTTCAACTTTAGATCGATTTCTGAACGCATTTTTATTCCAAGTAATAATTCAAAGGGTGTTACACCGATACTCCTTTGGTAGGTCGAATTTAGAACTTGTTGCAGTCGATTCAGATGCTGGTACCACTTTGATGGGTCGTTCATGGGGAGCTTCGTCAGAACAGAGATAATCGTCTCATTCAGCCTCTCAACTTGCCCATTGACCCTTGGCAGTCCAGTAGTTATCGTGTGATGTTGGATTCCTTCTTTTTGACAATAATTCTTGAAATCGTCAGATGTGAAAGCACTTCCACGGTCAGAAATGATTCTCGTCGGATTTCCAAAAATCACTTTCTGTTTTTCTAGGTGGTTAATAACCTCTTGGGCCCCGTCGATTTTGTTGGGTATAACCACACGAATTTAGTGAATCCGTCGATGACAGCAAGGATGTGGTGGTACTTCTTACTTGTTGTCTCCAGTGGTCCCAAATGATCTATGTGGTAGGTGTGAAGTGGTTGATCGTCCTTAACTATCGGCTGCAGAAAACCTTCCTGTTTTCCTCTTTTCTTATTACCTAAAATGCAAGGCAAACAATTAGTGATAAGTTTTTCAACCTTTCGTCTCAAATTTGGGATAAAGTAATCTTGCTTGATTATTTCTTCTGTTCTTAGAGCTGCGAAATGTCCTCTCTCGTGAGCAGTGCGAATGATCTCACTTTGAAGTCCTTTTGGAACGACCAAAGCGTCTCGGCCGTCCTTCTCTAAATATAACAGATCGTTCCGAATAACAAAGTCCTTGTAGAGCTTTTCTTTCAGAATGTCTAAGATCAGATTAGTCTCATTGTCTTCTCTCTGTGCCTTCTTGATTCGTGGAGTGATGTCGTCGATTTTAAAGGTTAACACAGGGTATCGACTCAGCGCGTCCACGCGTTTCATCCTAACTCCAGGGCGATGATGAATACTGCAGTTGAATTCCTCCAATAGTAAAAACCATCTTGCCACTCTAGTTGATAAATCCTTTTTATCCATGGTCTTTTGAAAAGCAGCACAATCTGTCAAGATTTTAAACTCTATACCTAGAAGATAAATTCGAAATTTCTTCAAAGCCATAATGACAGCCAAAGCTTCCAACTCGTAACTAGAATAGTTTTTTTCGGCTGAGGTAGTCCTCCGACTCATGAAGTAGACTGGGTGCATTTGCGAGTCATCAGGGGACTTTTGCATCAAAATGGCACCATATCCTTCTCGACTGGCATGCAGTTCGGTCTCGTATTTTGGATTGTAGATCTGCAAAACAGGATCTTTCGTGATAGAGTTCTTTAGATCTAAAAAAGATTTTTATTCTTTATTATTAAATTCCAATTTCTTGTCTTGTTTCAACAAGTCAGACAGAGGCCTGGCAAGTAACGCGTAATCAAGAATGAACTTACGGAAATGACCTGTCAACCCGAGAAAACTTTGAATATCTTTTACACACGTCGGAACGGGATAGTTTAAAATAGCTTTAACCTTTTCAGTCGAAGGATAAATTTTACCATCCTCAATCACATGTCCAAGGAATTCTATACGACGTTTCATGACTTGAATTTTCTTTTTGTTTAATTCTAATCCGTACTCGGACGCCGTACTCAAGACTACTTTTAATTTTTCCAAATTTTCAGCTTCGTCAGCTCCAGGTATTATAATGTCGTCAATATTTTTTCTTATTAATTCTCGGAAAACGACATTAATAAATCTTGGAAAAACGGAGGGAGCATTGCATAGGCCAAATGGTGTTTTTAGAAATTCAAACTGACCGTTCTGAGTTACAAAAGATGTTAATTTTCTACTTTCTCCACTTACCGGAACATGGAAGAAACCATTTTTTAAATCTATTGTCGTAAAAACTTGAGAATTTTGTAATTTGTCAATTAAATCTTCTATTACGGGAAGAGGATATCGATCTTTAATAGTTACACGATTTAATTTTCGATAATCGATGCACACTCGAGATGAACCGTCTTTCTTTTTTGCAACTACCACGGGACTAGCATAATCAGATGAACTATTTTGAATTATTCCGTCTTCAAGCCATTGCTCCGTCTGTTTTTCTATAATTTCTCTTTCAGCCGGTGGAAAACGTCGCGGTGTCTGAAAAACAGGTTTATCGTCACTTAATACAATTTTCATTTCAATATTTGTCGACTTAGTTTTATGAGGAATATAATCGTTAATCATTTGTTTTGTTTCATTTTTAATTTTAACATCTTGTATATGGTGGATTTCACGTCAACTGTCCAGCCAAAAAAAAAATTTTGTTTAATCCTTGCCCAATTTTTGTTATGAGTTGTCTTATAGGTAAGTAATTTATCAGCCAAATATTTTTGGATTATATAAAAAATTGCCCGAGAGGGAGGGGGTTAAAGTTTTGAACTTTTTGTTAAGACGCTCTCATTTGTTTATTTATTGAGCTTAAAAAAAATGATAAAAAAATTTTTTGGTACATGATTTTTCTAGATTTTTTCATCAGCTTTCGATTGGCATGGTTTATTTTAATTTTTTTTTTATTTTGACCAAAATTTTTGAAAATTAAAAATAAATTTCACTTTTTTTCGTCTTCGGGCTCGTTTTATTTTTTTTATTTTATTTTTAAAAGAAAGCTGAGATTTTTTCCTACAAAATATGTAATTTTCGAAAAACCCTTTTTTTTTGTTTTTGAGAAATTTAATGTTATAGTTAGCGCGCCACGTCAAGGCGAAGTCTCACTCTACAGCCCCGCTTGTTGCTGTGCGCTGTTTGCATCATTACGTGGATATTTAATTATTCTAACCCTTAATTGAACTTTTCTTTGCGTTTTACAGTGCTGAGACTGATATGAAAACAATTAAGTGCCTGCACTATAGTTCTTTTGTTTATTTTTTTATGTTTAAATTTTTTTGGCAATTTTATGATATTGGTTTCTCATAGAGAAAGTATTGTTTTACCTCCACAGGATCGATTGAAATTTTCTAAAATATCTTGACATATTTTGAACTCAGGATGTCAAAAATGATGTTTTTAAAAAATGTCTTGCTTATGTGTGTATGTAGTTATGTATGTTAAGATTATGTTAGGCTCTATATTTCGAAAACAATAATTTAAAACAATGTTTTTTTTGAGGGATTATAGGTCTTTAGGGGGGAAAAATTATGCCCTACTTTTAGTCTGATCTATTACTTCTAACTACACTTTTTTGAAATTTAAACATTGTGAAAAAAAAAATTTCAAAAATTTACATATTTTTTGAAAACAGTAAATCCAGTTTATTTTATTTTTTTTATCTTTTTAAAAATGCATCGATTAAGCTCTTAGCGATCCTTTTAGTGCAAATTGATAAAAAGTTATTAATATTCTATAAACAAAAAAGATTGAAAATTATGTTCTTTAACAATTTTATTTTTATATTTTGTTGATTTTTTAATATATTTCTGACTACTTGTAGGTCACTAAAAATTAATCAAATGAGCTCTTTGCGAACGGTCTAATGTAATGTTGTTCAGAGTTATCATTGTTTAAAAAAAGATTAAGTTTCGTAACTTACGGAATCTTATTTACATTTTATAAGAAATTATATATACACCTATTTTGCGGAGAGTATAAAACCACATCGATTGGTATACATAACTTGTCCCCCTTAAAGATCTATAATTTCGCAAAAAAAACATTGTTTTCGAAATATAGAGCCTAACATAATCTTAACATACATAACTACATGCACACATAAGCAAGACATTTTTTAAAAACATCATTTTTGACGTCCTGAGTTCAAAATATGTCAAGATATTTTAGAAAATTTCAATCGATCCTGTGGAGGTAAAACAATACTTTCTCTATGAGAAACCAATATCATAAAATTGCCAAAAAAATTTAAACATAAAAAAATAAACAAAAGAACTATAGTGCAGGCACTTAATTGTTTTCATATCAGTCTCAGCACTGTAAAACGCAGAGAAAAGTTCAATTAAGGGTTAGAATAATTAAATATCCACGTAATGATGCAAACAGCGCACAGCAACAAGCGGGGCGGTAGAGTGAGACTTCGCCTTGACGTGGCGCGCTAACTATAACATTAAATTTCTCAAAAACAAAAAAAAGGGTTTTTCGAAAATTACATATTTTGTAGGAAAAAATCTCAGCTTTCTTTTAAAAATAAAATAAAAAAAATAAAACGAGCCCGAAGACGAAAAAAAGTGAAATTTATTTTTAATTTTCAAAAATTTTGGTCAAAATAAAAAAAAAATTAAAATAAACCATGCCAATCGAAAGCTGATGAAAAAATCTAGAAAAATCATGTACCAAAAAATTTTTTTATCATTTTTTTTAAGCTCAATAAATAAACAAATGAGAGCGTCTTAACAAAAAGTTCAAAACTTTAACCCCCTCCCTCTCGGGCAATTTTTTATATAATCCAAAAATATTTGGCTGATAAATTACTTACCTATAAGACAACTCATAACAAAAATTGGGCAAGGATTAAACAAAATTTTTTTTTTGGCTGGACAGTTGACGTGAAATGCATCATATGGTCAAAATCAATCTTTGATTTTTCGGTTACGTTAATGCGAGCTAAATATACAGTCGGAGTTAATTTAGTAACTTTAACACCTTGAGGTGTGCTTTCTAAAATTGCTAAGTTAATTAACTCGTTACCAACAATTAAATCATAATCTATCGCGTCGTCTGGTACAATATAGATGGTCGTCGGAAAAATATCGTTATCAGTTTCTATTGTTGTTTGAAAGAAACCAAAAGATTCTGTACCTAATTGACCAATACCAACAACACGAACTTTTTCCCGTATATAATCTATTTTCAAGTTTAAACTTGGGAAAACTGAATAACGCAATAAGCAAACCTCTGCACCGGTATCAATTAGAGACTCTACTTTTACATTATTAATTTCAACTTGTTTTTCGTGTCTATTATACGGTCTAATTTTATTGACATTAACAAATTTTTTAGACTTACCATCATCATCTCGATTTACCTTGTTTTTGCAATTTCTTGATTCATGGCCAAATTTATTACAACTAAAACATCGCTTACCCTTATCTTTAAACGGACAGTCCTTTGATTCGTGACCAATGCCACAACAGTTGTAACACCTGGTCGGTTTGTCACCTTTTGTATCTTTTCTTGATCCAAATTCTTTCTTCTTTGAAGATTTCTCCTGGGCTGTGGATTTTCCTATATTTCTCCTTCTAATTTCTTGGTATGCCTTCAGCTTGTCCTTAAAATCCTTGATGTTTTTTGCTCCAAACAAAATAGTTTTATTTGCAATGTCGTCATGAATTCCATCAATCACGTACTGAATGAGTGCATCATTTTCAATTTTTCCCCTCGCAGCCAATCCTTTCATGACCAAGAAATATTCTTGAACTGTTTCATCTTTTGTCATTTTTCTTTTTGTCATCATCTCGTGAAGTTGAGCGCTATTGACTTTGGTGGGAAATTCTCCGAGCAAAGCAGATTTTAGCTTTTTCCATTTACTAATAGAACTTTCTCCTTGAATAAAAAGTTTAGCGATTCTTTTCAATGCCTTTTTTGCAAAAATCACCTTTTGAAGATCATTCCATCCAAACATGATAGCGGCTTCTTCAAACTCCTGTATCCAGCGTTCCACAGGATAGTTGTTATCCCCATTAAATGATCTTATAGAATCTTCGACATCCTTAAAATTGAAAGAAAACTGAACTGGGTGTATTTTTCGTTGATTATTCACGTTTGCATTTGCGTCATCGTTGTCACTTTGTGAATCATCTTCGTCTTCTTCATCGTCATCTGAATCTGCGTCATTTACTAATGAATCGATATCCATCAACCCCTGACAAATTCGAACAATTAATTCAGCTTTAGTGCCTCCATACTCTAAACCAAGTATATTGCAAATCGAAATTAAATCTCCATCCACTAAATTCTGATTTGCCTAGTTTAACTTTTCAGCGTAATCGTCGGACTCATCATCAAAATCAAATCCAGAAAACTCACGGAGTCGTTTTTGATTGCCACGATCTCCTTTTTCTTTAAAAAGAAATTTATGTAAAGCACGAATTGACACTTTTGACGCGGTTTTTATTTTCTCACTGATTGCTGGAATCTGTCCGAGATTCTCCATCTTGAATTGTTTGTTTTGACGTATCACTGCCACCTATAGTTACAACTACTTGCCAAAATCACTTCGCCGGTAAAACAGATCGTTACCACTCGCGGGCTACGATATTTCATTAACTTCGTGTTTCTTCTCAAAATTCTTTTGAACGATTAAGTCAAAAACAGTTCAAAATCCTAAAAGAGGTTTAAAATCTGAGTGAAACGTCGTTTTCAATCAGATTTACGTCTCAAATAATGCCCTTTCTGTACACGTCGTTTTCGTACAGATCAGAACACACATCAGGATAACAAAATAAAATATACACAAATTTAAAGAAAGAAACATGATAATAAAAATTGTAATATTTGTCACCTTCTTTTGAAACCTTGTATTTTTACGATTAACAGTTTTATACCGATTTCTAATTTTTTTTTTTTAAATAATGTTTTTGGTCCTTTGTTTTTTCACCTTGCTTTTTCTCTTGGAATTTTTGATTCTCTCTTTTTTACAAAGGTAACATACTTTGATTTGTTGTCCTCTAACAAGTCTTTTTTTTGGTAGAACATATCCATAACATTGTTCTGGCCTACATAAAAGTTAAGTGAATTATTTCTTTATCTATATTATTATTATATTTCGATATTACAAATACTTGAATAACTACGACGGCTAGTTCAATATATACAGTACCAAATAATAACTGAGACAAACCTTTCATCATATCCGCTACAAGTAAATAATTTTGAAATAAAGTCCAAAGCCATTGGAATTTCGTGAACTTCGATGGTGCCTGGATGATGTTTTAAACTAGCTTCTCCAATTTGAAGCGATATTCTTCGTATTCATTTAAAATAATTCCTTGAGTGACGCTATTCATTTAATTTTATTATAAAGTATCTATATTTCAATTTTGCTATTCACTTTTCGTGTTCCTCGGTAAAGAGGGGTCATTGAGGGAATTCGAATGAGTAATTAATCATTCGATTTTCGCTCTTTGAAGACGATCGATGCAGCGGCTACGCTCTCACGTGCCGGCCGAGGACACGGAAAGGTAAAATTCTTGTATTTTTTCTTATTTTTGTTAAATTTTAGAATAATATAAATATCTAATAATATTTTTATATTCAATTAAAGTGTGGCCGTTCAATTTATTTATGGAATAAAAGACTCAAATATATGTATTGACTGAAGACGTGGGATAAAATTGACGAATGCATAGCGTCTCTCAAGGATCCATTAAACGAGGATGATTCTAAAAAGAAAGAATTGATCATTACGGAATGGATCTGTCTGATTTCGGGGCTTTTCGTCAGCATCGTCATCTTGTGGATGAGTATTTGCCATTTCTATATATTTTCTGTTTAAAGTTCAGTAAATGATTGAGAGCGAGTTTTAGCCGACTGCGTGGCGTTAATCGAAACAATTTTATATGTTTAATTGTTATGTTCGTAATTGTTTTGTAATTTTGACAGTTTATAGTTTCTTTAATACAAATGTTTATTCTCTGTGCGTAATATATTTAAAGTCATTGATTTCTATATCGTTTCCTGCGCAGGATTAGTTTTTGAAAAAGTTATATTAATTATTATAATTTATAATTTATTGTTATTTGGACGGAGAGATTTTAATAAATGCGTATTTCTATATATTAATTAGTTCATTCATTTAACTTACATATATTTATATAATTATTTCAATTCATTTTATTTAATGTTTCGGTTTTAAACTTTAGAAATAAGAAAATCGTTACAAATTTGTACCTAAAATATTGATGTCATACAAAGAAAGCTTTGTTAACAAATTTTAAAAATACTTACACGAACGTTCATACTATATCTTTATCCACTATCAATTTGCGAGTCAAAAAATCATTGTTTTCTGCTACATTTATAAAAATGAGGTAACTTGATTGCTTCAAACAATCCCACCCTTTCGGTAATGACATTTTTTCAATGTTTTCAGTTAGAGCATCAAATGCAGTTAAATTCAGGTATTTTTCACGTACGTTAATCCAGGATAAACAATCATCAACAACTTGTAGCACATCCTTCCTACCTCTAAAATTCTTTTACTAAAAATTGTAGGAACAGCATTTTCTTTAAGACGTGGCACTTCTCGTTTTACAGAAATAACGTTCCCATCCACTATTACATTTCAAAATAGCGAGAAACATTATCCTCTGCGAAGTGCAATTCACAAAATGCTTTTTTTCTGAAAAAGCGCCACGAGTAAAGTTTTTGCACAATTCTTTTACTTTTTTTTACCAAGTCTTCAACATCTCTTTCTAAAAAAATATGTATATTTGAGAAGAATTATTTACTTAGCAACAAAAAACAAAATCTACAACGTTTATTTCAAGAAATTTAAATTGGTACGTATTTTTATTTGAAATAGTGTAAATAAAAATAGTGTAAGTAAAAGTATACAAAGAGGAACAAATTATAAAAAGGCATTCAAAAACCTTAAAAAACATTTAAAAAGAGTAATTGCTTTTTTATATTGAATGTATATTTATACATATGTTTTTAATTAATTTATATATATTATATTTAAAATATTTTTAATCTTTATTAAAAGCAGTAAAGTAGATTAAAAAAAACATATTTACTTTTTAATAATTTAATTAATTTATATACTATATTTAAAATATTTTTAATCTTTATTAAAATCAGTAAAGTAGATTTTAAAAAACACATTTATTTTTTAATACTATATTATTAAAAATAAAAAATAAATATTTAAATTAATTTGAAATACTGATTCAGAAGAATTAATAATTAAACAAATGAAATGAATAAGCATATAATTATTATAAAAATACATTTTTCCACAAGTAAACAGTTTCCAGTCATCTGTAAACGTGTTATTGTCCTTGGATCAAAATTTTGTTTTGTCGGTTAACTGTCACTGGGTCGTAACACTCAATATTATTTAAATATACTTACTGTACGAGCTCTAGACAGTGTTTTTCTTCTACCATCTCTTTTTATTTGCGCTGCACTGCCAGAATCGCAGTGTTTTATAAAACACCTTGCCGGCATGTTTATAATTTCAAATACATTCAAATATTCGTACACAGCCGGTGTCTAACACAAATTCCTTTCAACAAATTTCACTTTATTTTTAGAGTAATAATACAAATACCACAAATAATAAGTCACTACGTGCACAATAACACAATCTGACCAAAACTGACACAAATGTACAAATTTTAAATTTTAAATGCTGCTTTCAAAGCTTAGTTCTAGATTGTCACGACTTTCATATAGAGGTCGCGTCGAACAGCGGCTTACCTGAAAACTCATAAAGGCGTTCGCCCTATTCAGGGACCACTTCTTACGTGGCTATACATGGCCGTGAAGTTTCCTTATGACCGAATCCATTTCAAATCATGCAGGCAGTCCGATGGTGCATCTAGAATTAACTTTATATGAAAGTATGTTTTTCTGCTCAAAAAATAAAGAGACACGTATTTTTTAAAATTTTTATAACACTTTTTTTTTGAATTTTTACGATTTTTTTAAGATTTTAACAAAAAAAAGTTTTTTATCAATTTTTTCTTTAAAATCTCGTAATTTACACAATTTTTAAGCTTTTTAGTTGCTCTTTGGCTTATTCTTTTCTATTTTTTATGCTTTTTAAAAATTTATCAAGATAAGTAAAAAATATTGATAAACAAAAACAATACTTTGATTTTTTAAAAAAACTAAAAAAAATTTTTCTCAAAAAGGCCACCTTTTTTTCTTGAAATTTTGATGGTTTATAGCTACTTAAGTGTACTACTCATCACAAAAATTTTATTTGGTATTTTTTTATTTCTTGAAAGAAAAAAATTATTTTCTATTTTTTCGTAAAAACCTTTTAAGTTTCCCAATTTTTAAGATTGAAAATCGTTCCTTAGGCCCTTTGTTTACATTTTTAATGCTCTTTTTAAAAATATAATAAAAAGTAATAACAGCTGATACATAGCAACATTGTAACGGTTCGTTTTTACCTAACCTTAGATCAATAGGAGAGGTTGGTTCGAAGGATATCGGAGCACCCGAGGGGTGTCAGTAAAACACAGGTTTTTCAAAACAATAGAAATGTTTTATTAGTTCAATAAAGGTAAGTATAAAAATAAGTAGAACCCTTGAATCTCGGTAATAATAGAAACCAGTCTTCTTCTTCTCTTTCTTCAGGCACCACGGCGGAGGGATTGTTTCACAACCGGTGAGCAATATAACTAAACAGTCTTTTTCGATTAATACAAACTAATCTTTTCATTTTTAGGTTCAACGGCGGCGAAGGTTATTCTACCATCGGTGAGTAATACTACTAAAAACAGTCCTTTTAATTATTACAAACTTCATCTTTTTATTTTCAGGTTCAACGGCGGCGGGTGTTCTACAACCGGTGAGTAATACAACTAAAACAGTTCCTCTTAATTATCAAAAAACAAATCTTTTTATTTTCAGGTTCAACGGCGGCGGGTGTTATTCTACAACCGGTGAGTAATACAACTAAAACAGTTATTTTTGAATTATCACAAAACTAATCTTTTTATTTTCAGGTTTCAACGGCGGCGGATGTTAATCTTCAAAAGGTAAGTTAAACTAATTATAAACAGTCTTCTCAATTAATAAACAAAAAATGGAATCAGCAGCTGGACACCGTGCACTGATCCTTTATGAATTACTCTCGGCAGCCGGACAGCGTACACCAAGAGAGAAAACCAGCAGTAAGTCTACGTGCACTGGTCAAAGTGGAAATAAGGTGAAGGAATAGATCTCTCAGCAGCTGTTTAGCGTGCACAGAGATTAGAAACTGAGAACAGGTAGGCCGGAGTTTGGACAACGTGCCCGACTTTCCTGCAGATACTTACGGCTCTACTGCTTATGTAGCTGGAGCTAGGAGCGTCTCAGTCGACCTGCTGTCCGTGCAGTCCAGGCGACAACTTACTCGAATGAGCGGAGCATGGATGGGTATAGAAGCTCCACGCGAGCTTGCTTCTATGTTTTCGCGCAAGTGGCCCTCTGTAGATTCTGAGCGACCACTATTCTGCTCTCTCGGCGCTTCGTCTTCTCTTCAAATTGTCGGTCGCTCTCCCTCCCGAGTATCCTCGTACCCACTCGCTCTCACGTAGCGGTATGGACTTAGATTTGTGATCAAGATATGTGGCCCTATACCGGGTGTCCCTACATAACGTGAACATATTTTAGGGTTGATATCAGCTCAAAAAATTAAGTAATCAAAGAGTTGCTCGTTTTTTCATTGAACTTTAATTGCTCGAGTTATTTGCAATTCCAAATTGGCCAATCACGCATCGCCTTTACCTTAGAGGGAATGTTCTACTTCACAGTTTATTCCCTCAAAGCTGAAAAAAGAGTTGAAAAAAAGAGTCTTAATAAGCGTGAAGAAAACGAAAATCAAGCACAATAGGGGATGTTTCGGTCCAGGGTGTGATCCGCCTTCACTCTTTGTATTGCCAAAAGTTGACACCTTCAACTCTTTTTTTCAGCTTTAAGGGAATAAACTGTGAAGTAAAACATGCCGTATAAGGTAAAGGCGATGCGTGATTGGACAATTTGGAACTGCAAATAACTCGAGCAATTAAAGTTCAATTAAAAAACGAGCAACTCTTTGATTACTTAATTTTTTGAGCTGATATCAACCCTAAAATATGTTCACGTTATGTAGGGACACCCGGTATTTTGTACCGTTACAACATTATTCAACTTTCTTGGAAAAAGTAAAGCTGTTTTTAAGTATTCTTTTTTGACGTTAAAATGTATTATTTTTATATATTCATTACATATAATATACGTTTCATAAAAATATGATATATTTCTAGTATGTATAGGGGAGAGTAGCCATCAATGTACCGAGTTTTTTTTCAAAATCATAGTATTTATTCAATTTTACCAATTTCAAGCACTTCTTTGCATCAATATAAAAATACAACACTTCTCTAAGTAATACACACATATTATACCCGATTTATTTTGATTAAATAATAAAATTTAAGATTTCTCTAAACTAACAAGCTATTTTCGTTTTCAACAACCTGGGTTCACAATGAACCAACTCTATAAAAACACTAAAAATGTTCAACAATAATAATATTGCTATTTTCACTTTGTGAAAAAACTTATTTTCTATCAAATACTATAAAAAATTATTACTTAACACTTTTTAATTGATAATATATATCATAAATATAACTCAAATTTAAGTTTACTAGCTAAAATGGCATTTTAGTTTTGCTATGTTGAGAAGAGTACTGGTAGTAATTGCTGTCACATGCTGTAAGCATACCTAGTTTTATAATCAGGCATACCACTCTGGAAATCGTAAATACACTAGAATTCCAGGTGGTTCATTGTTCCCTGGTACATTGAATCAACATGACATTTGCAAGAAAAATGGTTTTTTATAACTTAATCCAATATTTCAAAATCTTTATCTTATTAGAATATTGTAGTTAAGGCTCAATACAAAATAAATCGTAAGTTTATTTATTTTTAAATTGCCTTATTTCAATTGAAAAACGTGTTTGTATTTTAGTTAGGGGAGAGTGGCCATCAATGTACCAGTTTTTTCAATGAACCATTTCAGTTTTCTCAGAAACAATTAAATAAACATTCTCCTAATTTTAAATATAAATGAAGTTTGCGTAAACACACTACGTCCATAAATTTGAGACATGTGGATTTATTCTTTATAGAGAAAACTGAAAAAAACTGTTTTTGATGCTCTGAAGAAAAAATTTACCTAAAATACAAACACGTTTTTTAATTGAAATAAGGCAATTTAAAAATATAAATGAACTTACGATTTATTTTGTATCGGGCCTGAACTACAATATTCTGATGAGATAAAGATTTTGAAATATTGCATTAAGTTATAAAAAACCATTTTTGTTGCATATGTCATGTTGATTTAATGTACCAGGGAACAATGAACCACCTGGAATTTCAGTGTATTTTCGATTTCCAGAGTGGTATGCCTGATTATAAAACTAGACATGCGTACAGCATGTGACAGCGATTGTTATCAGTACTTTTCTCAACATAGCAAAACTAAAATGCCATTTTAGCTAATTAACTTAAATTTGAAGTATATTTATGTTATACATTATCAATTAAAAAGTGTTAAGTAATAATTTTTTATAGTATTTGATAGAAAATAAGTTTTTTCACAAAGTGAAAATTGCAATATTATTATTGTTGAACATTTTTAGTGTTTTTATAGAGGTGGTTCATTGTGTACCCAGGTTGTTGAAAATGAAAATAGCGTGTTAGTTTAGAAAAATCAAAAACTTTATTATTTAATCAAAATAAATCGGGTATAATATGTAAGCATTACCTAGAGAAGTGTTGTAGTTTTATATTGATGCAAAGAAGTGCTTGAAATTAGGGAAATTGAATAAATACTATGACCTTGAAAAAAACCCGGTACATTGATGGCCACTCTCCCCTAAGTTTTTTCTTTAGTGCATCAAAAACAGTTTTTTTCAGTTTTCTCTGTAAAGAATAAATCCACATGTCTCAAATTTATGGACTTATGTTAGTGTGTTTACGCAAACTTCATTTATACTTAAAATTAGAATAATTTTTATTCAATTGCTTCTGAGAAAATTGAAATGGTTCATTGAAAAAACTGGTACATTGATGGCTACTCTCCCCTATATATTATTATTATTATTATTATTATTTTTGCGTGGGATGTGAAAACCTGCTCACAGGTACACTGTAGCCCGTACTACAGGGTTACATTAGTTCTATAAAACAAATTGTATATACCAATGTGGAAATTTTATATAATAGCAAATTGATTACATCCAAATAGCTAAATTTTATAAAACTCAAAATTTTTCAATAAAAAGATCTTCAACCTAAAAACAGCATTTCCGTTTTTCCAAGAAAGTTAAATAATATTGCTCTTTATCAGCTGTTATTACTTTTTATGATCTTCTTTAAAAGAGCATTAAAAATGTAAACAAAGGGCACAAGGAACGATTTTCAATCTTAAAAATTGGGAAATTTAGGAGGTTTTTAAGGAAAAAAAGAAAATAATTTTTTTCTTCCAAGAAACAAAAAAATACCAAATGAAATTTTTGTGGTGAGTAGTACACTTAAGTAGCTATAAACTCTGAAAATTTCAAGAAAAAAAAGGTGGCCTTTTTGAGATAAAAATTTTTTTAGTTCTTTTAAAAAATCAAAGTATTGTTTTTGTTTATCAATATTTTTTACTTATCTTGATAAATTTTTAAAAAGCATAAAAAATAGAAAAGAATGAGCCAAAGAGGAACTAAAAAGCTCAAAAATTGTGTAAATTAAGAGATTTTAAAGAAAAAATTTAAAAAAAACTTATTTTTTTGTTTAAATCTTAAAAAAATCGTAAAATTTCAACAAAAAAAATGTTATGAAAATTTAAAAAAATACGTGTCTCTTTATTTTTTGAGCAGAAAAACATAGTTTCATATAAAGTTAATTCTCGATGCACCATCGGACTGCCTGCATGATTTGAAATGGATTCGGTCTTATACTACTTCGTGGTTCATTAACATAAGTTGAATGTTAAGTACTATTCACAGTACCAACATCTCCTTCTTAAGTTGAGTTCATAGCGTCAAATCGCAAGTCACTGGATTTACCCCGGTCTTCCCTACTATATCTTCCTATATTACAAAAAGATATCGCCGCCGCCGCTGTTTCAAGAATTTAGCCCTATGACATATATATATAGCTATATATATATATATATATATATGTCATAGGGTTCAAATATTGAAACAGACTTCAGCGATGGCCCCTCTCCTCCCATCTCCTCCCATCTCCTGCCCATCCCTGACACACCTCCACCTCTACCCCTCTATATATGTCATATATATATAGTATATATACCTAGCTATATATATATATATATCTCCCTATATTATAAAAAGATATCGCCGCCGCCGCTGTTTCAAGATTTGACCGCCTACAGGGTTGTTACGTATAATTTACAGGCCTGGACCAGTCTTGAGCCAGTCTTGAGCCAGTCTTGAGCCATTCTTAAGCCAGTCTTAAGCTAGTCTTGAGCCAGTCTTGAGCAAGTTTTTAGCCAGGCTTGGGACAGTCTAGAGCCAGGCCTAGGCCAGTCTTGAGCCAGGCTTGGGCCAGTCTAGAGCCAGCTCAAGACTGGACTAGGCCTGGCTCAGTCAATTTTTAGCTAGGCTTAGGAGCAAGGCCTAGGCCAGCCTTAAGCCAGTCGTGGGCGCAGGATTGGGTCTATGCCAAAATTTTCTTTAAAATAAATTTTAATAATATTATGTATAATAAATAAAAAAGCATTTAAAATAATTAATGTTTTTCAATGAACTAACATATTGAGTTAAATTTTTTTATTTTTTGATGATGAATTTTTATTATTGTAATCATTTCTCTAATTTTCTTAAGTCATTTTAACAGCGACAGACACGAAATCTTTTTGTTGTTTAGGGAAATATTAGTGGAATTTGAAATTTAAAGCAAAATAAATTTAGAAATTTTATAAATGTTATTGACAAATTAGTAATTTAATATAATTATTGTTTTAAAAGAAGATTTTTTTAAAAATAATTATGAAATTATAAGACAGAAAGAGCGCAGGTATCTTTTTGGATAATTATTATTTTTAAATAACCTAAATTTTATGAATATAAAAATGAATTAAGAAAAATAAATTTTAGAAATATTATATAAAATAAAAAAGAAATTTAAAATAATTAATGTTTTTCAATGAAGAAACAAATTTTAATCATCAATTAAATTAAATTAAAAATTAAATGAAAAGTAGAAAATTTTACATATACTTTGAAGATTATGTATTCTTTCTTTTTATAGTTTTTCAATTTTTACACTATAAATTTCACATTGATTTAATCTCCTTTTTATAACTTTAAAATTTTGAACAATTCAAAAAAGAATTTTGATTCCATGTGGAGTTTTAAATTTTCATGAAAATGTATAAAATGGCAAATATAAAACATTATTGTAAATCTTAAATTATTTGTTTACATTTACAAATAGATATTTTCATGTTTTATGTTTGACAGTTCCACATTTGGCGCAAAAGAGAAATTCTAAATTATATTTAAATTAAATATTTAATTATATATTTAAATAATTTATATTTAAATCTAAATTATATAAATTATATTTATGTGAAATTTATAGTGTTGAGTATAATAATAATAATAATAATAATAATAATAATAATAATTTTCTTTTTTTTGTATTCAATATTATTTGAGAAGTTAAAATTTGTATTAACTTAACTTGTAATAACTTAACTTATTTTTAATTAATTATAATAAACTACTGTTAAAAATTGAAGGACGGATCGACAGAAGAAAATTTTGAAAAAATACAACTAAATTTAAATTGTTACATCGTGATTCAATTTAAGATAGAAACTTCAAGTTGGAAAATTTAGAAAGCTTATTTTCAAGCGTCAAGCTTCTATCTAACTTTTGGATCAAGATGTAATAATTGTAATTGAGTTGTATTTATCTAATTTTTTCTTGTCTATAAGAAAGACAATTTCAAAAGATTGTTTCAGTGTATTTAAAATATTTTAATAAATTTTTAGGTTAGGAGAGATATAAGATTGGTTTGTGATAAACTTTAAAGCTTATTACACCTCCTCGCGGTGCATCTTGGAAAGAAATTTTATGAAAATTAAGTAACCTAAAAATTTGTTTAAAGTTTATATGAATTTTTTTCAAAGATTTTGGCTAAAAACCAATCTATAAAGAGTATTATTAAATTAAAATAAAGGTAAATCTATTTACAATTTTAACTTTTTGATATAAGTTTAAAATATTTGCATTTATTTTTATATAAAATCATACCTTAGATAAAAATTAATTGAAATAATTAACTATATAGGCTACTTTAATTAGAGAATCTAAATTTTAATGAATATAGTTATTTATGTATTTTAATATGTAGGGGAGAGTGGCCATCAATGTACCGGGTTTTTCTCAAGGTCATAGTACTTATTCAATTTTACCAATTTCAAGCACTTCTTTGCATCAATATAAAACTACAACACTTCTCTAGTTAATGCACACATATTATACACGATTTATTTTGATTAAATAATAAAATTTAGGATTTTTCTAAACTAACAAGCTATTTTCATTTTCAACATCCTGGGTACACAATGAACCACATCTATAAAAACACTAAAAATGGTCAACAATAATAATATTGCAATTTTCACTTTGTAAAAAAACTTATTTTCTATCAAATACTATAAAAAATTATTACTTGACACTTTTTAATTGATAATGTATAGCATAAATATACCTCAAATTTAAGTTAACTAGCTAAAATGGCATTTTAGTTCTGCTATGTTGATAAAAGTACTGATAACAATTGCTGTAACATGCTGTACGCATGCCTAGTTTTATAATCAGGCATACCACTCCAGAAATCGAAAATACACTGAAATTCCAGGTGGTTCATTGTTCCCCGGTACATTGAATCAACATGACATTTGCAACAAAAATGGTTTTTTATAACTTAATCCAATATTTCAAAATCTTTATCTCATTAGAATATTGTAGTTAAGGCCCAAAACAAAATAAATCGTAAGTACATTTATTTTTAAATTGCCTTATTTCAATTAAAAAACGGGTTTGTATTTTAGGTAAATTTTTTCTTTAGTGCATCAAAAACAGTTTTTTCCAGTTTTCTCTGTAAAGAATAAATCCACACGTCTCAAATTTATGGACGTAGTGTGTTTACGCAAACTTCATTTATATTTAAAATTAGGAGAATTTTTATTTAATTGTTTCTGAGAAAATTGAAATGGTTCATTAAAAAAACTGGTACATTGATGGCCACTCTCCCCTACATTAATATATATGAATATTTATTTTAAAACTTAAAAGTAAAACTTGAATTGAAACTCAAGTTAAAGAAGTTTAAAGTTAAAAGCAGGGGGGTTGGCGCGCGAAGCGCGCAGGGGGGCGAAGCCCCCCTAGTGTATTATTATATAAATAATAAATAATTAGAACAATTTAACCATAATTTCAAAAGAACTTGATTATTTTCCGCTAATTCCTCGAAAGGTTAAAAAAACGTTGTTTTATTTTCTCGCAATTCTCATTGCACAAAATACCGACAGAACAACGCCTATCAGCAAATTATAAATTTCAAATAAATTGTAAGTTTATTGATGTTTTGATTAATAAGTTAAATTAATCGTTATAAACTGACAAAATATAAAAAAAATTTGAATTTAAAATCAATAATCGATTGTCAAACTTTAGAGTGTATTTTTAAATATAGGTAATAAATAAGCTTTTATTCATTCAATTTTAAATTTAATATATTTAATTATTAATCGAATATAATTACAATGAATATAATTAAAAATAATAATTCATAAGATGAACAATTTACCTTCACGAAAATTTAATATGTTGTAAATTTTATAAAAACTTAGATATGTGAAAAGTGTACATTTTTAAATCCATCCAGAAAAAAGTTGTGTAAGTTCAAAAATGTGTGCTTTGTGGTTAAATTCGAAATTTCAAAATGAAATTATTCAATAACAAAATAAATATTCGTCTTTTTTCTAGTGAAAACATGGTTAAAGTGTACAAATAAATAATGATGGTAATTTTCGTTAATATTTGTTAAGTAGATTTCTAAAAAATAAACCTTTTAAAAGTGACGAAAATTACAGGTTGAAAGATTGTCAAATCTCAAAACAATTTGTCTTTAATTGGCATTGACTTGAACTTAAGATTTCAAAGTCGCATTTTTTACAAAAAAACCTGACTTTAAGAAACTATATTTTTTTATTTACTTCATTAAAATGGTTGCATCTTGGTCCCTTTTATCCTAAATTTAATAAACTTTCAAACGATCACTGATTGATAGCATTTACTGCATTTTTTGCAGAAATATTTGAATTTGATGTGAAGCGAGCAGGTAAGAGCAATCCAACAAAATGTACTGAAACTTTGTGACTCGAGTGTAAAAATAACAAACAAAAGCACAAAATATTAATTAAATAAAACTTACCAAGATAGAATTAAATTGTTACATATTGTAACTTGCGGAACAGTTTAAATACTTTTCCGGACGATACAAGCATATTTTATCAAGACTAAATTGAAAATATTTTAAAATTTAAAGAGTATTAACTAAAATTTGGAGTCAGTGAACTTTAAAGTAAACAAACAAATACAGACTTAGTAAGAGAGGTACAGTCATGTAAATAATAGTTTTGAACTCATTAAAAAACTGGATAATCTTACTATTCCTGATGATTATATATTAATGTCTCTCGCCTTTACTTCGCTTTTTACTAATGGTCCTTTAAACTCAGTTATACAATGTCCGGAACGCACAGTAAACTTTATTATGAATTGTAAAATTCTTTTTGCTGATATTATGAAATGCTCAAAATTTCTTTTTGAAAATCTGTTCTTTGTGTTCAATGATAATATTACCAACAGATTGATGGTGCTCCTATGAGTTCACCCATATCACCAAAGCGATTGGAAAGCGATTGTTTACAAATACTAAAAACAAAATATAATTACTCTCCACTTTTCTATCACAGATATGTTGATGACATAATTTTAAGTATACATAAATATCATGTTGATCTAATCATTAACATATTTAACTCATTTCATAAACATTACAATTTACTCACGAACTTGAGAATGATAAATAAATTAATTTTCTGGATATCATACTAAAAATAAAAGACAATAAAATCATTAATAACTGTTACCAAAACCCCATTTCTTCAGGTAGACTTATTTAACACTTTTTAAATCGTCCTCTACAGCAAAAGATTAAAATTGTTTATAATTTAGTTGACAGAGCTATACTGCTATCTGACTACTCCTTCCCCAGAAATAATTTAGTGAAAGTAAAACAACTGCTTACTAAGAATGACTATCGTTTGAATTTGATCAATAAACATATAACTAAACGTCTCAAAAGCATTAAATATAAAAACATCAACGTACAAGCATATGCCGAAAGTTAGTATTCCTTTTAATTATGTTGAATTCACTAGAGTATCTGACATTTTTAAATCAGCCAATATTCAAATAATTCCAATTGTAGCAAAAAGTTTCAAAAATATTGTAAAACTAACAATTAGAAAATGGCTGCCGAAAGTTGTCCTCTCTAAAAGTTGTTTACACTTTTTCTCTCCAACAGTTAATGTGAAATAAAAAAATTAAATAGTTTCTTAATATGTATACTATTTTGGCTATCGTGTAAACTAGGATAAAAAATATTTATTGAAAAATAACCGAATGACAAACTTAAAAACGTCATTTTCTTCTTTTCGTGTGTTTAAAGTACACAACTTGAGCTTTCTTTTAAGACAAAAAAAAAGACAAAAAAAGAGTCCATTTTGAAAAAAAGTCAATAAAGTTTTAATTTTCAAAAAAAAAGGGTTAAATTTTGAATTTAAAGAAAAAACTTTTTCACCATATGAAAGAGCAGGAAAAAATCTTTCGAAAACATGCAAGTGAAAATTTTTTTCATTTTGTTATTTACCGGCTACGATTTTTTAAAAAACTCAATGTTCATACTTGACCAAAATATTCAACCCCCTCCCCCTCTATAATTTTAAATAAAATTGCATAATATTTGGTGGTTAAAGTACTGACCCATAGCACTAAAGTTTGTTCAAATATTAGTCCGATCGAACAACTTTTAAATTTGACGTTGGACACTTGAGAAAATTTGCCCCCTATTTATGTGTAATTGTGTAAATCTTGAAATAAATATAATTTGGTTATAATTTCGACGAGTGACAAATAAAATAAAAAATAAAATAAAATAACCATAAGTCATACGTGACAATCAAATCAAAAGTAAACTGTGTCAAACGCATCATTTTATGTTCGGAGTCCACAGTGCTTGGTTATTGCTTGCATTAGCGAGCATATTATACTTTATCATTTAAATTTACAACATAACGTAGGTGAAAAGAATTAATTAGGAAAATTTTCTCAACATACTGAATATTTAAAATAGGTTTTATAACAATAAATTATAATCATAAAATAATAATAAATTATAATAATAAAAATAAAATAATAATTTAAAAAATAATGCAATATTATAGAATTTATTTTAAATATTCAGTACGTTGAGAAAATTACCCAATTAATTCTTGTCATGTATGTTATATTCTAAATTTAAATGATAAAGTATAACATGCTTGATAATGCAAGCGATAATTAAGAACTGTGGGCACCGAACATATAATGATGCGTCTGAGATAGTCACTTTCGATTTGATGTTTCATGATCACCGCCTCCTGTTGGATTTATTTTTTGAATTGCAAATTAGAAAATAGAAAGACAAATCCAGACATTCTATACAGAAGCAGCTGATCTTAAAAAGGCATCAAATAACTATTGAGAGGCCACATGGAGGGGAAGAGTGATTAGTGAGGGGACGGGGTAGTCACAGATCCTACAACAATGAGTATCAATAAGATTTTGCAATTATCGTGGATAAAATTTCGTGTCATTTCAATAAGCAATTCTGTCATCATTAGGGAGGAATGGGGGAGGGGGGGTCCACTGCTAAAGAGTCTTTCTTCTTTGACAAAGTAGAGTATATTGACATTTACAGAATTATACTACGTGATGACGCGTCTTATTTCGATATTTTCTAGAGCTCGTTGCCTCATACACGTTTTCATATGGTGAATATTAAACTTCCACGTAGAAATATCAAAAAGGGAAGCAGCTAGGATTTTAAATTTTGAAAATTTGGAATCTGGAAGCTATTTGGAACAATTTCCCATCAGCAGTTTGTTTTGTCTGTAAACTACGAAGGTGGTTTACAGATCACCGACAACCGACCTGTAATTTACTCAGCAGTGAGAATTAAACAAAATGTGGTCAAATGTTACGTTGCAGTGTTTTTCCGCCTGGGCGGCAACCGTTACGCCAATCTAACAAAATTGCCTAAGCACTGGGAGCTCCTTACACTACTTCGTAAGAATGAATGAGAAAATTATTTTTAAGGAGAGATTCCAGTGATTTTAAGCTTTTCTTCAAAGATTTTTTTTATAGTAAAAAAAAAAATTTATTACATACATTTTTTTTTCAATAAAATACAACTCTTAAAGTAATTAAAAACATTTTTTTTTTAATGGAGTCTTAGAAAATGTCTGACGAAAGTGGTCCTCTCTAAAAGTCGTTTACACTTTTTCTCTGCAACGGTTAATGTGAAATAAAAATATTAAATAGTTTCTTAATCTGTACCATTTTTGCTATCGTGTAAACAAGGATAAAAAATATTTATTGAAAAATAACCGAATGACAAACTTTTGAATTTTTTAGCCATAATTTTGCAACGTAAATTGTTAATAACTTTCTTAAATATTATTGAATTTTAAAAATCCTAGTTTACACAAAAACTACACATTCAAGAAACATGCTGTCCAAATTTCAAGTTATTTCGTTGAATAGTGTCAAAATAAGAGTGTAAACAAGTTGAAGATACGCAGTTTCGAGAAAAATGCGTTTAAAGTTTGAAGAACCAAATGTAGGGGAGAGTCGCCAGTTGTGAGACGGCTCCAGTTGTGAGACAGTCCATTTTTTTTAACCCGAAATATAAAAAGGCTGATTGGTATATATGAAAACATTTCTTTTTATACGAGCCAACTTTTGCGTGTACACCGAAGCGGATATATGTATTGTTTGTGTTAGATGCCAACACTGTGTGTGAAAATCGACTAAAAAACTTTTTTTCAATATGTGCAAAGTACTTTTTTTTAAGTTAATTAATTGGAAAAGCTAAATGTTATGCATTTTTATTTAGTATTTTCTTTCTATTTTGTAATGCAATATTGCATTGTTTCAATCTACAGTTGGAAATATTTTTTTTTCCTCTTTCAAAATAGCGCCAATTTCCGGTTGTGAGACACAGCAAGTCACCAGCTGTGAGACGGTGGCGCCGCCCATCTGGAATAGCCTATATTTTTCGTTATGCAGCATAAAGCGCTCTGTTCAGTTTAGTTCGTTACGTACATTTGATAACACAACAATTATTTAAAGTGTGGGAACATGCGCACAAGTTATTTCATTTGCCTACATTGCGACAGCGATTTCGATGAAGAAAACTGATAGTCATATTTTAAAGAATAAATATTTTTATTTAGTATATAATAATATGTATTATCAATATATTTAGTTATTTATATTAAACATAATGTTTCATGCCAAATTTTTTAAATTTTAGCATTTTTTTATAAGTGTCTCACAACTGGACACCTTTTTTTTTTTTGACTAAAAAGATGTGCTCGGAAAATTGATCATAAAATTTTTCGAGTTCATCTGAACACTACACTTTCTATGAATAAAAGTTGCGTATTTAAGTTACTTTTTGAACGGTGTATTTTATTTACGATTTTGTTTGCCTATTTCCAATTTGTAGGTCAAAAATAAAACCCCTCTCACAACTAGCGACTCTCCCCCACAGAAATTGAACTTAAAGTTCGGCAACGTTTTTAAATAGTAAAGCACAATAAGAAAAATTTATATTAATAGTTATATAAATATAACCCTTCTAATGTAACAATGCAATATACATTTCTTATAGTTTAAGAACTAGTGATGAGCAAATGCAAGACCAAGACCAAGACTTCCATGGTCTTGGTCTTGGTATTGTTCTTGCATACATAGTCTTGGTCTTGGTCTTGCAAGTAGAAGTCTAGTCTTGGTCTTGGTCTTGCACACTTTATCTTGGTCTTGCAAACAAGAGTCTTGCAGTTTTGTATTACATGAAAGAGAAAGAGATGTCACAATAGTGCTATCTTTTTCTTTCTTACCCATATATATATATATATAAGGCTTTTGTTTATTCCTTAACCCCTTGACTGTAGATGATGTGTATACACGTCATGATGAAAACAAGAGAATGGCTTAACGAATTTTTATAAAACTTGGTACTAGTAGGTTTTTCGGGTCGCTGAGTACGAATATGAAGTCAAATTTCCAAAATTCAAAATGGCGGATCCAATATGGCCGCCAAAAATTTTAAAATCTTAAAATGTCAACGTAATTTTACGAAACTTGGTACTCAAAGGTTTTTTGAGTCGCTGAGTACGAATCTGGTATCAGAGAATAAAAATTTAAAATGGCGAATCCAATATGACTGGCAGAAATTTTGAAAAAAATTAAATTCCAACATTTTAAGATTTTTAAAATTTCTGGCGACCATATTGGATACGCCATTTTGAATTTTGGAAATTTGACTTCAATTTTGTACTCAGCGACCCGAAAAATCTACTAGAACCAAGTTTTATAAAAATTGAATAATTGGAAGTAGCTGCACAGTTTGAGCCCACTTTATGATATATTTCAGCAGCACAGTCAAGGGGTTAAACATCACTAAGTTCTGATTAATAGTTCACAAAGTAGTCTTAAATATGACAATAAATACGTTTTTGAATGGGTATCTACAAAACGGATAGATTTTATATGACGAAAAATAGCAATTGACACTTTTACCTTTAAAATATAATCTAAATTTGCTTCTTCTGGTGAATATATTTTCTACCACACATGCACGAAAACCTCGTGTTTTCGTTCGCCTTAAGCGGGGCAGAACTCACAGTTTTTAGGTCAGTGAACGTTAGAGGTAAAAAAACTCCCGAACAGTGAAAAAAACTCTCATTTTTTCACTGTTCGGAAGTTTTTTTATCTCTAACGTCACTAACCTAAAGACTGCGAGTGCTGACCCGCTAACGCGAACGAAACACGAGATTTTCGTACATATGTGATAGAAAATAGCATATGCACCTCGGGAGGCCGTTTTTTTGTCTCGCACAATGTTCTCCGAACTCGTTTCGCACTCGCTACGCTCGTGCTACACTCGTTCTTCGAACATTTGTGCTTGACAAAAAAACACGGACTTCCCTCCCTTGATGCATAATATACTATTATTATTTGCAAGACTGCAAGAGTCTTGCGAGTCTTGAGGATAAAGTCTTGTTTTTGGTCATGCGCTTGGTCTTGGGCTTGGTCTTGGTCTTGCAAAATGTGCAAGGCCAAGACCAAGACTGCAAGACCAAGACCAATTTTGCTCATCACTATTAAGAACTGCTCTTTTAATAGGAGCTTTTAATCAGAAAAACTGTAAATTTAAAAAATTAACATACTATAGTTAGCTAATTAATAAAAACGCTGTGGCTATTTAGCCCGCTAGCGGGAGGAATAAAGACGGTGGATTATTTCTCCCGCTAGCGGGATACAGTATCCTGACGGAAGATTTTTTCTCCCGCTAGCGGGATGAATAAAATTTTAAAGCGATTTAGCCCGCTTAGGTATTGTTTTCAATTATTATTTAATTGTAAACTGATCATATGACATTTATTTTAATGTATCTACATATCTAGGAGGATGTAAAAAGAGTGGGGGAAGGGTATGAATTTGGTGGCAAATTCAAATCAAGTTAATTAACACTTCCAAAATATGGTAAAGTATTCTTATTATAAATATTTATTTATAAAAACTAATAATTAATATTTATAGAAATAATAAAGTATTGCATAAATATCCATTTATTTACATTTATCTGTGAATATTTATTTTTATTAAAAATTTTACTTTACATACGGTTATAATTTTAAAAATTTTCTATATTAAGTAAAAATTTAAGAAGACAAGAAAAAACTTATTTTTAGCTGTGAACAATTTTTCAAGAATAAAAAAATAAATAAGTTTAAAAAATAATAAATAACTTTTTAAAAATTGAGTTTCAAAGTTTTTGACATATATATTTTAACTCAAAAATTTTAATGAAAATTTGTAGCAAGGAAAAAAGCTAGTTTTAAATATTTTTTTTAAATTTGTTATTCAGTTTTCCTGTTAATATTTGAACGAGAAAATTTAAGTCAGGGAATTTTTTTTCTGGAAGTTATTGGTCACCCTGATCTAAGTTAATTTGTTATAAATTAATATTTTTATCTGATCAAAAAATTTTAAAGCTTCTAAAAAATCTGGCGTTGAATAAAAAGCCATTAATCCATTTATTTTTTCCAAAATCAATTTTCCTTTTGTTAACTTCTGACCATGAGTCATTGGTACATTTTTAATATTGCTGGAGCCATGAACAGAATTTTTAAAAACTTCTTGTGATTTTTCTGTTTTCATTAATTTCATCATTTAATGGATGGTGTTTTATATTTATCTACTTTGCACCACAAAGGTTGACACAAGATTACAGTACAGTAATACAAATTTCAAATAATAAACAATCTTCATCAGTTACATTCAAGGTTGTTAACCGATAATTTTTCTTCTTGAAACAAATATTATTCAATTCAAAGAAGTAATAATTATTTGTAATAATACTTAACCGATAATTTGAAGAAAAAAATTATTATTTTTTAAGAAAACCATGAGATGTTGCTTTTGTTTAAACCAAAAAAGCATATGTTAAAAAGCAATTTAACTGTTTTTCAACTTTTTTTATCTAAACATATTATATATTATATTTAGTTATATAATATGCATTATACATATTATACATATGCAATTTTAGTAATATTTTCTAAAAATTCCAATTATTTTATACAAATTTTTTTTGTCATGAATTTTTAATTTTCTTACACCAGTTTTTAATTATTTTTTCTAATTTTAATCATTTTCTTCAAACTTTTTATTATTGTCATGAATTGATTAACTTTTAAACCAGATTTTAATTATTTTGGCCATTATTCAATTTCTTTCTTAACATTTTAAATGTATCGTTAATTTTTTAATTAGTTTGTACAATTTTTCAATTAATGAATTAAATTTTGTATTTTTTACTCCACTTTTGAATTACATTTCTCATTTCTCATTAATTTTTTTAAAAATTTTATTAATTTTGTCATTTTTTAACTGTTTTCTATAAATAAAATTGTTTTTCTGATATTTTAAAACTATTTTGTTCAAGTTTCAATTATTTCTTTAAAAATATTTTTTATCCCTGTACGTTCATTTTTTAATTATAGAAAGTTTATAAATGTTTGTTTTATAATTTTTCTATAAAATGTATGTGTTAAAACAGGTTAAAAATATCAAATGAGGTTTTCATAAATTATATATATATTTTTTACCAGCTAAAAATAAGTTTTTTCTTGTCTTCTTAAATTTTTACTTAATATAGAAAATTTTAAAAATTATAACCGTATATAAAGTAAAATTTTTAATAAAAATAAATATTCACAGATAAATGTAAATAAATGGATATTTATGCAATACTTTATTATTTCTATAAATATTAATTATTAGTTTTTATCAATAAATATTTATAATAAGAATACTTTACCATATTTTGGAAGTGTTAATTAACTTGATTTGAATTTGCCACCAAATTCATACCCTTCCCCCACTCTTTTTACATCCTACTAGATATGTTGATATATTAAAATAAATGTCATATGATCAGTTTACAATTAAATAATAATTGAAAACAATACCTAAGCGGGCTAAATCGCATTAAAGTTTTATTCATCCCGCTAGCGGGAGAAATAATCCACCGTCATTATTCCTCCCGCTAGCGGGCTAAATAACCACAACGTGTTCGAGGTTTTTTTTTACTTCAAATTATTTTTCCCGTCTTTTTAGATAATTATACTAACCAAAAATGGACAAAAAATAATTTTCATTTTTTGAAAAAAATCATTGTAATCTCCCCTTAATCGAACCAAGACGTCAAGTGACGTTTGAGGTTATGGTTGTTAATATATTCAAATATCACTACATTTATATATGGATAGTAAGTGCATACTGCGTATGCGTACTATATTAAGTAGACCTGTGCGGTAAACCGGTATACCGGTTTGTCCGGTATTTGTGAAAACCGGTTTCCGGTTATGAACTCCCGGTTTTAGGTTTTTTTAAACCGGTATTTTTTTAAACCCGGTTGTTTTTATAAAACCTGTATTTTTTTCCATATTTTTTTATACCGGGATTTTCTAAAAGCCGGTTTTTTAATAAATACCGGTTATTCGAACACGGTACCGATTCTAACCTGTTTACGCGCCTGCACAATAATAACAGAAAGCGATTATGTTTAAGAGACTAATACCCTTGTGCGTTGTGACTTATAATAATTTAATTATTTTTTAAAAAAACGATTTTTTTTAAACTATATATTTAGTTTCTTTTTCGTTTTTAATTAATATTAAGGATTTGACTATATTTTATAAGAAATTTTTTATTTGGCTCAGTCCAGCTGAACCGTGTCAACAAAATTCCATTGATTTTCTGGAATGTTAAACCTTTCATAAAAATCTGTAGTTCACAACATAACAAAAAAAACACTTTTAACCGTTTTTTTTTAAATTTTATGTCTGTTGGTTTTTTTTGCATTAACAAATTTTAACAACATTTTAAAGAAATATTAATAACTCAACAGTGGTTTGCAATAAATTAATTAAACTTATGTGGATTATCTAAAAATGTTCACTCTTTTTAACGAATATAATTGCAAAATTTTAATATAAAAAATTACATATTTTTAATAACAATTTTATAAACAATTTGAAATATTTATAAGTTCTACCCCTACGGTTGAGATAAAACTCATAGAAAATGTACACAGAGATGTCTCCTTTAAGTTTATAAAAAAAAAATTGGTATTTTCAATAAGAAGTGTAGATACTATATTTATTTTCTCTTCGCGCGCCAACCGTTACGCTGCGAGAAGCTCCGGCGCACTGTGGTCAGAATCTGCCATTTACTGTTTAAAAAAGTCTACAGCCTCCAAATTTTAACGAAATTGGTTGACTCTTGATTTAAAACATTCAGGAATAAATTCTTAACAACTTTAAGGAATTAGTTTCTTGAATTTATGTTTTTATTATTATTATTTTAATGTTAATAACAAAATGGTGACAAAGTGTTCAGTACATTTTCATTTTATCAAATAAAAGTCGTCTTTATGCTGAATATCATTTAAATCGACTGACTATTGATGTCTAAAAGGCAAAGAATGATGCTTCAATGAATAAAAAATTGTTTATGTAGTCAATAAATTTTTAAAATTTATTTAAGTTAACAAATGAATAACGCGCTTATATATAGTTGAAATAAATTAGTTTTTTGCATTTATTTTAGTATTTAGTTACAATTGACAGTTCTACATGAATATTCTTTAAAAAGTGTTATTTGTTATTGTTATAAACAAATTAAATTAACAAATAAACTGCTCACTTCTTTTTTTAACGAAACTGAATCGTTTTTTTTCTTCAAATTTTTATAATTTTTTTAACAGTAACATTTCTTTATGAATATTGTTTAAAAATTGATTTTTATCATTGTTATAAACAAATTAAATTAAAAAATGAATAGCACTAAAATCAAACTTATAAAATCTAGAAAAAGCTATTCAGTTTAGTTGAGACCCATCGTGAAAGGCGAAAGTACTGCTAAAAAATACAGCAAAACCGTTTAATAACTTATTTGGTTTTTTCGAAAACTAATGGCGGTCCCAAGATGAAACTTTTGCAGGACTTGTATATTACACTTTTTGCTTCTTCTTCCCAAAAAATAAAAAAAATACAAATTCACGTATTTTCAAAAAAAAAAAAAAAACATTTTGAAAAAGTACTTGGTGTCAATTATCCTTACTGCAATAGTATTGTTTAAGCCCATTTATAACCGAATCCCATTCCATCAAAAAAATCTTGTTATGAGTTGATCTGGAATTTACTACATTTGGCTAAAGAATCTACAGAATGATAAGAGCATATGAAAATTATTTGAGATTATTTTTTCATAACATAGGGGAACTTTATTTGTGAGCTACGCGGAGAATCACACATATATTAATTACAAAATATTTATACCTGCTGCTATATTTCTCGCTGGGGTTTGCGATCTTGATCCTGATTCCGCACTCATTCTTGTTTCTTCGTCTATAACTTGAACCATAGAAATAGATTCACTGCGAGTAGTTGGCTCCGATGTTTTTTTAGAAGTTGGAGTTAACCAATTTTGATGATCAATTACTATATTACTTTTCTCGTTATCATTCGAAGTAACTAGTTCTGTCTTATTAGTTTTCAAAGCAGGCGCTTTATCTATATTATCTGTCAAATCAGGTGACGCATTTTTAATGAGTGACATAGAAGTAGACACAAAACTCTCATTTTCGCTTTCTTTTACTTTATCAATTTTTTCGGGAGATTCATTTATTGTAATAACACGCATTGAAGACTTTTCAATAGCTGTTAAATCTTGATCAATTTTAGGCTTCTTTTGCAGCGACCCTGCAATATTATCCAATTTTCTTTTTCCACGACCTATAGAAGAATATATCAACATTTTTAGTGAAAATTACGAAAAGAGAAAACATATTAATTTTTAGAAATTAAAGTGAAATAAAAACCTCTTACTAATGACTTTAATAGTGCCAGCTTTGAGCGACAATCTTTTTGCAATATATAAATTCAATAAATAATTATTACAGTTGACAACAATTTAAAAAAAATGAAATTTAAGTGTAAAATAACTGCAGTAAGTTTTTAAGAGTTGTTAAAACCTTGAAAATTTTGACACCCTTCATTCTCGCGAGTTTTAAAACGCCTGAGTTACGCTTCTAAAACGATTTCAAAGACGTATAAATTATAAATTGACCATAGTAATATATATGTATATATATATATATATATATATATATATATATATATATATATATATTCTCAAAAGTTTCTTTTATTAAGATATGTAAATGACTATAGTGCGCATTAAGTTAAGGAAAGATTTAATTATCTATAAATGTCATTACTTTTTATCAAAACTTTATAGTTTAAGTATTTTACATATATTTCTTCAATAATTTTGGTTTTGAAATTATGTGACATAGAAACTTTATCTAAGAACAAATAAAAAAATAAATGGAAAAATTAATGAAATGTTACTAAAACGAAACAAAACAAAATTAATAAAACACTAGAACTACAAAAAGCGCGCTACGCGCGCCCAATCATTGTTCGAGTTGCAAAGCTGACTGTAGTAAAGAAAATGATAAATTCTGTATTTAATAAGCTTATCTTATTATAGTGATCGATTATAAAATTCACGTCTTGGGATGCGCAGTAAATATTTCCCGGAAATATATAAATAAAAATATAGAAATGTGTAAAAGAATTGATAAACAATCATTGACAATTTTTGAAGAAATAATAAAAAAAATATGTACATAAAACGTTCTATATGAAGTTCCAAAAAGTTCGCAACCTGAGTTCGAATCTTGGCCGGTCAAATTGTTAATTATTCTTATTTGTAATTAAAAAATATGCATGTATTTCAAATTTAAGTACGCTAGGGGTCGTCCATAAATCACGTGAGCCAACAAGGGGGGTGGGGGGTCATGAAAATTATCACGGTTCATCACCTGGGGGGTAGGGGGTTTCCCCTCTGATCACGTGATATTTTAACTGCGAATTTTTATTAAAAACAGAGACTTTCTTAGTTCTTCCTAATGGGGAGTCCTTCGGATTATTTTCATTCAAAGATTAGATATGTTTAGAATAATTTTTTTTGAATCTTTATTGCAGCATAAACATACGTGTTTTTGTAGTTTGTGGTTTGATAAAAATAACAAAAGATATAAATTATTATTGAACTCGTTTTTCTCCGTTAATAGCTTTTTTAGCCCATTACACGCATTCTAGAGGTGAATTTGATAAATATATAATGTAGTAACTATAAAAAAATATAACATTAGGCATTCTTTCTCAATTCGACCACCCCCTTGCGCATTTTAATTAATTAGTAAAATTAATCAATAAAATCTAATAATATTTTAATTTTCAAGATAAAAGACTTTACTATAGTTTAAAATTTTTGTCAAAACATCAATTTTTTGATGTCGTTTGGTGTTTTTATTTCCAGCTTAGGGTTGAAAAGTATCTCGCATAAACGCTTAAAACCTCCAAAAAATATAAAAATTGTGCGAAAAATAAACGAAAAACTAAAAATTATTAGTCTAAACAACTACGAGATTTACATAAAATATTTAATCGCATTAAAAAAAAATCAAACCTTAACAAGCGTTATAATAAGGAAATTCCCTTCAAAATCATCCCCTAAACATAAATTTAAAAAAATTGACAAATATTCTTAAACAAGTAGACAGAAAAATTCTTTAGAGAATTTACAAACTTTAAATATTACTAAGAATAAGAGTTCTACAAAACTTTTCCCTTCAGCATCGAAAACCACCCTTAAAAATCTTCTCTTAATCTTTAATCCAAAAAAGGGACAATTTTTTATTAAACAAATAAACTAAAAAAATTTTGAGAGAATTCTCTGGTTTTAAAAATTGCTCAGAATGTATTCCTATGTAAGGTAGAAAGGAATAAATTCTGAGCCATTTTTTTTCAATTTCTTTATTTCTAATTAAGGGATGATTTTCAAGGGTGTTTTTCGATGCTGAAGGGGATAAGGTAGATAAGAATACACTCAAAGCAAGGTTTTAAGTAATTAAGGGATGATTTTAAAGGGTGGTTTTATTTATTCTTATTGAATTTTAAAGTTTCACAGAAAATTGTTTTGGATTAAATTAATCTGCAACGCTCTTTTTTTAATACCAAATTGAATTTAAATAATCTGAAATTGGCTTAAAACAATCGCGCTGCAGATTATTTTAACACATAAAAGTTTTCAGTGTTGTAAATCCTCTAAAGTTTTTTAGAGGTTCTTTGTTTACTTGTTTAAGAATATTTGTCATTTTTTGTGACGAAGTTTGTGAATCCTCTACATTTTTTTAAGGGTTTTTTGTTTACTTGTTTAAGAATATTTGTCATTTTATTAATTCGTATTTAGGGGATGATAATGAAGGGTTGTTCCTTATTATAATGATTGGTAAGGTTTGATTATTTCGACTGCCAATGCTGGCACAATATTGGCTGCATAGAAAATCTGAATTGTGCCGAAGTCAATTTTTTTTTTGCGATATCCTGTGTGGCTGACAAATCTACCAACACAAGCTATAGGAACAAGCTTTACGAACATTGATTGATATAATACTATTTATAATAATAGTAATATAATAATAATAATAAGTTATAATAATAGTTCTAAAAAAAAATTGAATAAAGAATATTAATAATAATATAATAATAATATTTCATTACTGTAATTTTTCCGTACGATTGTATGGAAAAAAACAATCCTGTTTTCAGTTTGTTATTTTTATAATTTAAGATTAATTGTGCATTTAAACACTTAATTATTATAGACCAAAGACTAATTAACAATTTTAATACATATAAACACTTAACCTATAAATTAAAATTTCGCACGCTCAAGGGGGGATCGAACCCACGGCCCTATAGACGAATTCGCTCGCGGTAATCGCACGCTAATACCACTCGGCTACGACGGGTAGTTGAGAGTCGAGAGAAATAACTTTGGGAGGTTCAGACCTGGATTATATGCTATTTACCTTTTAATAGTTCTGGAACATATTCATTATCAAAAATAAATAAATAGAATAGAATTTATTTATCCTTTGTATATACTGATATACAGTTTATACAATCCAATCTCCTAACTTTCCTAAATAAATATTCTTATACAATATTTGCAAAATATGTAAACAAAAATAACTAATAATTATTAATTATTATTTATAACTTTAATTTAATATTATTATTTAAAAATAAAATATTATTTAAATAATTAATTTTAATAATATTTAATACAAAAGTAAATTGTACAAATTATTTACATATAATGTATTGAAAGGCATTTTGGTTTAAATAATAGAATTTATTCAATTTATATAATTAAAGTTTTTTAGAAATAAATGATTTTACAAAATTACGCAATCTTTAAACAATTCTTTATAATATTAAACGTCATAGAACTCAATTAACGATAAGAAAGAAAGAAATAAATATATAAAATGTTGACAGAATATTAAATATTTTTAAAAAAATAAACAATAATTCAAGAATATTTTTTAGATATTAAACTTCAATTATATTTAACAATATTAATTTAACTATATTCACATAATATTTAAAAAATTAATATTTTAGTAAAATAATAAATATAGAAATGAAAATAAAAAATAACTTGATAACTTTTTGAATAAAATTTAATTTAATACGAATATCATTACAAGCTTTTTAAAAGAATTTATTGTTTAAAATATTAATGAAAATAATTAAGCTTGAAAATTAATTAAAATGAATTAAATTGAACAAAAAATATATTCTAACCTTTTTCTCTCTTATCTAAAATAAATTTAATTAATTGAATATTTTAAATTAACAACAGATAAGAAACAAATAATTTAAAAAATATGTTTGTAAATTATTAAATATAGAAATAAACATTAATGAAATTAATTTTAAAAAAAATTAAACATTAACATTTTATTTTATTAATTTTAAAAATTTCTTAAAATAATGTTAGAATATTTTTGAAAAAAAGAAATTAATTAAATGAAATTATTTAATTTTATTCAATTAGGTACACTTTTTTTTACAAATAATTACAAAATTGTTGTTGATTCAAATTAAAAATTAAAATATTCAAATTTCTTTGAGATATTGTAATTTTTAATTTTTCATTAGGTATATACTTTTAATTTTAAAAGTGTTTAATTTATCTATTGCTTAAAATATTATTTAGCAAAATAAAAATATTTAATATTAATTATGGAAAACTAAATAACATTGTGTATGAAAATTAACAATTTTTCACATCTTAGTTTTAAGAATTTATTATTTAATTATTAACATTAAAAAGCTAAATATATATTGCTTATTTATTTATTAATGTAGTCTTTGTAAAATAAAAGTTTTATTTTAATTTTTTTTATTTCACTTGTTTGGTTATTATTTAAAAATTTTTTATTAAATAAATTAAAAGTGCCAGGATCAAGTTATTCACTCGAGAAGTAATTTGGGGAAGCGATTTAAAATAATGATTGATTATGTAGGCCATGTATATAGTTTATTTATTATTTACATCATACGAGTGAAGATCCTTAAATGTTTTGTCTGTTAAATAATCTTTCGTAAACATAACCAACAAAAGAAACTTGTCAGTTTTTACCAAGTCTAGACGGTCTTAGAAGTGATCGGTGCGACGAAACTATTAACTTAATTTCTTAAAAATATTACAAAAAAAATAAATATTTTTTTTAAATTAAATTTTTTTTTTTTTTTTATTAGTATCGGCATAAAACTGAATTGAAGATGCTTTCAGTACCGCGCCAGCATTAACTTGCCAGAGTTTGGCTGAATAATGGCATGAACCCTAGATCTGTACCGCGCCGATAAAAAGCATCGGCATTACACAGGCATTTCCCATTGGGTACGTATACCATACGACATCAAAAAGTTGATGTTTTGGCGAAAATTTTAACCTATTGGGCTCAAAATTTCTGAAGTGGGCCACTTTTTTTTTGATGGTGATATTTTTTTATGTCTTATAAAAATTTTTGTAGTATTTTAGATCCAAAATACTGTCCTGAAGTTGTTTTGCAAAATTTTAATTTTTTCATGAGTTTTTGTTTAAACAATTTTCAAGTATCAAGTTATTAATAAATTTTTTTTGACCGTTCTATTTGATGGATTTTGATAAAATTTGGTATGAGTAGTACACAATAACCATGCTTTAGGATAAAAAAAATTTATTTATTTATTTACATGTTTACGGGCGAACAAAAAGTAATAATGCCCTTTCGTACTTTGAGTACTATAATAATAATTGTATACAGTGTTACGAAATACGCAAATTGCTTAAATAGCTAGGTAACATTATCATTGTTGGAGAAGAGATCTCTACGCAGTGCCGTAATAAACGAACTTAAGGTGGAGTAGAAAAAGTCAATATCATGACAGTGCAAATTAGCTTCCCTGCCAATTCGATCAATAATGGAATTCTCACCGAAAACTGTTTCGTGAGGATTAATATAAAATAAAGAACGTCTTCTTAAGGAATATACAGGAGCATAGAAACCAATTTTCGTAAGAAGTTCCGGACACTTGACATAGCTGTTAAGAATTTTATACAAAAATAAAAGATCCGCAAAAACAAAGTAAGCCGAGATTTTCGGAATATTAAATTGAGAACGCAAATCAGAGTAATCATGATTAAATCTGTCTCGCTCTATGTTCAATTGTCTAGCCATAAAACGCAAATATTTATTTTGTATTCTTTCTAATCTTAAAAGATCACAATCAGTGCTTGGCATCCAAATAACATGATTACTAACCAGAATAGATCTGACAAATGTAAAATACAAAGACCTTAGTGTAGATAAGTTCGAAAAACGTAACGCATTTCTCTTTACAAAGCCGAGGGATCTAAGGGCCTTGCTTACAACCTCCGAAATATGGTCACCAAAATCAAGGTCTTGACTAAGCTTTATACCAAGATCACGAATTTCAGTCACCCTCCGTATATCACTGCTGCCAACTTGATAATTAAATAAAATTATGTTTCCGTTTTTCTTGGAAAAGGTAATTGTAAAACATTTGCTAATATTAAAAAATAATTGATTGTTGATAGACCAATCATGTAATCTAGTAAGATCAGCTTGAATTTCAAGACAATCTTGAATAGAATGTATTACCTTATAGACCTTAAGATCATCCGCATATAACGAAAAAAAACAATGTATAAAAATTGATTTAACGTCGTTGACAAACATTAAGAAAAGGAGGGGACCAAGATTCGAACCCTGCGGCACACCCGAAGTTGCCAAAAAAACTTCTGAGTAATCATAGCCAATTCTAACTGATAAAAATCTATCAGTCAAATAATTTTGAACCCATTCAGTTAAATGCTCAGAAAACCCCAGAGCCCCCAGCTTTGAAACAAGAATATGGTGATTGACTTTATCAAAAGCTTTACAGAAATCGGTATATATTGCGTCCACCTGAAGGTCATTCTCTAAGTTATTTCGTACATATTCAAAAAAAAAACACAAATTAGTCGTTACAGATCTACCCTTCATGAAGCCATGTTGCTCAGTAATAATCAGGTTAACTGCATAATCATAAATTATATCATAAACTAAGCTCTCAAAGATCTTTGCTACTGCATTTAAAATAGTAATCGGCCTGTAATTGGAAACGTCTTTTTTACAATCACTTTTATGAATGGGTACAACTATTCCCTTTTTCCAGTCATAGGGGAAAATTTTATCAATCAGAGATTTATTAAACAATAAAAATAAAGGGTCGACGAAAGCTGAGCAACAAGACTTCATAATGCTCGCTGGAACACCGTCAGGACCTGCTCCTTTAGAAATATCAAGGCTTTTTAATTTATTTAAAACACTTTCTTTACTCAAGTTAATATCATTCAAGTAAAAGTTATCATGTGAGTGAGAACTCGAAATATTAATATTTGGCACTACAGTTGAGTAAACAGATTTAAAGTGAGTTGCAAAAAGGTCAGCGATATCTTTACTTGAATTGGCCATGATATTATCTAAATACATGTCATTAATTTGATGTCGTGCCAAATTTGTTTAAAATAGCAACAATTATTATAAACAATTAAAAATAAATTAAACTTCTCATCCGATTTCCGTCTTTTTCCTTAGCAATTTAGATTCCCTGTTTTGTTATGAGTAATTATAAAAAAAAAAGTTAGTATTCTTCATTAGGTCAGAAGTTATGACCATTTTTCTCTTGACGCTCAGCGCGCGAAGACGATACACGGCTACCCATTAGCATGGTCCGAAACAAAATTTAACAATTTAAAAAATATTTATCACTATTTTTTTGGAAATATTTAGGCAAATTTTGAATAATTATCATAAATGTAGATTATAAGAAACTATTTAATGTAATTTCTAATTTGTTTAAACAAATTATTATTGTTTATTTTAAATTTCTTCGCAAATTGAGCTACAGAGTTACAACTTTTTCTTAATTTTGCAACTTTTCGAGGTTATTGGAGCCAAAGGCGAACAAAAAAAATTAAAATAATAATTTTAAAAATTGTTTAAACAAATTATATTGTTTATCTTCAAGATTTGCACAAATTGAGCTACAGAGTTGCAACTTTTTCTCAATTTTGCAACTTTTCGAAGTCAGTTAAGCTATGTACTAACAACAAACTAAAAATAATAATTTTTAAAATTGTTTAAACAAATTAATAATGTTTAATTTTAACTTTTTATTAAATAGAGCTAGAGAGTCGCACCTTTTTCTCACAGATGCAATTTTTCAAGGCCTATCCATCCAAATACTGAGAAAAAAGTAAAAGTAATAAATTTTACAATTGTTTAAATAAATTGTATTTTTTGTATTCAATTTTTTTGAAAAAAAGTTAGAGAGTTGCAACTTTTTTGCAATTTTGCAACTTTTTAAAGCCTTTAAAGACAGGTATTATCAACAACATAAGAAAATGAACTTAACCAATTGTTGAAACAATTGAAGAATGTTTATTTTTAACTTTTGATTAAATTTGACCAAAGTTTTGAAGGAATTCTTTTGAAGATAGAAATGGATAAATTTATAAAAAGTTACAATTCTCTAGCTCTATTTAATAAAAAGTTAAAATTAAACATTATTAATTTGTTTAAACAATTGTAAAAATGATTATTTTTAGTTTGTTGTTAGTACATAGCTTAACTGACTTCGAAAAGTTGCAAAATTGAGAAAAAGTTGCAACTCTGTAACTCAATTTGTGCAAATCTTGAAGATAAACAATATAATTTGTTTAAACAATTTTTAAAATTATTTTTTAAATTTTTTTGTTCGCCTTTGGCTCAAATGACCTCGAAAAGTGGCAAAATTAAGAAAAAGTTGTAACTCTGAAGCTCAATTTGCGAAGAAATTTAAAATAAACAATAATAATTTGTTTAAACAAATTAGAAATTACATTAAATAGTTTCTAATAATCTACATTTATGATAATTATTCAAAATTTGCCTAAATATTTCCAAAAAAATAGTGATAAATATTTTTTAAATTGTTAAATTTTGTTTCGGACCATGCTAATGGGTAGCCGTGTATCGTCTTCGCGCGCTGAGCGTCAAGAGAAAAATGGTCATAACTTCTGACCTAATGAAGAATACTAACTTTTTTTTTTAAATTACTCGTAACAAAACAGGGAATCTAAATTGCTAAGAAAAAATACGGAAATCGGATGAGAAGTTTAATTTATTTTTAATTGTTTACAATAATTGTTGCTATTTTAAACAAATTTGGCACGACATCAAATTAATTTTTTTTATCCTAAAGCTTGGTTATTGTGTACTACTCATACCAAATTTTATCAAAATCCATCAAATAGAACGGTCAAAAAAAATTTATTAATAACTTGATACTTGAAAATTGTTTAAACAATAACTCATGAAAAAATTAAAATTTTGCAAAACAACTTCAGGACAGTATTTTGGATCGAAAATACTACAAAAATTTTTATAAGACATAAAAAAATATCACCATAAAAAAAAAAGTGGCCCACTTCAGAAATTTTGAGCCTATAATAAAGTCTTCTATCTTGGAAATTAAAATGCATAGAGGAGTAGCCGAATTGAGAAAGAATGTCCCATATATGCAAAAATAAAGAATATAAAACGGCCTTCTAATGTAATTGTACGAGGAATTAGCAATAAACAGTCTGTGAACATATTGTTCATATGCCTTCAGTATTTTAAGTAATTTTTATAATTATTCAAAGTCACTTGATAATCAAGGGGGGTGGGGGATCTAAAATTGTCATAAAACCTATCACGTGATTTATAGACGACCCCTTATGTATATTTAATGTCAATACATGTACTGCATATGTGCTTCAAATGCATGTAGGGGAGAGTCGGGTAGCCACGGCCAAGGGGTAGCCACGGCCACACATATTATTTATAAAACTACATTACTTAAAAATATTTACATTAAAGTTTTTGTTTGTAAATAGATTCATGATATAAATTCCAAAATATATGTTTAATTCATCAAGTTGTACCAGAAATATGCGAAAATGAAAATTTCGGCAGTAAGATGAGTGTCATCTTATGAAATATAAACGAACTTAATTATCAAATACTTTTATGTTTTCTAAGCATTTGAATTAAATATTTTACTGTTTCATAAAGCTGAACTATCACTTTATATATAATTACAATTTACTTATTTAATTTTCTAATAATTTGGGTATAAATTAACTTTTTCTAAAGGATAACTTGTCGTCCAGCGCCGGCCACTTTAAATACGGGTATCTCCGGCCAATATTTCTATGCAATCTTCATTTGTTTTTCATTTATTTTGAAATGTAAATAATTCAATTAACCAATTTTGATATATTGTCTAATTTTCGGATTCTCACAATATGGGTAAGTTTCTTTTATTTTATTGCAAATATGAAAACATTTATACTATTTTTATAGTGTAATATAGTTTTGTATACTTTATATTAAGGTTTTAATTGATTTTTAGTTGTGGCCGGAGGTACCCGACACTCTTTTGAAATAACCAACATTACACTATATTTTAATTTCCTTATATTTAAAATATTAAGCGTTTCTCTTATGCATAATTAAATTCTAAGTGTAGATTAAGGACTCAAAACTATATTTACAAATCGAAACATACATTTTTTTGCATATTTTAGAAATAATAACTGAAATTCCTTAAGGGGCCGAATCTGCCCGACTTTCCCCTATATATTAAATAAAATACAGTAGGTTTTTGTAACAGTATTGTAAACAGTAAATGAAATTGAAAAAATACTTCATAAGATTTTTAACTTAAATTAAAGAAAAACTAAAATTTTTTCATTTGGCATTTTCAATTTAAACCAATTACCTTCCTATCCTATTCACAAAAACATTTTTATGCATTTTATTTCACACCTTCTTACGAACATTAGGATGATATGCTCATATCATACTCATAGAAGATGATCATGAATGGAAGGCAACGTTAGAAGATTTTTATGGATTTAACTATGTAGCACATAATATTTTGACTAAGTACTTCACAGTTACTTGAATAGATTCTGAGCAGCTTGTGATGAAAATAGTTTTATCTAAGTATATAAGATATTTTATAAAAAGCTATCATCTTAAAGTAGAAAACAAAATTAATTATATAATAATAATAATGCTTTATTCAATCAAACAAAAACTTTTTATTGTACATACTTTTCAGAATTCAAATTTTTAATAGATATTTGTTTACTCTACACTTGACAGAAATACAAATACTTCAGCGCTAACTACAGGGTAATGACTTTTAAGGAAAAAAAATTGTAAGTAGCAGGTTTAGAACACATGCTTGAAAATATATCCTACGCCTTACAAGCAGAGACCACTGAAAGTCGATTTTTCCCAAATGGGTCATTCCACGTGACATTTTCATTCATTCATTTGCTCAGTTTTTCTTAAACTATTTGAACATATAGTAAAAAATAATGTATTTGCAACAAAACTACATAAAAAGTTGAATTTAAGCCTAAAAAAGCTTTAAACGTGGTGACCTTTAACGTTTAAATGATATTTATTACTATTCGTTGTTGTAGAAAGGTTTAAATTATGAATTTCAGAAATAAAATAACTTCAACAGTAGTGTAGCTATGCCGGTTTCAGAGCAAGGTTCTGATCTCGGCTAAGTCGGTAAACCAGATTTCTATTTTATCAGCAGTGGTAATGTTGGTTTCTACTGGGGAATCCCAACTCGATCGATATGTCAGAGTTCTGCTTTACCGACCGATTTGGGATTCTCCGGTTGCTTATACAGGGGGTAATGCAATTTCAGGCAATTGTGCAAGGGTGTTTTAGAGAGTTGCCGCTAGATGGCGCAATTGAGCTAAGGTATTTTAAAGGTCTACCTTACCGACCTAAAGGGCGATCCCCAGATTTTCAAGATGGCTGCCGCCACATGGCGCAATTGAGTAAGGATATTTTAAAATTCTACCTTACCGACCAGGTTGGGATTCCCCGGTTGCTTATACAAGGGGTAATGCAATTTCAGGCAATTGGGCTAGAGTGTTTTAAGATGGCTGCCTCTAGATATTACTATTTTAGGCAATTGAGTGAAGGTATTTTAAAGTTCTATCTTACCGACTGAGATGGGGATTCCCACAATTTAACTATTTTCAAGATGGCTGCCGCTAGATGGCGCTATTTCGGGCAATTGAGTGAAGGTATTCTAAGTTTTACCTTACCGACTAGGATTCCTACTATTGTCAAGATGGCTGCCTCTAGATGGCGCTATTCAATTGAGCTATGTTATTACCGAACTAGAGGGGGTTCCCACAATTTTCAAGATGGCTGACAATATTTCAAGCAGTTGAGTGATCGTATTAATACCATCGGCCGGTAATGCAGATCCCTTCTAGGAAAATTTTAATTTTTTCGACTAATCTAGCCTGTAGCGAGTTACCAACACTTACCAGTACCATCAGTCGGTAATGCAGATTCCTATGATGAAAATTGAATTTTCCTGCCAAATGGAGCATGTAGCGAGTTCCCAACACTTACTAGTACCATCAGCCGGTAAAGTAGATTCGTTTAGGGAAATTTGAATTTTTCCGCCAGATGGCGCTACTTACGAGTTTTTCCCATATAGTAGTACCATCAGCTAGTCAAGTGGAATCATTTTATGAGGTGCAACTTTTTACCATTAGGTGGCCCTTTAGGTAAGTTTTTAGTGATAAATCTACCTTGCCGACACTTTAAGATAATTTTTTAACATTATTTAGTGATAAATCTACCTTACCGACACTTTAAAATAATTTTCTAACAATATTTAGATTTAAATCTACCTTACCGACCTCTTAGGATAATTTTTAACAATATTTGATGTTAAATCTACCTAACCAATTATTTTAGATAATTTTCTAACAATATTTAGTGATAAATCTACCTTACCAACCATTTTAGATAATTTTTTAACAATATTTAAGTGATAAATCTACCTTACCAACCATTTTAGATAGTTACCTTAAGTTATTTTCAAGATGGCTACCTTTTATTTTGAATTTACAGTTTTAAACATTTAAATATTGTCGCCTGTTCAAGATGGTCACCATCGAACTTGACCTTTATTTTGAATTTAATATTTTTAACATTTAAATATTCGCGCTTTATATTATTTCAATATGGCTACCATTTTTTCAAAATTAAATATTAGCGCCTTATTTTATTTTAAGATTGTTGCTGACTAACCTAAACTTACCATTTAAATTGATGTGTTGGCGCTATATTTTATTTTTTCAACATGGCCGAAAATTTACATAACCTCTATTTTCAATTAACCTAACCTTAAAATAAGCAATAAAATAATTCATAATAACTAAACCTAACCTAAAATATTGAATATATCTAATATAAAATTTAACTATTAAACTCGAAAAAATATTTTTTTACTATTTTAATTTTATTATATTTCTAAAGTTTATTTAACCTAACTTGAATTCAAAATATATAAACAATCTTAACCTTTATTCTAAACTAAACATAACCTTAAAGCTAAACCTAAATCTAAATTAAATCGAACCTTAAATTTATTTTGACAACAATAAGAATAAATTAATATTACTATATTATTATACTAATTACATACTAAAGCAAGGTAATTTAAATGATAACATAAAAATATAAGTTTCATTCATTTATTTATAGCATTATCATCATTATATACAATTAAAGTTTTAATTTTAAATTCAACATGATTGTACATGCCACCAATATATTTTAATTGTAATCTTTTGTCTGTCACAGATTTTTCTAAATTATGCAAGCTTTCAGGATCAGTAGTCAGCAGTGTTGCAAGCCTTGCAGGTAGAAAGGTATTGTATTTGCCTCCAAGTTCCACCACAATCCTGACTCCATAATTAGTATATACCCTGTAGATTTTTGACACGTTGTACTTATGTCCAGGAGTCAAATCGGAAAGCGGCTTCGTAGGCAGGAAACCCTCTTGGCGACCAACTGCATTGATTTTGCTGAGATCCATAGCTGATGATGACTTTCTGGAACCTGTGAACAGAAACGAATGAAGAATCTAACTAGATATTCTCTTTATATAGCCTCTAGTTCCCGCTTTTTCTTTTGCGCATGCGCAACCCCTACTTTTTCAACGTATGCGCAGAACACATGCGCAGAAAGCTTTTTTTTCAGCGCAACCCCCACTTTTTTCAACGCATGCGCAGTAACATTTTAAACGCAAAAGAATATTTTATACTTAAAACTAAAGAGGATTAGGGTAGTTAATAACAAGAATAATTTAATTAAGTTTAAAAACATTTATTCTTTTAAAAAGTTTTCACAATCAGTATAAAAATCTCTTAAATTATCAACTTCATCACGTGATACAATGCTTGGTTTAGGATATAGCATCCAGTTTCGAAGATTAAGTACATTTTTTACAGCGCAGTTACTCAAATTGTGTGAGTGATATGTACATAAAGTAAATTGATCAGATACAAGTGTATTCAATGAAGGGCAATCGAAATCATCTAGGTTATGTACATTTAGTGTAAATTTTTCTAACCATGACTTTTTCTCAGACCCTTTTACATAAACTGTAGGTGAACCTACAAGTATTTCTTTTAATGTAGGTTGCAGCTCTTCATATGAAATTTCACCAGCACTCCAATTGATGCCATGGTAGTTGCACTCCAACCATCGATTCATACTTCTATACCTGGAAGGTAGTCTGCTCCAGGCGTATGGTGGCTCGAAGAGGTATACTATAGGTTGAGAATCTGCCTGAAGAGGAAGGATGGCCACCTCTTTGAAGACAAATTCATTGTAGGGCCTCTTGAAACCTTGGATGTCAATGATGAACTCCATCGTAGCTGTAACAGAAAAAGAATGACCTTTCCTGATCAAGTTACGTCTTTTATATTGCTATCCCTACCAATACCTCATCACGTGACAAACCCCCACCACTTAGGATACCTTTTTAACAACACCGCTGATTGGTGTATATTGAACAATACGATCGTGAATTATTAAGCAATATGCTGCTGTATTAGTTGGAAAATTAGCGCTAACCTCAAATTCTAAACGTACATCTACGGAAGCTTGTTTAAGAAACTCATTTTGTTTTGAGCAATCTATTACGGTCAGCGGTGCATAATCCTTAAATATAGTCTTCTTCAATAGAGGTTCAGGATCTTTTCCATAAAATGATGATTGAAAATTGCAATACATCTCATACAAAATAGAAAATTGATTTTGTTCGAAATTCAAATTTAAATTACCGTATGGATAATATTGAGAATTTAGGAAGAGTTTTACATTTGTTAGATTACAGTGTTCAAAGAAGCTAGCATATTTCATTCGAGTATCTTTGCGATCAGTTTGAAAACCAAGTATAATATACCGAGGTTTCTCAATTTGTGATGATGTTTTTACAGTCCATACATGTTTTTGTGTAGCTGGAAGCATAGGATATTCATACATTTCCCATGATCTGAAACACATACTAATAAGTGGATCTTTTTCAATAAATTTTATCAATTCAATTTTATGGCGATCACTAGGAAATAAGTAAGGAACAACCCATTCAATCTTATTGATTATAATTTTCGTTTCCTCACGATCTCCTCCTGCTGCAATTACAACTATAGCATTAAGATCGTTGCGTGATCTTGTCAATATTAACTCATGTTTTGCATTCGCAATAATTTTTTGATAATCTTCAGCAAATCCTAGAATTAAGCTTAGTGGTATGTTTACATCTAAATAGCCAGCAGCATTTGTGATTCTAGCATTTGCATCTAAATCGAGACAACCAGCATTTTCTGTATAAATGATTTGATTAGGTGTTTGAGAAATGTAAGTTTTCATAGCAGAAGTGAGACCAACGTTTTTACAACGATCAATCTCAATTCCATTTAACTCATAGCGAATCTCATCAAACAAGAAAAACACACCATTACCAATAATTTTAGTATTTGTCACAGCAGCTCCATCAGTTTTCACTAATTGTCCATGAATATGTAAGGAACTTTTACTGGGAAGAATATGTAAGTCTTGATGTTGTACTGTAATTCGAATTTCATCACTGTTATTAAATGCTGATGAGATGTAAGGTTGATGTGCATGTAACTCATAGTGTGCTATAGAGTTATCATACTTTACTGGTGTTGAGATATTTAGTATTTCTTCCATTTTTATAGCAACAGCAACAAATGAAAAATATATAAATTAGGGATTTTTTTTCTTTTTTTTTTAATAAACTTGAAGTCCGAGTTGTTTCAGGAACAATATGTTCTGAGGTGTTAGCCTCTTGCGAACTGATTGAAGACTGAATGCTTTCTGACATGGTTGCTCTTTTATATAACTTCCACCAATTTTTCTATGAAACACAATTCCCATTATGTTGATTTTAAATGTAATCGAATTGTTATCGTTTCTCCTCGGAAATTCACCAACTGTCCGCCTTAATCAACTATTTTAATCTGAATATTGTGTATTATCTTCACGGCGACTGAAAGATAAATGATATGTGATGGTACTTCCACAATCTTATATCCTGCTGGAACAATTGGAAAAAATTCATGAATTCTGTGAACTTTTTTATTGTTTATATAGGCTCCAGTTGTGATACTACACTCAACTTGAATAGCATTTACCTTAAGAACTGCTACCGGTAAATCTGAGGTATGTGTTTTATTGGCAGATAGGATCTTTGTAGTGAAACCTAGCAATTCTCCAATTGAATCTTTATGTTTAAAATTAATTTTGAGATTACTAGTAATTTCACTACGTAATGTATTATTATTAGGTTTTATGCTAATAGTTTTAACTCCATCCGCTATAGAATTTTGAATATATTTTTCAATATCTTCAATTTCATAACTCCCTGGAGGTATAGTAATAACCTGATTACCAATATAAAATTTATTTTTCCCCACATCAACATTAGGAATAGAATTAAATGTTAAAAGTTCTACAAGACCAAGAACATAATTTTTATTGGGTAACAGTTCTATTGGAGGAAAATACTCAGCCTCTAGAACAGATGAGCTACCTGATATCGTTAGAGTAAACGATTCATCCATTGTGAAGTCTACTTATGAACTGATTCTATAGATACACTTACTTCCATTTATATAGCTTACCACATAAAAATTCAAGACAGAGATGACCGCAATTGAAAGTATTATAATCATGATAATTGTCATGATTATAATTTATCAAGGAATCATCACCAAAATAAGTAAATAACTCAAATGGAGGTTGAAGATTACCAAAACTATCGAAATATATAATTTTGTTATTATTTTTCTTATAAGCGACCCAATGAGTGCCAGGTCCATCTTTATCATCAAGGTTAACAATAGCTGATTCTTTTTTTCGTGGACCTCTTGTTGGTAATTCATTTCTCATGAAAACTCCTCGAAAGTATGGAATTTTTACTTTCTTAGCATATTTGAGCAAATCAAGGTTAGTTAATGCTCGTTGTGGTAATTTTACGTCGAACTTTTTTTTTTCTTCATTGCTTGACCTTTTTTAGGATTTAAGTGAAGCCCCTTACCATGTTGATAAGGTTTCAAGTGAAGTCCCATACCTTTTCGATATGGTTTTAAGTGTAGACCTTTTCCAAGAGAAACATCTTCCATTGCTTTATTATGACGATGAGCTTCTTTTAATTGTTCTTTAGCTGCACTTGCATCATTTACAGCTTTTGCGACACCTGCAGCTCCTCCAGCAAGTGCTCCAAGAGCACTGAGACCAGCAAAAATTGGAATTAGTGGTAAGAGACCACCAACTTTTGAAGGTACTGGTAGAATGCGAGGTGTTAAAATTTTACTTCTACCACCTGCTCTCCTAACAGCTTTTCGAGCACTGGTAACTGCAGCTTTAATTGTTGATTTTACATCATTTCCAGGGATTATGGAGTGTCTAGCTGCATCAACAATTTTCCTAAGCTTCACTTGTTTCTTCTTACCCCCTCTAGTCTTCTTACCCCCTCTACCCTTCTTTGACCTAGATTTCTTTGCACCCATACCGAGCTTGGATTTAACCTTCATAATGTTAGTTATAGCTAGTGCAGATGCTTTTTCACCAATACTAGCGTCGTTAGAAACTACTCGTTGACACGCTTTATCAGCAAGAATATTATCAGCAAAGTTTCTTGCCTCTACGTTTTCTCGATTTTTTGAATATGTAATATCGTGCTCTTTACAAGCCTCGTCCAAAGGATTTATACCTGGATCACCTCGTTCTAAACGTTTTGCCAATTTTGTACCTGGACCACAATATTGATAGCCAGGTAAATGTAACTCAAATGGTAACTAGTTGATTAATTTATTAATTAAACCTTTACCAGATGATTTTTTGTTAGAATGTATAATCATACCTTACTCTACGACTGCTGAGATAAGACTTACGCAAAGCCTATAAAAGCGCTGTATTTATACTCTCCGCGTCAGTTAACGTCAGAATGCGATTCGATGAACAACCACAAAAGCTTTCAATCGTGAACTTAGACTCTGTTATTGAATCACAAGAGAATAAGGTGAAGCGACATGGAAGCTTATTATCAGGTAGCATTCGTGCAATTTTCTGTGGTCCATCAAACTGTGGTAAAACCAATGTACTACTTTCATTAATTTTACATCCAAATGGTCTAAGGTTTGATAATATTTATCTCTATTTAAAATCACTACAACAACCCAAGTATAAATTTTTGGAACAAGTTATTGGTGAGGTTGATGGAGTTGAGTATTTACCATTTAGTGAACATGAGGAAGTAGTTTCTCCAAAGGATGCAAAACCAAATTCAATCTTTATTTTTGATGACATTGCTTGTGAGAAACAAGATAATGTTAGAGCTTTCTTTTGTATGGGTAAACATGTTAATGTAGATAGTTTTTATCTATGTCAAACCTATGCGCGTATTCCAAAACATCTTGTTAGAGATAATGTCAACTTGTTAGTGCTGTTCAAGCAAGATGAAATGAATCTTAAACATATTTATGATGATCATGTGAATACTGATATGACTTATTCGAAATTTCACGAGTTATGTATAGCTTGCTGGAATTCTGATAAATATGGATTTGTAGTTATAGATAAGGATAGCAGTCTAAACGAGGGTCGATATAGAAAAGGTTTTGATAGCTTTATAACATTATAAATATAAGAAATTAAACAAAAGAGTTTTAGTTTAAATTGAGACTTTGAAACGTTAACATGCTTAATAAAGAGAAAGAGTATCTCCGTCAAATTGCTAAAGCTAGTGAAGCAATCAGACGGAAGCATCGACTTTTCAAATTGGGAAAAGAGGCTGCAGAAAGTGTTTTGAAAGAAACTTTAAATCCTATAGTTAAACCTTTAGAAAAAATAATAAGCATATCTAATATAAAACAAGAAGATAATGTTAAAATTGAAAAAGATGAAGAAGATTATTTAACTGCTGACGAGGATGAACAGGATAAATATATGTTTTTATTAGATCATAATAGAAAACAGTGTTTGGATACAGTGTATGGAATACGCAAGTTGAGTGATGGATCCCTCATGATTGGTGATACACCTATCAATTATGAAAACAAGACAATTAAAATTGGTGATGAGGAATATGTTAAAAGTGCTGGTCTACTGGAACTTTTGTTTAAAAAAAAAGCCAGATATGTCTTTGGTGAATAGTGACGATGAAAATAACTATAAGGAAATTCTAATTTCTACCAATGCACATAAAAATAAATACATGTCATCTGAATCTATTAATAAAAATCGCAGTCACAAGTACTTGAATGTCATTTCAAAACTTCTTCCCAGCAAAGAATCATTTAAAAAGGGAAGTTCACTACCCCACTTTATGATTGCCCGAAAAACTTTCCAACCTGACTATATCTACCGGGATGATCCAAATGAGCTAGTTGATCGTCTTCGTTTGCTTATAGCATCTCAAGCAGCCGGTAATCCGAGTCACAATAACGAAATAATTTCAATTATTGAAGAGTTACGTGAAGCTCAAATCATATATTAGGAGGTGTTTCATCAAATTTTCTTCATTTCCAATATGAGTATTGATGTGTTCGGACATCCTCTCAACCTCAGAGCCACTCTAGCAGCGCAGAGAGGACCACCTGGACCTTCTGGAGTTGGATTCAACGTTGATTCGGAAGGAAATTACGATATTGATGGTAAAAAAATTTACAACGTTGCAGAAGCTGAAGAAGAAAACGATATTGTCAACTTGAAACTTGTACGACGTATTGTTGAAAGTGAGCTAAAGTTAGTGTATCAAATTACGTCTACTATACGATCAGAAATTGATAATAATAAAATACTGTTAAAAATCCTTAGTGACTCTGTAGATTCAAAATTAAAAAATTTAGAATCACTTATAAATCAAGATTTAGCTTATCGAAACGCAGAAATTATTAATCAATTGGATACTCGATTGACTGCTCTCGAAAATGAACGACAAAAAGCTAACAGTAGTCACAGAACTTCATAAACAAGCTAGAAGAAATTGTCATCGCCGCCGAGTTGAAATGTGTGATATAGATGAAACTTGGCAAGCTGATTTAGTAGAAATGATACCTTATTCTAAAGTGAATAAAGGTTATAAATATTTGCTAACAGTTATAGATATATTTTCGAAATATGCTTGGGCTGTACCTGTAAAAAGCAAGAATGGAAAAGATGTTACTGACGCAATGAAATCTATACTTGTTGAGGGACGAATTCCAAAGAACTTGCATACTGATAAAGGTAAAGAATTTTATAATTCTCAATTTGAAACTTTAATGAAAAGTTATAAAATTAATTTATATTCAACTTTTAGTAATCTGAAAGCATCAATTGTTGAGCGATTTAATCGTACTTTGAAAAACAAAATGTAGATGCAATTCAGTTTACGAGGAAATTATAAATGGAATGATATATTACCAATTCTTGTATCGAAATACAATGACACAAAACATCGAACAGTTGATATAAAAGCTAAAGATGTTACTACTCTTGATGTTGAAAGATTGAAGCAACGTTTTCCAAAACAACGGAAAATACCATTCAAACGTTCAAAGTTCAAGATTGGAGATAGAGTTCGAGTCAGCAAGCATAAAAACATGTTCGAAAAAGGATATACACCAAATTGGTCAATAGAAATATTCACAGTAGATCAGGTTATATCAACAGAACCTACAACTTACAAACTCAAGGATTATCAAGATCAACCAATCTCTGGAGGCTTCTACAAAGAGGAACTTCTCAAAGTGAAATATCCAGATATTTATTTAGTAGAAAAAGTATTAAAAACAAGTGGAAATAAAATTTATGTTAAATGGCTTGGTTTTGATAACTCTCATAATAGCTGGATAAATAAGTCAGATGTGTAAAAAGTTTTTGTAAAAGAATTGGAGGCGTGGATAAGCGTCAATCATCAAGCTGTAGGGGTTGAGGGTTCGATTCTTAAATTATTTAAATATTTTCTCAAGTTATTTACTTGAGATTTGTCAAATGTGTCAGTAGACACATTCTCATGGTTTACATACCCAAAGTGTATTCCCGATTCAAGCAAGCATTCAACAAACCCAGACTGAGGATTCGAACCCTCAACCATAATATAGCTTGACGACAGACGTTTATCCACGCCTCCAATTCTTTTATGTAAACTTTTATTATTAAATTATTGTTAAACTATTGTATATTTGAAGGTTTTTTAAATAAAGAACACAAGAAATTAATTTAACTGTATCATTTATTATAACATTTATTATACATTTTTCGATATTCAAAACTATTTACATTTAGCATAAGTCATCGAAGAAAACATTATTTACATTTGACATTAGTCATCGAAACAAATATTATTTACATTTGACATTAGTCATCAACTTTTGCGATTGCATAATGCCCCCACGGTAAGGTGTCAGTGCTGTCGGGGATTAAATACCCTTACCGTTGCCTTACCGTTTCGACATTATGCAATCGCGACCTTATATTACATTGCGTTCTGGTCTGAGTTGTAAAATCACGCAAACACTCTACATAATCATCGAACTTGATTGTCTTTTTGACAACACCTGATTTTATATCCTTGGCTTTCTTAATAAAGTCTTCGCCTTCAACGCGGACGCTGTACATCTTACTCCGCAAGCCAACAAATTCAGTCATAACTCGACCGTTACATTCGTCTTTCATAAGACCTAAGACCTTTTTGTTGGCTTGCGGAATACCGTACACGTTGCCAACCGGGTAATCAGATGTGTCGAAGCGGTTAATATCATCTTTAATATCTCTATATAAATCACTACATTTAATTTCGTAGATCAGACTGTCAGTGTCTGTGTACATGAGCTTACATGAACCGTTGTATTTCGCAAGCATATATTTATAGTGGAACTCATACATCAAGGTTTTTGATATGTCCAGCACACTCAACCCAACATAAATGGGTTTGTTTAACAAGACCACTACTTTTCGCAATTCAATGGCGACTAGATCTTCATCAAATATTGACCTGCTGTAAAAGTTGGGTCGGGAAATAAGAGCTTCGGCACCGTATCTACCAAACCATTTGGTAACTAGCTTAACATCGACATGTTTGCGAACATTCTCCATAGTCTTTTCATACACCGCGTTGTTCATGAGCTTGAACAAATTCTTCTCAAACTCATTCTTCGCCGCGGTTCTCATCGCCGTGTTGTAGTCGATGTACGGCTTCAACCATGTAGCTTGGTTGAATTGTAGAACTCGATTTTTCTTGGTGAGCTTCAACCCATTAGCGAGAGCTTGCCTGAGAGCACGATAGTGGATGACGTACTTTTTCTTGCTCTCGAGGGTAGTCAGCAACTTTTTCTGCTTGCCCGTTGGAGGTTTAGTGTTCTCCGGACAGAATGGCAAGTCCTTGTGGACATCGTGGATGGCTTTCGGGTACTCCAAGTCCACTTCAAGGATCTATCCAATTGACGAGTCATCCGGCAAATTAAAGTCGAAATTGTTGACATTAGAGACCCATTGGAAGCCACCGCATGGTAGAGATTGGGTCATAGCCCAACCGTACAAATTATTTGCGTCGAGGTAAATCAGGTACTTCAAATCTTCATCTTCTTTAAATTCAGACATGTATGGATTGTTCGCTTTAGCATATCGATTACAGCATTGACTTATGCCACCTCTAATTCCCGACTCAACAAACATCATCATGTCAATATCTGTTAAAAGTTCTAGTCTAACCTTTGTAAAGCGAAGCATAGCGTCCCAAGTTAAACCCGGTGTTGTGTAGTAATACGCTGGATCTAAATCATACGCCTTGATACATTGGTCCCTAAAGTTCTCGAAAACATCGGCGAGCAATAAAACATCGGTTTTCATGTACAGTTGAACATAATCATGCAGACTCTGACAGTTAAACTCAGACCAGACTTTCTGGGCATGCGCGTACTCTTCGTCAGAGATGCCTGCGTCGTAAAGAGTGCTGTAGAATTTCTCTTTCGCAGGCAGCTCTGACTCGTTGAGTTTACATTTATTATCGAGGTATTCGTAGGGAAAGACACCTTTTCGTGTCGGCAATTCAATTTTTTCATCATCCTGACTGGCAAATACCGATTTAACAGTCGGATAATCTTGCAGGTACGACGCAAGCTTCTCTAACGATGAAGCCATGAATCTAAGCGAATTGATAAATTGAAATTAAATTTCACTCCCCTTCATATATTTTGTAAAGGAGATGTATTTCTCCTTATTCAAGGGGATGATTGAAATTCGACCTTCAAAATGAGTTGAGATCGCGTGAATAATAAAATGTGCGTCATACCCGCTAAGATTGTGGAAGACAGTTGGAATCATTTGACTGTCCTGGTAATTCCAATTACAACCCTCATGGGCAGGACCTCGGTATTTACCAGTCAGGTGACAATGGTCTCGCACTTTCTTTTCGGTCGGAGCTATCACAAGTTTACAAATGTGGCAAATTTTCGCTTGTTTAAAATCCGTGATTTGCTGAGGAGTTAGGGCGATCATTGGGATTGGATGTTTGAAAACCGAATCAAACTTTTCACCCAATTGTCGTAACTCCTCAGCAAACCACTTCGCCGGATCGTCCTCATGTTTCGGACACGCTACATACTTTGAGAGAGTGTCATCGTAACTACATTTCAAATAGTAGCCTAAACTTAACAATTTATTTCTTTGAAAGACTTCAGTTTTGCTTAAATTATCAGGATCTTCTTCTTCGGGAAGAAGCAAACTTTCGCAATATGCGTAAATTACAAATGGCACTCTCTCTTTGTTTTTAAAGTTCTTAAACTCTGTTACATTATTGTCAGGTTCTGGTAATCTAATTTTACATTCATTCACCCGTTTACAATTTTCGATGTGCTCAATCAGCTTTTCTTCAGCCCAGAAGTAGTGTAAGCAGCGATCACAAATAAATTTCTTATGTCTGTCTATTGATAATTGATTACATACAAGCGCAGACAGATTTTTTATCCATACATAGTGGAAGTTTGTGAAATCAATATCATCGTTCAAATCAAATACATTTTTATCTTCGCTTTCATCGACATAATCATCTACAAGGTATAGCAAGTTTACGTGCCTTGCTCTTTTCTCATTGGAGAGCTGAAGAGGATGCGCCGTGAACTTGCCATACCTTTTTACAATACCATAGACATTAACAGAAATATCATTCAACTTTTCAAATTTCGGTATACATTTTAACTTAATTGGAAAGTCGAGACCATCAAACTTTAATTCGTTTTTAAAATCTTTGTAGGTACGTACACGATATGAATGATCTACTTCTGGATGTAGCGCTGACAAAATCGCCCATTTAAAACATTCATTATCATTCTTATTCTTAACATTTATACACGCTCTTTTACTTTTTATTTCAACAGGTAAATCGATATAGGAACTCGCACGCATAGGATTAAATTTATTTACATTGATCGCAAGCTTAATAATAAAATGAAGAGTCCAGCCGGATCCCTTCTCGTGGAACTCCTCCACTTTCCGCAGGATGACCTCCAGGATGTTGGTCTGGTACCAGTCTGCAACCGCCGTCGTTGGGTAGATGCTTTTACCTTTGGTCGCGAAGTTGATCGCCTTAACCTCATCCTCTCCGTTGACCATCCTTTTGAAGTTGGCGATAAGGACAGCATTGATGATCATTGGACCCTTCTTCTTCAAGGCATCCTCGATGTGCGGCTGGAATAAGGTCGCTGCGTCTCCTAAAAACTCACTTATATCTACATGATCAAGATTTATAACTACATTAGTATACATTCGGCACTGGAATGCACTTTCGCACTCTGCCCAACGGACACGAGCACTTGCACTTCCAGTGCCGACTTTTACCTGTGACTCGAACAGGACCTGAAATCAAATCAGGGTCTGAATCAGCTCCTGACAGCGTTGCTTCTGAGGAATCCAGTACATGGACTTCAGAATCCGTGTCAGAAGCTCCACATTCCGCTGACACTCGTCAATCCACCGCTGTAGGAAGTGAGACTTGGTGTCTCCGTCCTGCAGTAGTGGAAGCAACACGAGAGCATCCTGGATGGGAGGAATCATCAGTTCACATTCATCCAGGATGCTCTTGTAGTCAGGACGCTTCGATGGGCCCTGCGCTCCGGCCGCTTTCCTCTTGCCAGCCATCTCTATACACACTTTAAAGCTAATACTTACACACTTACAAGCTAGGCGCACAGTAAAAACACAATATATACAATAAAAAAATAAGAAGATGATACAAAAAAGATAAATACAAAATAGATACAAAAACGTTATAATACAAAGCTCTCCTACTGCTGCTACTGCTGCTGATGCTACTGCTGATGCTACTGCTGATGCTACTGTTGACAACCTCCAAGAACCTGTGAACAGAAACGAATGAAGAATCTGGCTGGAAATTCTCCTTATATAGCCAGAAAATCCCGCGTTTTTTTCTACGCATGCGCAACCCCCACTTTTTTCTGCGCATGCGTACAAGACTCATACAATTATCTTTATGAGCAGAAAACTTATTCATTAGTGCGCATGCGCAGAAAAAAGTTGGGATGCTCGGAGCAGGAGTTGTAGCTCTCTTCTCCCGCGGTGGTGTTTGCGGAAAGCATTAAAATAAAAAAATTAATTTTTCATTATTTAACTTGATTATTTAACTTAATTATTTATTTAATTTATTTACTTATTTAACTTAATTATTTAAATAACTTACCCTGTAGAAGGTCTTCCAGAAGATCTGGCATCCGCCGTTCCCCTTGATGCTGCGTCCGCCACCATCCCAGAACCTGAAAAGAATGATCTAAACTCGGACGCATTGACATTAATATCTTTTCCCCACCACTGCACTGTTTCACTATGAGCGGCGCGCGCAACTGCTTACTTGTCTACTGCACGATCGGCGGGTCCGACAGTTCTCCAGTAGAACTCACCCGAGTCGGTCGATCATGGAAACAAGTCTGACAGCCATCTTAGACTGGGCGCGCGAATATGGTAAGTTCAAAATAGAGGTTAGGTAAATTATTGGCCATGTTGAAAAATGAAATCTGGCGCCAACACATCAATTTAAATGGTAAGTTTAGGTTAGTCAGCAACCATCTTAAAATAAAATAAGGCGCTAATATTTAATTTTGAAAAAATGGTAGCCATATTAAAATAATATAAAGCACGAATATTTAAATGTTAAAAATATTAAATTCAAAATAAAGGTCAAGTTCGATGGTGACCATCTTGAATAGGCGCCAATATTTAAATGTTTAAAACTGTAAATTCAAAATAAAAGGTAGCCATTTTGAAAATAACGTAAGGTAACTATCTAAAATGGTTGGTAAGGTAGATTTATCACTTAAATATTGTTAAAAAATTATCTAAAATGGTTGGTAAGGTAGATTTATCACTAAATATTGTTAGAAAATTATCTAAAATAATTGGTTAGGTAGATTTAACATCAAATATTGTTAAAAATTATCCTAAGAGGTCGGTAAGGTAGATTTATCACTAAATAATGTAATAAAATTATCTTAAAGTGTCAGTAAGGTAGATTTATCACTAAAAACTTACCTAAAGCGCCACCTGGTGGTAAAAAGTAGCACCTCATAAAATGATTCCACTTGACTAGCTGATAGTACTACTATTTGGGAAAAACTCGTAAGTAGCGCCATCTGGCGGGAAAATTCAAATTTCCCTAAACGAATCTACTTTACCGGCTGATGGTACTAGTAAGTGTTGGGAACTCGCTACAGGCTCCATTTGGCAGGAAAATTCAATTTTCATCATAGGAATCTGCATTACCGACCGATGGTACTGGTAAGTGTTGGTAACTCGCTACAGGCTACATTAGTCGAAAAAATTAAAATTTCTCTAGAAAGGATCTGCATTACCGGCTAATGGTATTAATACGATCACTCAACTGCTTGAAATATTGTCAGCCATCTTGAAAATTGTGGGAACCCCCTCTAGTTCAATTGAATAGCGCCATCTAGAGGCAGCCATCTTGACAATAGTAGGAATCCTAGTCGGTAAGGTAGAACTTAGAATACCTTCCCTCAATTGCCCGAAATAGCGCCATCTAGCGGCAGCCATCTTGAAAATAGTTAAATTGTGGGAATCCCCATCTCAGTCGGTAAGGTAGAACTTTAAAATACCTTCACTCAATTACCTAAAATAGTAATATCTAGAGGCAGCCATCTTGAAACACTCTAGCCCAATTGACTGAAATTGCATTACCCCCTGTATAAGCAACCGGGGAATCCCAACCTGGTCGGTAAGGTAGAATTTTAAAATATCCTCATTCAATTGCGCCATCTAGCGGCAGCCATCTTGAAAATCTGGGGATCGCCCTTTAGGTCGGTAAGGTAGACCTTTAAAATACCTTAGCTCAATCGCGCCATCTAGCGGCAACTCTCTAAAACATCCTTGCACAATTGCCTGAAATTTCATTACCCCCTGTATAAGCAACCGGGGAATCCCAAATCGGTCGGTAAAGCAGAACTCTGACATATCGATCGAGTTGGGATTCCCCAGTAGAAACCAACATTACCACTGCTGATAAAATAGAAATCTGCTTTACCGACTTAGCCGAGATCAGAACCTTGCTCTGAAACCGGCATAGCTACACTACTTTCAACTTACAATTTCCTTTGTATTTCATTTCTTTTGTTTTGTGAATGAAGGTTACATTTTTAAAAATTGTAAAAGTAAACCAAATAAATGTAAATATCATTGAAACGTTAAAGAGCACTACTTTTAGACTTATGAGAAAAATTACTTTATTAATCAGTAACTTTGTTAAAAGAAAAAAATCGAAAATCGATAACTTCAGTTTTGAGAAAAATCACTTTTTAGGCTTAAATTCAATTTTTTATGTAGTTTTGTGGCAAATACTTTATTTTTAAATATATGTCTAAAAAGTTTAAGAAAAACTGAGCAAATTTTATGTAGGACATTATTTCAAATTTTTTAATAATAACAGAGAAAAATGTATATAAATAATTCTCTGTCTCTGAATACGTTAAATTTCATAAATACATAACTTCTGTAATTTTCATTCAATAGGAAAATTTAAAAATACGTATTTCTTTATTTTTTTATAATAAAACGGAAAAAAATTATTTCCAGCCAAAAAAGTTTTTGAATGAAAATGTAACGTGGAATGCCCCAAATATGACAGTTTGTCTATAGGCAATTGCAATGAAAGATGATTACATCTTGATACCATGGTTACAGTTCGTCCGAACAGGATATATAAGGTAGGCGCCATTTTTCAAATTCTTTTTCAAAAACTATTGCTAGGTGAATTATACTGCTTCACCAAAAAAATCTTATCTAATAATCTTTCATTAGGCAAAGTATCATATTTGAGAAAAATCGACACCCCGTGATCTTCCCTTGTTAGAGAACTGATATACAGAAGCCCGTTGAAGAAACTGAATAAAAACATTAGCTCTTGATGCATGTAATATTAGTTCATCTTTAAAAACTAATTTTCAAATAAAACTTTAGAAAACCAACAATTTTTTTAACACATAAAATTACTTGTTATTAATATTTAATGGTACATTTTTGATTATAAGTAAGTAGTGGAGGAACTTTGGACGTATGGGATAACCCGTATTGCTCTCTCTGAAGCGAAATACTTTGGACTGTAGTATTTATTTCTGCCTCAAACTTTGAATGGTTTCGTGAAAGAGTCTAGCGAAGGGGTGATCCTCTTAATTTCAGCCGAACTAAGAAGTAACACTAACAGAGGCGAAAAGTTTTCGATAGATGGAGTGATGTATAGGTCACCATTGCTTAGCAATGATTTGACCGAAAATATCGAAGTATGCAGAACAAGAAATAGATTGAAAAGCATGGTGAATGAAAATTTACTAAGTAAATGGCATGAAAATTGGGATAGATTCGAAAATATCACGCAAACATACTTTCCCAGCGTAAAAGACAGAATGATGAAAAGGTAGTTACGTGTCAATCATTATACCTGTCAGTTTCTGTCGGGACATGGTGGCTTTGAGGCAAAACTGAGTGGCTTTAACCTAATAGACGATGGTAAGTGTGATTGACTGGTACAAGTACACATTTGCTATTTAAATGTGCAATATATTTGAATAAAAGGGAGAGTTTGAAACTCTCTGTCAAACAAGCAGGTCACAAGTGGCCAATTGAAGAGCAAGTGCTAGTCACGAAGGAGCTTTCTGATAAATTCGAAGAGTTTACACTTTGCAGTAAAGGTCTTAAACCCTAAAGGTAATACTAATTAAGTATAGTAGTACCAAAGATTAACTCCTATCAGCGGAATGTGGAGTTAAACGAAGTGCAAATTATGTGCTTTTGCAGCCTACCACTTATGGTGAGAAGTTCTGGCTGCGAGTCGTATGACATTAGGTTGGCTTAAAACCCGATTGCGTCACGGTGGTGGAGCTGAGGAAGTTGATCTTCCTTGGGCGGACACCTTCATGTGGTTTTCCCCGTATCTAAGTCCGATACCCTCTTTTAAGGACTCCGTTAAGCTAATTTTTCTAGGTTCGTGGAGAATTCCTGGCAGTTGGTAGTAACTTGAGAGTGGAAAAAGCAAACAAAAGAGAGAAAGATAAGCCAGAAAACAGCAAGTAAAAGTGAAGTAATTGTTGTATTAAACAGTAAGAGCGTGTAATGAACATCCCTACTGCCACACAGTGGGAACTTTTGATAATTTTTGTGACAAACCCTAATATCTGTCGAAGGAATTGACCAAAATGGTAAATCCTTAAAACAAAATAAAGGCAAATAAATGTAGAATAGAAGACAATTATTGAGAAAGATTTAAATACAAATTTTTATAGAAAAACTCTGTCCTAATCTAGTAATTAATAGAAAATCGTTAAAAATGATATTGTGCACACTGCAAAAACTTATAAAACCCATTATTTATAATTATAATATTTTGAATAGAAAAGTATAAACCTCAAAATAAAAAATTTCTCGATAAAAAAAGATATTTTTTAAATAAAAAACTAGTTATTGTTAATAAACAATTAAAAAATCAACATGTTCTGCCCCAGCTAGAAATTTTTTTCAAAAATGTATCGAATATATATATATTCAGGTTCACTTTACAAAAAAAAAACTTAGTTATGTTTATTTATAGCGAAACGACTTTTCATTGTTTATAACGGTACGTGAATAATTAAGATCAAGTTAATATACACTGAGAAAATTCTATCTGTAATGATTACAAAACGAACCTGTACTCCTCGGACGAAATGACCATTTCTGTTATATTTACTTATTAACCTTATTGTTTTTAAGAATATATCTGCTAATTTTACAAAACGTTTTATAATCTGTCATAAGCTGTACTATACTTCGCATCATATTTTTGTTCTGAGATTATTACAATGTAAGCAAAAAAAATTAACTTTAAGATACAGTGGTCTGTCATAAAAAGCAACTAAACTATTACAAAACTAATTAATATAAAGCTGTAAGGTTCCTATAAGCACAAAGTGCAGTATAGGAAAGATAATTTTACAGAACTGCTTTGTAACGCATCACGTACGTAACATTAAGGAAGGTAATCTTCGGCAACTTTCGGCTTCACTCGGCAACAGCCAACGCTACACATGACGTTGCAGTTCATATAGACGGGTCAAAACTAACTGTCATGTTTTTTTTGGTTTGAAAAAGTAGATTTATTTTGGCAAAACATTAAAATTTACAATAAGAAATATAAATCTCTTAAAAGACCTTAAACAATATATATTAAAGATTAAGTACGCTATCAATGATAGGTCTCGCTTAATATCATTAATAATTTTAAATGTAATGTTTTACAAACTGAGATAAAAAGAAATAAACAACTAAGTGTATTAGTGAACTAAGAAGTTAAATCGGGTAAAAAACATACTAACTGTCATGTGCGTTGATAGCTGCGGTCGTTAAGCGATAGTTTTAAGTTCGTGATAGGGTCGTACGCGCGAGTTCGAATCTTTCACCAAGCAAATTTGTTTTCAAATAGTTAAAAAAAATATATTTGTAAGCAACAGAATGTATGTAGGTTACGTTTGAGTTGAATACATGAATTAACTGAAAGAGAATAATTTTTTAAATGTGAACAGATTAAATTACAAAACAGTTCTGTAACTTATCACAGTAAGTTTATATCTTTTTCCAAGTTAAAACATAAGTTTTTCTGAGACTCTTTAATACTCGTTAAATATATTTTGTTCTGTAATTTCAACACTACGTACTTTAATTTCTTTGTTTCTGTAACATTAAATAGTATGAAACAATCTCGTTTATTTATAAAATCAGCTTATTTACTATTTACAGAAAGTGGTCTTTCGTCCGAGCAGTGCCAAAGCAGTTCTGTAATCATTACAGATATAATTTTCTCAGTGTATGTATAATGGACAATATGTCTTGCTTATTTTATTTATGAAAAATAAACTTTTATTGTAAAATACAAATAAAAATGATAAAAAATTAACTCATACGAAATTCCATTACTTTCGTGGTTCTTCCGTAAATTAGTTGACCTTTAGTTAGTTGTTCACTGTCTTTTCAAGTACACATCGGGGACTTAGTGTTTTGATTTAATATCTCTATGCAAAAGATAAATATAATGTTGCGGTAAAATTGACTTCCTTATTCAAAAATTTTTTTTTGGGTTGTAATTTCATATCCAGAAGGATGGAAATTTATATCATAATTGATGGAAACAAAATTAGAACCCCAAAAAATATGTTTGAATGGACTGCTCAATGTTTCCTCAAAATTAAATTTGGCTTCTGCTCATAAAACGATGATGTCTGGGGGGAGGGAGGTTGAATTTTTTGGGAGTTTTAATTTTGTTCCCATGATGAATACGTTTGGAATTTTGTGTCCATGACAGAATCAAAATTATAACCCCAAAAAAACTCTTTGAATAAGGAAGTCAATTTTTCCGCATCATTATATTTATTTTTTGCATAGAAAACAACCATGTCTTAAATCAAAACACTTTAAGTCCCCGATGTGTACTTGGAAAGACTGTAAACAACCAACTAAAGGTCAATGCGGAATATTTTCGGAAGATTTAAAAACTGTAATGAACAGGATTACGAAAGAACCACGAAAGTAATGGAATTTCGTATGAGTTCATTTTTTTATCATTTATATTTGTATTTTACAATAGAAGTTTATTTTTCATAAATAAAATAGGCATTATACATATATTAACTTGATCTTAATTATTTTAAACTAAATTTGAAATATACTATGGAAGGCGGCTAACCGCCCTACTGTAAAAACGTGCGTGAGATCTGTCGTAAGAAGGTAGGAATGTACTTACATGTGTACGCATATAAGATCTCAGGTGACACAGACGAGATCTCGTATAAGATCTTATGTAAGAACATAGGTACGAACGCATGTGAGTTCTTATATTAAGTTCCGTGATACGCCGCATATAACGTTACTCAATATGAAATTGAAACAGCGTTCTTATATGAGTTCTCATCTGCGTACGTATGTACGAACACATGTGCGAACACACGTACGAACTCATGTGCGAACACACCTACACTGAGAAAAAAATACTATTGAATCAATGACATCTGTCTTTGATTCATTAAATAGTGTCATTGCGGGCTGCCATTAGCATATGCTATTAAATCTAAAGCACTGCTTTTATTCTACAGTATCGCTTCTATTGAATCAAACCATGATTAGTTGCATTATCAGCAAATTGTTTTGAAATATATGTATATGCTGTAAATTTAATAAAATAAGTTCTATTGTATCAATAAGTCATTCCTTCAGAAGAATAGTATTTAATGTTACCCCTAAAGTAGCAGTTTGTTACATTATGTACAAATGCTTTCAATTTGATAGCATGGTGCTATCAAATCGAAAGTATCTGACTTTGAAGCAATAACACCATACTTTTGAGAGATAAATATAATGAGTCAAAATAAATATTAATTCTCATTAACTAATAACATCCTATCAGTTGTACCGAATCTTTGTATTTATTTATTATATTTAATATTTATTATTTATACTATTTTATAACATTTTTACATTATTTTTATACATATAACATATACATCTTAATTCTAACGCACAACTTATAAATTAAAATATTTGACGCTGAGAGGTCTCGAAAGCGCGACCCCTGGGCCTAAAGCCCGACGCTCTAACCACTATGCCATACGCTCGCTGGTAGCCGTTTCACGAACTGCCTATATAAGCTACAATCCAAGAGGTGGGAGAAGAACATTGCCAAGACCTACGCGCTAATGTGCCAAATACAGTGCCTAAGGATTCAATAGCATCTGCTATTGGCAGTCCGCAAATACGCCGTTTATGCGAAACGAAAGCATATGCTATCAAATCTAAAGCAGGGTGTTTACAATTCTACAATTTCTTATATGATTCAAATACTCAAATATTTCTTTCAAAAATATCATGACAACATTTTAAGAGAACTATGTTAAATAAATATTAAAATATGCAATTGATTTAAGTAAATTAACAATTGAGTAGATAGCAGCGATTTGATAGCACCATGCTATTATTTCAAAAACTTCAGACTTTTGCTTTAAAGGTTTATGTTTATGAACTAATAAATCTGTCAATGAAGTAATGACATGGAATTCAATAGCATGAAGGTATTTGATTCAATAGCATTTTTTTCTCAGTGTAAGTATTAAATTGAATTATTTAAATTAAATATATTATTAAAAAAAATTCTCGCCAACGGGATTCGAGCCCATCTTACCTGAGCCTAAGTACGCCTTAAACCCCTCGGCCACCGTAGTTATAGAAACAAGTTTACAAAATCTTAGTCATGTCTTTCCGGAGAAATTTATGTAGGGGAGTGGGCCCCAAGATGGACAGGGCCCCAAGATGGACATTTCGTATAAAATTTTTTGTTTATGGTGGCAGAGCCTCACAGTGGTCTGAGAGTCGAATCTAGCTGGCCAAAAGTCAAAAAATTGATGTCTTCAAATAAATTTTTCTTTAATGATTTTATGATCTATTATATCTATTGTGTTTGATTTAGAATATTTTATCCGTTAAACATTTTTTTTATTGATGTATCATGGTCTTAACCGCGTCAGCCTCGCTTATAGTTGATTTTGCCATAAAACTCATATCTTCAATTATTTGCAGCTAGTGACCATTTAAATTAACATATTTAAATAATGTACATATTAATTTAACAGTTCGTTTTACTGTTTGTAAGATATTTCAAGAAATATTCCTCTAATATTAAACCTATTATTTAAAAAAAGCTATGAAGGCAACTATTTACAGTATTTGTACACTACAAAATTTAAGATATCATAAGTTAGAGCTGCCGACAAATGCCGAAAAATTATTTATTGAGAAATGTTCATTAAGACGTTAACTTTCGATGAACATAAAAGATTCTTGCCACTTTTTGCCACTTTTGGAAATATTTGTCTTCAAATCGGGTGGTACGCGACGTTGTAGTGCGCGAACGGGCAGGCCTAGACGCGTTGCACAGTGGTCTGAAACCCGATTCTAAACTATTTAATCAAAAACGTGTTGATAAAATTTCGAACCACTTTGTTTCTAGCAGTTTTTGTGGTAGGCTGATTACGAATCTAAAGTCAGATTTCAAAAATTCAAAATGGCGGATCCAAAATGGCGGACGAAAATGCAAAATTTTTGCCGAAATTTATAAAACTTAGTACACAGGGGTTTTCGGGGTCGCTGATTCCGAATTCGTGAACAATTTTCCAAAATTCAAAATGGCGGATCCAATATGGCGGACAAAAATTCAAAATTTCTGCAAAAATTTACGAAACATGGTATATAGGGGTTTTTTGGGTCGCAGATTACGAGTCTATACATAATCTTTCAAAATTAAAAATGGCGGATCCAATATGGCGGACATTAATTTTAAAAAATTAGTGTATTTGGATAAAAATTACAATTTAGGGCTTTTTAGATCAGCTATTTTCAACTTTGAAAACCTCATAAAGCCCTAAACCTAAATATTTATTAAAATATACTATTTTATTAAAGGAAATGTCAGCCAGATTGTAACCGCCATTTTAAATTTTGCAAATCTGACTGTAGATTTGTAATCAGCGACCCCAAAAGCCTTAAATCCTAATTTTTATTCAAAAACACTAATTTTTTCAAATTAATGTCCGCCATATTAGATCCGCCATTTTTAATTTTGAAAAATTATGTATAAATTCGTAATCTGCGACCCAAATAACCCCTATATACCATGTTTCATAAATTTTTGCAGAAATTTTGAATTATTATATATGGCGCCATATTGTATCCGCCATTTTAAATTTTGGAAAATTGTGCACGGATTCGGAATCAGCGACCCCGAAAACCCCTGTGTACTAAGTTTTATAAATTTCGGCTAAAATTTTGCATTTTCGTCCGCCATATTGGATCCGCCATTTTGAATTTTTGAAATCTGACTTGAAATTCGTAATCAGCGACCACAAAAACTGCTAGAAACAAAGTGGTTCGAAATTTTATCAACGCGTTTTTGAGTAAATAGTTTTGTCCGGCTAGAATTGGGTTTCAGACCACTGTGCGCCTTATGCTTTTTGTCATTTTTGTTGTTTGTCTAGACGAAGATTTTGATGCACATTTTAAGAAAAAAAAACCAGTTGGTTTTTCTTCTATACATGCCACGTAATTTTGGGTCTAAAAAAGTTTTGTAACAGTTTTTTCTTAAGTTGGTAAAGTTACTTAAATTTATGATTTAGAATGAGTACTTAACGTTATAATATTCTTTATTTATCGTATAATAATATCCTAAAATAATTTTACTAATTCAGTGTTCGTATATATATTTTTACTGGGGATTAAAAAATGGTGTCATGTACCCTAAGATGGACAGGCCTCAAATCTCAATGTATTTATTTGCATATTTTCGATTTACACTTTTTTTTAATAATTTTTTGAGACAATTAATTAAAATTTTTTATTTTCGACCATAAAATGTGATGTTATCGTTAAAGAATTTGATATATCTATATTTTTCGATATTTTATTACTTTTTACTGTTAAGCTATTAGATTGAAGTTTTAGGAAATGTTATTTCCTGATAAATTCCATAAAATGATTAAAAATTAGTTTAAGAATTGTTACAGGATGTTAATTTTTTATTTACTACAATTTTCAGAGACTTTTAAGAAGGTGTCCATCTTGGGGCCACTTTTTTTTAGACCACAAAATTTTAACAATTAGAAAAAACGCTTTAAAAAATGTTTATGTTTAAAATAAAATGTTATCTCTGTGGCCATAAGTTACCTTATAAATTGTACTTTCATCCGGTATAAAAAATTTTTATATATTTTATTTGGTTTGGATTCTACAGCAATAAATCAAAAGGGTGTCCAACCTGGGGCCCTCTCCACTATTAAACATGACTAAGATTTTGTAAAATTGTTTCTACAACTACGGTGGCCGAGGGGTTTAAGGCGTACTTAGGCTCAGGTTAGATGGGCTCGAATCTCGTTGGCGAGAATTTTTTTTAATAATATATTTAATTTAATACTTAGCACATGAGTTCGTACGTGTGTTCGCACATGTGTTCGTACATACGTACGCAGATGAGAACTCATATAAGAACGCTGTTTCAATTCCATATTGAGTAACGTTATACGCGGCGCATGACGGAACTTAATATAAGAACTTACATGCGTTCGTACCTATGTTCTTACATAAGATCTTATACGAGATCTCGTCTGTGTCACCTGAGATCTTATATGCGTACACATGTAAGTACATGCCTACCTTCTTACGACAGATCTCACGCATGTTTTTACAGTAGGGCGACGCCGCGCCACGCTTTCTTATTCACGCGACATTCTTCCTGCAACCGTTATAAACAATTAAACTTCGTTTTGCCAAAAATTGACATAACTAAGTTTCTTTTTTTTTTGTAAAGTGAACCTGAATATACACTCGAATCTCTGAGAGGGTATATTCGAAAGAGGGGTAGCCCTACTCTACGATCTTTTATGTCTATCGATAGTGCGCATGTTAATCTGCGCATCTGTCGTGTAACGAGTAGGAATGCAGGAGATGTAACATTTCTCGTTCTGTGGAGAGAGTCAGTGCTCGTTAAAGAGAACGTTCGTTATATAGAAGGTCGTTATGGAGAGATTCGAGTACATATAGATTCGACATTTTTAAAAAAAATTTCTAGCTGGGGCAAAACATGTTGATTTTTTAATTTGTTTATTAACAATAACTAATTTTTTATTAAAAAAATATCTTTTTTCATCGAGATATTTTTTATTTTGAGGTTTTTACTTTTCTATATAAAACATATAAATTCCATTAAAATTCATAAATTTAAATTGCAGATACAAATTTTAAAGAAAAATGTTACACAAAAACTAATTTGTTTATAACTTTTAAAAAAGTTAAAAAATAAAAGAAATTTTTTTTTCCAAAATGTCGACCTAAAATGATAAGGTTTAAGAACTTATCCGTAGCTTAGAATCTGTAATGTTTTTCTCATTCTGACTTTAAATATGATATTAAATTTTTTAAATTCAACATGGCGGACCTGATATAGAAGATTCAATTTACAAAAATTCGTGAATTCGTATAAAACATGGTACTTAACGATTTTCAAGGTATTTCTCTCGCAGTTACACTTGAAAAAATCGATTTTCTATGGATTTTCTTTAAATTGTGAGAAAACGTTACTTTATGTGTGCTATCTAGTTGGTTAAAATTTCAGGACCTTTTACAGTCTAAAAATTAAGATATTCATGTTCGAAATTTTAATTTTGATCATTTTGCAAGTAAAATAACAATATCATTTTTAATGATTTTATATTAATTACTTATTATTAAGTGTCAGTTTTTTGTGGATTTGTGTATGTTAAATAAAAAATGAAATTATTAAAGGAAAAAAAAATAATAGTGCGATTCCAAGTGAAATTTACGTTTTTTTCCGGCAGGTTAACGGCGGGCAATGAAACTTTAGAAATTTATTATATTTAGTATGACTAATGTTTTACATAAATATTAGGTCAAAATATTAATTAGTTTACGAGAATTGAAAGTTGCAAAAAAATTTGAAATCGCAATATCTTCCGTTCTATCAGTCGTATCAAGGTTTTGTTTTTTTTTAAATGCTCAGAAAAATATAAGGAATAATACTATTTCAGGACAATTTTTTTAAAAAAATAGAACCTTAAAATAGACATCCAATTGCAGTTCGAAAATTAAAAAAAAAAATTATTTTTTTTTTAATGTTCTGGATCTTTTAAAAATCGGAAAAAGATATTAAAATACACTTAAAACTCCAGGAAATCAAAATCCATTGAGAAAATTGACGAGCGATTATTTTTTTGGTGCATTCGATGAGAAATTTGGATAGCTTTTACTTATACTTCGTCATTTAGTAGTATTTTGGGTGCTAAATCAGTGATTAAAAATATTGTGAAATTTTTTGGCATACTTATTTAGCACCTAAAATAATAAAGAAAAACAGAAAACTTCTCAATGGATTTTGATTTCTTAGAGTTTTAAGTGTATTTTAATATCTTTTCCCGATTTTTAAAAAGGTTCAGAACATTGAAAAAAAATAATTGTTTTTAAACAATTTATAAACAATTTATTAAAAAAATTTTTTTTTTAATTTTAGAACTGTAAGTGGAAGTCTGCTTTATACCTTTAGATTCTATCCAAGGTACAAATAAGCCGGAAAACTCATTTAAGAAATATACCTAAGCTTTTATTTAAATAGCGATTAAAATTTCCATTTTGCAATAACTTTTGTAAAAAATTTTCGTTTGGAAGAAACATTTTTAAGATCTAACATAATAATTTTTATCAATATTTCGATAAAAAAGACAAATCTTTTTTTTTTCTATGCGTGCTGATTTCACGAATTCTGACCTTATAAGAGTGGGAATGTAATGTGTGTGTATATACATTAACATACACATATACACACATATATATTTATACACAAAAACACACATAAACTCGCACGCATTTTTTCTATTTCACGAAAATTGATCTAATTAAAAAAAATGTAAACGGATGACTAAACGGATTGTTCACCTGTGATCATCAACAAATATAACCCCACTTGCAGCTTTTGTCGACATTTTTGTGCAACCGATCGTCGCTTCCTGCCCACCGTAAAGTATATGCACGGAACACTATTGGAAAAACTTTGTCGATTTTCGTATCGCCCTTTCCCCCTTAGCTGCCAAACTATTTGACATAGAGTGCTCAAATTTGGTGCACACATGTACTTTCGCGTGTAGATTACAGGAAAATTATAGAGAACAGGATCTAGATTGAAGGTCATAGCGTTGTCAAGGAGAAACTGCAAAATTTCAAAAAAAAAAAAGGTTTTTTGCTATACCCTTGTCAATATTTGACCTAGAAAGTTAAAATTTGGCATACTTGTGAATTTTTATGTAGGAGAGACTGGGGCTAAACCGGACGTATTTGGTCATTTGCAAAAAAACATATAAAGACATATTTTTTGCCAAAGTGTAATATTCCATTTTAAAGCTTGTTCCTTCAACTAAAAAAAACAGTTGTTCCATTTAAAAAATAATAGATAGTTTTGTTGGTAAGTCGCTTTGAATATGACCATCTCGAAAACGAAAATCCCAAAAATGGTGGGGTTAAACCGAACACCTTATGGAGCTAAGTCGGACACTTCAAATTTGGCCAAGGTTGAACCACAAATATGCATTTTCTCAATTTAAAAATTAAATAAAAGTCTTTACTGATACTTATTTAACTCATTTAATACAAAATATATTATTTTCTTAGACATATTATTGAAATTAACGACTGATAGTAACTGTATGAAAAATGCCAGTAACAAAAAATGTCAAAAAAGGCTTTAATTGTTTTCAGACTCATTATTTGGATCGATGCAACACTTTTTTTAAAGAAATTATATTATTGGTGGTAGTAATGAAATATCATTTAAACCTAATGACGTATATACTTCACATATCAACACGTTGACAGAGCGTTTAAACGGTGTAAAACACTCCGCAGATTTAAAGATATTTGACTTGTCCGGTTTAGCACCAGTCTCTCCTACGGATTGTGAATAACATTTTGGAATTGAATATTACGATATTTGGCATACTTAAGAATTTTTACGTACGGATTATGAAAAATATTTCGAAATTGAATATTATGAGGTTACAAAAAAAATCAATAATAATTCCAAATCCAAAAAAGATGATTTTCATAATCTATACGTAAAAATACACAAGTGTACGAAATGTTAGCTCTCTAGCTCAATTAATGTCAAAGTTATGAGAAAAAAACTTCTTTTTCGAAAATTTGCAGTTTTTATTTGACAACGTTATGATTATTATCAATATGGAAAATGTTTGCTTTAATTCACCTGTAATCTTCACGTAAAACTACATCAGGACACCGAATTTCAATATTCTAAATTGAATAGTTTGCCTGCTAGGTGGGCGTTTAGTCCATTTTTATGTAGTTTTGCTAAAAATCTTGTTATTTCCTTGACAATGTTATGACCTAACTTTCCAATCATATTCTCTACAATTTTTCTGTAATTTACACGTGATAATACGTATGTGTACCACATTGTAACTATCTGTTAATATGAAACGAAAATTTCGACCTTACCGGCAAAGCGACATCTATACGTTTGATGACTATAAGCTCTTGGTTTGAGCTATAGATGGTAAATTTAAATTTAAAATCGAATGGTTTTTTGAATTTAAATTACTTATAAAATTTTGTTCTGAAAAAATAAGCCGTGATAGAGCACACCGTGCAACCGAGAGGACTCGAACCCCTACCATTGGCCCCTTTCCGGGGACTTATACCCTATTAGCGCACCATGCCCACACGACATGACTCTCCACTTCCTCATTCTCTCAGAACATATAGGAATTATAGGCATCAAACGTATAGATGTCGCTTTGCCGGTAAGGTCGAAATCTTCGTTTTATAATTAACACTGACCGGTATATAGTCTTCTTAAAATATCTGTTAATATATTAAATATCTTTGTTCTGTGTACGGAACTCTAGGTTTTAGTACGAGTGTAACTCGTACTTGCCCGAATTCTTTGCTTTGTTTAACTGATCTTTACGTAAATTACTTTTTATCTTGCGATTCATTTTTAAACACTTTAATGCAACTTTTTTTTTGTATACTCTTATCATCTAATTGCTCCGAGTTACAGTTCCGGCCAAATTTGTCAGTCCACCTATTTTGTAGGAATTGAAAAACTTCTTTAAGCGTACCAAGTATAATTATTAAAAAAAATGTATTTTTATTCCCTAAAGGTAGATGAAATTCTAAAGAAAATAAGACCTGAGTGAAGTGATTAAGTCCATTTTTCATTGAAATATATTTAAAAAAAAGGAATTTTTACTGTTTCACAAAAATTCAAATTTCTGACGAAATAACAGTGGTTTTTTGAAGTTCATATGCTTTTTTCAAGGCAATTTTTTAAGGAATAGAACTATTTTATAAGCATTAAAGTGCAATTTTTATTTTGGAATATGCAGGGCTCTGGAATTTGGCCAAAACAATTGAGAGTTTCCATACCAAAAAGATCAAAGTTGCAAGTCAAGTTTTTGATTTTGATCAAAGTTGGTCAATTTGTAGTATTTAGGGGTAGTAATAACTTAGTCAAGTATTTTTGAAAAATTTCCAAAATTTTAGGAATTACGTCACTTTGCATTTTTACCCTTTATTTTTTCAAATTCTTGTCATTTAAAGAGTTTTTAACCGATTTCAATAAAATTTATAGGGTGTATATAGAAAACTATAAGGTTTTAAATAAATTTGAAGTATATTTAAAAACTTCAAAAATTCATGTAGAAAAACACAAAAAACTATTTTAAACCTTTTTTTCTATATGTGCTAATTCATCTTTTTTATTTTCGTCACAATATAATGAAAGCATTTATTTTACCTTTAATTAAAAAAAAATTGATGGAGGGTCTCTTAGTTCTCGAGATATCGGCAAAAAAGTATTACGCTTCACGTCTTCTATCCTATAAGCATAACGATTTTTGAGTTTTATTTGTTTTTTAAAATATTGTAAATGAATAAACTACAATTATACCCAGATAATAAAATTATTATATTTTAATGTCGTGGATAGTAAGTTTAAAGATCTGTTTCTGTCAGTGAGGTACGAAAAAGCGTTGCAGATTAATTTAGTCTAAATTAACTTCTAAATTCTAAGATTGATTTCGGTAAAATGAATAATTTTTAATATATTTATAGTTATCTACTGTTGGAATGGCTATCCAACATAGGGCAGTTTCCCCTAAATAACTGTTAGCAGTAGACCAGAAAATTTTTACAACTATACATTTATAACTACAGTAGAACCTCGATTATCCGACAGGCACCGGACCAACACCCTTCCGGATAATCGAAAAGACGGATAATGGAGGTGCACAAATTTATGATTTTTATTTTGAGCAATTTTCGTCACTATACATATAAGTACATATATAAACCTTTAAATCCCATCAAAGTAAAATTAAGAATTAACAAATATTCATTTTTTCACAAAAAGTTAATTACGTAACAAAAAATCTGTTATTTTTATTTGTCTAAGAGATTTATCTGTTACATATGTGCGTAGACGAAGAAGAGTCTTATTGTCCGTCACATTTGCGTCGTCTTGCTGTTCGTACCATTCAATAAACTTTGCCAAAGAAGACACACTTGACACAATCTTTGTTTCGAGACTGAATCAAATTCCCAATATGCTCACAATACATTGTCTGTAGACAGATTACAGAATAATAAACTAAGTGACAAATACACATCAACAAACTTTGACGGCACAAATTTCATATAATAGAGAAATAAACAAACATCTTGTCGTCATGCAGATAGAACTTGACAAATAATATACCTACATATTATACAATATGTAAACTGTAAGTAAAAAAAAATCCCGTCTCGGAATGAGGACGGTTAACAGAGGTGCCGGTTAACAGAAGGCCGGATAATCGAGGTTCCACTGTATATACTTATTTACAAAATCATTCGACTTAATGTGGTTACCAGGACCATTTTAACGTTTTGCTTTTCAAGCAACCTTCTTTTTAGAGTAGATTTCTGGATATCTACAGTTTCTGAATCAATGGAAGCAGAAAATTAAATGCAAAAAATTTTCCAAGATACTCTGCAAACCATTTTCTGCTTCCATTGACACAAACTCTGTAGATATACAGAAATCTGCTCTATAAAAGAAGTTTACTCGAAAATCAAAACGATGAAATAGTCCCGGCAACCACATGAAGTCGAATAATCTTGTAAATATGTATATATATATATGTATAGTTGTAAATACGTTTTGGTCTGTTTTTAACAATAATTTACGTAGTATTGATGAGCTTCAACAATAGCGAAACCAGAAAAATGTTTCAGTTTTTTCTTTTTACTTTTCTCAATTTTTAAAAATAAATTAATAGGAATAACTACTAGGCTTAAAGTGTAAGTCACAAAAAACCAATGGTTAGAGTTTAGTAGTAAAGTAAGATTAAATTAATCTGCAACGCTTTTTTGTGCCTTACAGTTTTTTGAGTTACTGTCCAGGCCCGTAGCCAGAAATTTTTGTCGGGGGGGGGGGGGGCAAAATTCCATGCCCGCAGCTCCCATAGCAAAAAAATTTTTCTAAGAAAAAAAAATGTCAACTAGTAAAAAAATTTTCGTAGGGGCCCTCCCTAGCTACGTACCTATTACTGTCGACAAAGAAAAATTTGTATTATACATTATTCATTGTTTCACAATTGTTAGACTATTAATTCAGATCGTCGAATTTATCACCTTCAATTGTATTTAAATTTCTGTCTTATTTGCGGTAAAATTAATTGAATGACAACTACTTTTAAACTTGTTGACACTACCATTGGTTATTTATTCATAAATATTTATTTATTTCTTAGAATATTCATAGATAGTAGTCAGGAAAGAATCGTTGTAGTTTATTCATTTACAATATTTTAAAAAACAAATAAAACTCAAAAATCGTTATGCTCATAGGATAGAAGACGTGAAGCGTAATACTCTTTTGCCGATATCTCGAAAACTAAGAGACCCTCCATCAATTTTTTTTTTAAATAAAGGTAAAATAAAAAGCTTTCATTATATTGTGACGAAAATAAAAAAGATGAATTAGCACATATAGAAAAAAAGGTTTAAAATTGTTTTTTGTGTTTTTCGACATGAATTTTTGAAGTTTTTAAATCTACTTCAAGTTTATTTAAAATCTTATAGTTTTCTATATACACCCTATAGAATATTAAAAATGAAACAGAGGTATGGAAATATTTAAATAAAATTAGAAAAAAGAGAAGTGTAGAGGACAATAATATCAAAGCCGAGGAATGGATAGAACATTTTAGGGAATTACTGGAAGGATCAAGAGTTAGAAAAATAGGAGCATGTAGAGTTCGGAATATAGAAGAAAAGGAGGAAGAGACGTTAGGAGAAGAGGAAATCAAAAAAGCTCTGAGTGCCCTAAAGAAAGGAAAGGCTGCAGGTATAGATAAAATTCCGTATGAAGCATGGATTTATGGAGGAGAGGAATTAATAGATAGATTAGTAAATATAATTAAAAAGGTTTGGGATGGGGAAGGACTACCAGAGGATTGGAAGATTGCCATTATTTCACCGATTTATAAAAAGGGAAATCCTGAGGAAGTAGAAAATTATAGAGGTCTGTCATTATTGTCCACTGCTTATAAAATATATACGCATATAATTAAAGAAAGGTTAGAGAAAGAAGTAGAAGATAAAAAGTTGTTGCCAGAAGGACAAGCAGGGTTTAGGAAAAACAGGTCGACAATTGATAATATATTTGTATTAAACCATATAACACAAGTGTCAAAAGAAAGGAAGAATAAGGTATATGGATTATTTATTGATTTGAAGAAGGCTTTTGATACGGTGAATAGGGGAAAATTGTGGGAGACAATGAGGAAGGTAGGAATTAGTGAGTATTTGATTGAAAGGATAAAAGAGATATACTGTGAAACGAAAGTTAGAATTAAAACAAAGGATGGATTAACTGAAGAATTTTGGACTACAAAAGGTGTGAGACAAGGATGTGTGTTGAGTCCGATCCTTTTCTGTATATATTTGACAGAATTGGAGCAGGTATTTGAAAAAAGAAATATAGGAGGTGTAAAAATAGGAAACAAGAGAATTTGGACATTAGCATTCGCTGACGATATTATACTTCTGGCTTATAGCAGAGAAGCATTATTGGACATGATGGATACATTAAAGAAGTATTTAAGGGAAAAAGAATTGATTTTAAGTGTAAATAAAACTAAGATCTTAGTATTCAATAAAGGTTATGGTAGCAAAAAAGAGACATGGAAATGGGAAGGGGAAGAAATCGAAGAAGTCAAGACTTTTAAATATCTGGGTTTTAACTTTAATAAAGAATGCAACTACAAAGATCACATAAATGAGCTTAAAAGGAAAGGAATTACAGCAGCAAAAATTACGTGGGGTCTTGGAGAAAGAAGATGTAGAGGGGATTTCAGAAGGAGGAAAATGTTATTTAGTTATCTAGTTAAGAGTGTTATGGCATACGGAGCTGAGATTTGGGGTTGGGAAGAAAAAAAGGAGTTAAAAAAAGTTCAAACGGATTACTTTCGATGGATTTTAAGGTTGGATATTTGTACACCCAAATATATTATTTACAAGGAAACAGATACATTTAAAATGAAAGTTGATTGGAGTAGAAGGGCTGTGAAATATGAAGAAAAAATTGCTAAACAAGAAGGAAGACTAACAAAGCTTTGTTGGGTGGAGAAGATGAAGCTAGGTGAAAAGGATAGGTACTGTGAGGAGAGGAAGATATTTTACAATGGATTAGGTTGGAGTACTATGAACGTTGAAATAAATAAGGACATGGATAGAAAAGTATACATGGAAGTTTGGGAAAGAAGAAGAGATATTGAAAGACAGTGGATAATAGAAAAGATCAACGAAACAACTTATAATCCGAGGTATAGAACAGGAATGGTAGATGGACTACCTAAGTATCTTAGGAAATATGATAAAGGTAGGGAACAAGATGTTATAGCAAGAATTAGATGTGGTAACGTAGAAAAAATAAACAGGTATTGGTTAGATGAAAAAGATTGGATATGCAATCTATGTAAAGAAGGATGGTGCACCTTTGATCACTTATTACAAGAATGTGAGGTTACAAAAAAATGGACTGATAAGTTTTTAGAAGATGAGATTGATAAAGTACAAATATTGATGGATGAAGAGGGTAGAATAGATGTAGGTAGAGTTTTTAAAAATATTGTAAATGAAATCAAGGCAAAGGAAATAGAAGAAAGAAATATGTGATAATTTGAATAGGGTATATAAGCATAAAGAAATGTAAAATTTAGACAATATATTGTAAAATATGGCAGGGACGCTGGACTATACGGAAAGAGAGCTATCAGTTTTTTCTACATAGACATTGATATATAATAACATGAGTTGTACTTAATGTTGGTATTGTAATGAGAATGAATGGATGGGATAAAGTAAATGTCATGTAAACCAAGTCCGTTTCTGGGCCAACAGGCCGAAAATAAAGTTTATATATATTATATACACCCTATAAATTTCATTGCAATCGGTTAACCCGGTGAGCGTAAGGTAGGGTAAAATTTACCCTGTGAAATACTTATTCCTCAATAATTTGAATTTGGCATGATGAATTTCTCTGTAATTTTTAATAGCTGCACGTGTCACGGTAACAAAGCAATAACGATTGAAAGAAATTTTTTTTTACATTTCTTATTGTTTATTTATAACAATTGTGAATACATATACGCTGACTATAAAACACACCAAAAGTTTTTTCTTTTTATATTGTAAAAGAAAGTTTAAATCATTAGGTTTAAACATTGTAATTGTTTACTAAAGGTTAATAATGTATTTTACTATTGTTACAATTAATTTTTCAATTGTTTAAACAAATTTGTAGAAATTCACTTTTCTCTATATTAGTTTTGACATTGTTACAATCTCGCAATAACAAAATGTCTAAATAAATGAAAGATTTATTATAACATTAATGAATGACATTGATAGGCAATATAAAACAAATATTTTTAAAAATTTCCAAGATTTCAAGCTTTTTTTTAATATACAAATAGAAAATCATTACAGGGTAAAATATACTCTACCTAACGCTCCGTGTTACGAAGTTTCACCTTACGTTCGCCGGGTTAAAAACTCTTTAACCCTTTAACGCCCAAATGTACAATTTATTGTCATAAAGTTTGACGCAAAAATTTATCGATTGAACCTTATGAAAAAAATTTTGCTATAGCCGTATCTTATGATCCAAAAATCGCTCTTTCGAATAGCGTATTGAGAAATCTTGTACATTTTTAAATAAACAAATTATAGATGTTTTTTTAAACAAAAACATTAAATTTTTTGTTTTTTTTTGTCAAATTATTACATTTTTTTATAAGCAATGGCATTGCAGTATCTATAAAAGTCATAAATATCGCGTCAAAAATAAGTAGGCTGTAAGATAAGAGTATTAAAAAAAAAATTCAAAATGGCGGATACAAAACGGCGATTAAAGTGAATTTTTAGGTAATGTACATGGCCTTGTGCACAAAATTGAAAAAAGTAAGGGATTTTTATAAAACTTGTTATACAAGGGTTTTTATGGTTGCTGATTACGTCATTTTTTAAAAATTCAAAATGGCGGATCCAATATGGCGGTCGAAAATTTTAAAAATTAGTTGGATTTAATTTAAACTTGTTACTTGGGGGTTTTTGGGGTCGCTGATTACGAATCTGAAGTCACTTTTTAAAAATTCAAAATGGCGGATCCAATATGGCAGACGATTTTTAAAAATTGATTAAAATCGTCTGAAACTTGTTACACTGCAAAAACATGGTGTCTTAAATTTGGCAAAAATGTGTTAAATTAAGATACTTTTTGTGTCTAAGACACGAAAAATGTGATCTTTTTGGTATGGAAACTCTCAATTTATAAAAATTTAAAAACATTATACTAACATAAAAATAATTTTAAAAATATATTAAATAATTTTTTTTTCCGAAATTTGTTGACAATTAAAACTTTTTTATATTTTATATAGCTGTACTTGACATCAAGACGTTAATTGAGTAGCCGGATGCAATAACTCGCTAGGCGCTCAAACACGCGTAAAACTATTGGCCAAGAAAAATTTTTGGAGAAGACTTTCAAATTGTTTAAAAAATGTTTTTAAAAGTATGAGGTTATAGAGAAGAGAAAAGCGCATCTTTTTTTTTCTCTTTAATTTTTTATAGGGTGCATACTTTTAATAATAAAAAATGAAAAGATGAAAAAAAATTGTTGTAAAGTCAATTACCTTTTTATAAATATTACATCATTTCTTAGCTATTTATTATTGAAATTGATTAAAATTTGGTACACGTATGCAGTATATACTGGTGAAGCCTGCCAGTATAGTAAAATCTTTAAAAATGTATTAATGGAGTTCTTTTCGCACAGTTTGAAACTCATAATCGTAGAAATAAGGAATCATGAGAAGAATTGTAGAACGTTATTTATTTGTACCGTTGCGTCTGCCATATTGTCATGTGTCTACGCTAGAGGGATAGAGAACACAGAGAACAGCTGACGACTGTAGTACATGATAATATGGCGGACTCAAAATAAATAACGCTTAACTATTCTTCTTATAGTTCTTTATTTAAGGGTCAAAATTTCTCAAAAAAATCAATGTTGGTCTCGGGTCTTTCGATTTTTATGAAACTTAGTGAAAATGTAGTATTATATGACAGAAGTTTTGCCCAAAAATATTTTTTGAAAATTTTCAAAAATGTGGTTTTTACAGGGTGTCAAAATTTTAAGTACCGTTCTTTTCAAAAACAAATATCTTTGTGGCATTTTAATAAATTTTGTTCATATTTATGGTGTTTATAAATAATATACCAACACTTTGAACGTAATATGAGACCAAAATTTTTTTTCAAAATTTGACCCGAAAAAAATCAAAAAAATTGTTGATTTCATTTTTTCGATCAAAAGCACCCCTACAATTTCTTTTCAATAACGATATTTCGTTTCCCTATTTTTTCCTGAGTTAATTAAAAAAAAACTCTGAAGACTTTAAAAACAACCGTATTTTATTACGTATTTTTTATCGCTCTTTCATAATCTGTCATGAAAATTGCAAAAAAATAAAATTCCAAAAAGCTATAAACACTTTTTTGGAAAAAATGCAATTTTTTAAAAATTTTTGATTCAAAAATGATTTTTTTCTACATACCAGTGATCAGAAAATTTCTGCACCTAATATTAAAAATTAATTAAAAATATTTAGATGGCGGATCCAAAATGGCGACGACAGTATTTTTTTTTTTAAAAATTGACACCCAGATGATACTTCTTTTAATTCTCTCTTTATTTGTATGAAAATGAGTACCTGAATGTTTCTTGGGTCGCTGAATATTAATCTAAAGTCGGATTTCAAAAATTCAAAATGGCGGATCCAGTATGGCGGTCGATATTTTTGGAATTGACCACAAAAACCCCTGAGTAGAATGTTTCAAATAAATCCGATCAATTTCAAAAATATCGACCGCTATATTAGATCCGCCATTTTAAATTTTTGAAATCCGACTTTAGATTAACATTCAGCAATCCAAGAAACATTTAGGTACCGTCAAGTGGGGCTATTTTGTGCGCCTTGGGGCTATTTTGTGAACGCGAGGTTTTTATTAAATAAAATCTTTATATTCAGTTGCTTAAGTTTGTTACTTGATATAAATATTTTCTGATATCTAGACGACAGAGAGTACTAAATGAATTTACTCAATTCTTTATCATAAATCAGAAAAAAATAGTAAAATCGTGAAAATCAAGCAGAAAATTTTCAAAGTTCTCAAAATTCTGTTTAGATCTCCGTAAGTTTAAAAATGTTTCTAAAGGTATTAATAATACTTGTTGACCACTTAGTTGTGATGATGTATACGTGATGCGCTAACTTTTTATTGCATATTTTAAGAAAAAAGTGTAACAAATTGTAAAACCAGGATTTGGTGGGTTAATTTGTGCGTTCTTTAAAATCAAGTTTTTTTTCAATAAAAGGCAAGAAATAAGCTTAAACTTTCAGTTTTACATATGGTGCCTTAAAAACCTCAAAAAAGTAACATTAATAATTACATGCTTTTCAAGTTAATTTTAAAACTATTTCTCTTAAAATAACTAAAGAAGTGTAATAGAAGTTATTTTAAATAAAATTTTCTTAAAGAAATAACTTTTCTTGTAAATCTACTTTTTTGTAAAATTTTAGTGTTTTACTTTCAAATTAGTTGAACAATTCCTAGAAAAAAAAATTTTTGGCTTTGTTTTTCTTTATTGTACTCTAGAATATCTAGAAATAATACGTCATACAGCAAAAACGTTAAAAAAAATTTTTTACACAACTTTATAAATAAGCAAACTTTGATGCACAAAATAGCCCCACCAAGGTGTTTATTTTGTACACAACTTTGAGTTTCTATAACTCAGACAAAAAATTTTTTCTTGTCGGCTAACTCATAGGACACCTTTAGAAGGATGTTTACAACATAACTGAATAGATAAATTCTTTATTTTTTCAGATTCTCAATTTTAATAAAGCATAGTGTAAAAAGAGGAGTTTTGTGCACAAAATAGCCCCACTTGACGGTACTCATTTTCATACAAATAAAGAGAGAATTAAAAGAAGTATCAACTGGGTGTCAATTTTTTGAAAAAAAATACTGTCGTCGACATTTTGGATCCGCCATCTTAATATTTTTAATTTATTTTTAATATTAGGTGCAGAAATTTTCTGATCACTGGTTATGTGGAAAAAAAATCATTTTTGAATCAAAAATTTTTAAAAATTTGCATTTTTTTCCAAAAAAGTGTTTATAGCTTTTTGGAATTTTATTTTTTTGCAATTTTCATGACAGATTATGAAAGAGCGATAAAAATACGTAATAAAATGTTATTACGAAAACCAATTTACATGCCTAATAATAAAAATAATTAACTTTGAAAATGCTTGAAAAAATGCGTCCGTGTCCCGGCGTTAAGCTTGCCTGAATTCAGAGAGCGTAGGCCGCGTCACGAAAAGTCCAATATCTCGGTTGTTTTTAGAGTCTACAGAGTTTTTTTTTTTAATCAACTCAGGAAAAAATAGGGAAACGAAATATCGTTATTAAAAAGAAATCGTAGGGGTGCTTTAGATCGAAAAAATGAAATCAAACATTTTTTTGGTTTTTTTCGGTGCAAATTTTGAAAAATTTTTTTGGTCTTATATTACGTTCAAAGTGTTGGTATATTATTTATAAACACCATAAATATGAACAAAATTTATTAAAATGCCACAAAGATATTTGTTTTTGAAAAAAACGGTACTTAAAATTTTGACACCCTGTAAAAACCACAATTTTGAAAATTTTCAAAAAATATTTTTGGGCAAAACTTGTGTCATATAATACTTCATTTACACCAAGTTTCATAAAAATCGAAGGACCCGAAACCAACATTGAATTTTTGGAGAAATTTTGACCCTTATACGTTTATGAGTTTCAAACTGTGGGAGAAAAACTTTCTTAATACTAAATGAAAAACTTTCTCACTACAAGTTACCGCTGTTTTAAATCATTAATACAAATTTTTGACTTCAAAGTTAGAACACTAATATTATTGAACTTATTACTTTTGTATTAAATATTATTAAACAATATCATTTTTTAAAGGTTTTACTGTGCTTGCAGACTTTACCAGTATATACTGCATACGTGTACCAAATTTTAAACAATTTTAATAATATATAGCTGAGAAATGATGTGATACTTATAAAAAGGTAATTGATTTTTCCTGTTTTTAATTTTTATTATTAAAAGTATGCATTCTACAAAAAATTGAAGAGAAAAAAAGATCTGCTTCTTTCTTCTCTATAACGTCATATTTTTAAAAACATTTTTTAAACAATTTGAAAATCTACTCCAAAAATTTGTCTTTGACAATAATTTTACGCGATTTCGAGCGCCTAGCGAGTTATTGCATCAAGCTACTCAACTATAATTTTTCTATCTTTTTTGGTCCAAATTTCAAGCCCTGCATATTCTAAGATAAAAATTGCAATTTAATGCTTAGGGGAGTGGGTCCGAAGATGGACAGGGTCCAAAGATGGACAGGGTCCAAAGATGGACATTTCGTATATAATTTTTGTTTAAGGTGACCGCGCCTCATGCTTTCTGTCATTTTTGTTGTTTGTATAGACAAAGATTTTGATGCACATTTAAAGAAAAAAAATCCGGCAAGTACGAGTTACACTCGTACCAAGTCGAAGGTTTCCGTAAGGCTCTAATTTGTTTAATTATATGAGGCAGAGATTAAAAATTTTCCACCAGGAAACCATTTTTAAAACTATTTTTTATTATACACTAAATAAAACTTTAATGAGGCAAATTTTTTTCAAAAAAATCGTACTTTTTGGCTAGTAAACACTAAGAAGACCGTCTTTACGAAAGTTCTCTATAATTTTCCTGTAATCTACACGTAAATCTGCATACGTGAACCAAATTGCAGCATTCTAAGTGAAGTAGTTTGGAAGATTAGGGGGGGACATAGTCATTTTTTAAATTTTTTTTCAAAAAATCATAGTTTTTTGCTAGTGAGCACTATGAAGACCGCCTTTACAAAATTTGTCTGTAACTTTTCTGTAATCTACACTTAAATCTGCATATGTATACCAAATTGCAGCATCCTAAATCAAATAGTTATAAATATTAGGGGGGGTGGGGAAACATGGTCATTTTTTCGAATTTTTTTTCAAAAAATCGTACTTTTTGGCTAGTAAACACTATGAAGACAGCCTTTACGAAAGTTCTCTATAATTTTCCTGTAATATATACGTAAATCTACATACGCGTAATAAATTGCAGCATTCTAAGTTAAATAGTTTGGAAGATTAGGGCGAGGGGGGGGGGGGACGTGGTCATTTTTTTGCATTTTAGGGCAAATAAGTGGTTTTTGCTGGATTTCGGCATGTTTATGAGCTCGAATCGCGTTTCATATCATTTTCGTAAATCAAAGGTGAAATTACATATGTGTATTGAATTGGAAGTCTCTAGCTCATATAGTTTAGAAGTTAGAGGGGGTGCGAAAACGGATATACATAGTGATTTTAATAGGGTTCCGTTTTACGGTACGGAACCCTAACAACCAGGTTGGTTTTTCTTCTACACATAACACGTAATTTTTTGTCTAAAAAGTTTTGTAACAGTTTTTTCTCAAGTTGGTAAAGTTATTTAAAATTATGATTTAGAATGAGTACTTAACATTATATTATTCTTTATTTATCGTATAATAATATCCTAAAATGATTTTACTAATTCAGTGTTCGTATATATATTTTTACTGGGGATAAAAAAATGGTGTCATGTACCCTAAGATGGGCAGGCCTCAAATTTCAATGTATTTATTTGCATATTTTTGATTTTGCAATTTTTTCAATAATTTTTTGGGACAATTAATTAAAATGTTTTATTTTACACCATAAAATGCAATGTCATCGTTAGAGAATTTGATATATCGATATTTTTCGATATTTTATTACCTTTTACTGTTAAACTATTAAATTGAAGTTTTAAGAAATGTTATTTCTTGATAAATTCCGTAAAATGATTAAAAATTAGTGTAAGAATTGTTACATGATGTTTATTTTTTATTTACTACATTTTTCAGAGACTTTTAAGAAGGTGTCCATCTTGGGGCCACTTATTTTTAAACCGAAAATTTGAACAATTAGAAAAAATGCTTTAAAAAATTTTTATGTTCAAAATAAAATTTTATCCCTGTGGCTATAAGTTACCTTATAAATTGTACTTTCATCTGGTATAAAAAATTTTAATATATTTTTTCCGCCATAGACCTGAAAAAGTATCTTTCTATTGCCTATTTTGGTCCGCTAAAGTGACACTTTATGAGGCAGTTTCTGTTTTTGGTTACTGCGCATGACAACTGCCGTAAAAAGTCTTTTTATGGCAGTTGTCATGCGCAGTAACCAAAACGCAGACACATTTTACGGCAGTTGTTATGCGCATATGAAAAGAGCCATTTATATTAGAATATCAAAGATGGATGCGTATTATATGTGAAAACTTATTAAATAAAAGGGTATGGAAGGTTTTTTAATATGTTTAATACGAATATTACGTGGTATTACGTAGATAACTGCAAGTGACGCGTTACTTCCCATCACTGAAATTCGCAAAGCTGTCAAAGGTGCAAAGCAAATTTTTCAAACACTGTTGTTCGTAACAAATTGTCAAAATAAGTGCAAAAAGTTTAAAATGAGTGATCAGACTGATGATTTAATATTTTCATTGACGCCACCAGAGTTGTGTGTTAAAGCAAAACAAGTGGCTGACGATCTATTACCAGCAAAGTCAAAAGCAAATTATGAGTACAGTTTTGATCGATTCCTAACCTGGCAGAAAGAACAAAAAACTAATTCTTTCTCTCAAAGAGTAATATTAGCTTATTTTTCTGAGTTAGCAGAAAAATGGAAGTCTTCAACTCTTTGGAGCGAATTTTCAAAATTATCAAAAATGTTGAAAATCAAAAATAACGTCGATATGGGAAGCTACGAAGAGTTAAAATCTTTTTTAAAAAAACAAGCAGTTGGATACAGGGCCAAAAAATCTAATACTCTAACTGCGAAAAATGTCGAAGAATATTTAAATAAAGCTCCTGACACCACATGCTTGGCGATTAAGGTAAATTTTTTTAATAAATTGTGTTAATTTCTTATTTATGAAAGTAATAGTAAAAGCGTCTTAAAAAACAATGTAGAATATAAACTATAGCTTAATAAATATAAATATTAATAAATAAATAAGAATAAATATAAATTGTAGCTTTTAAATTCATAAAAGTAATTAATTAAATTTTGATTTATTTATTTTAAAAACTAATAATTTTGTAATTTGTTATTTGCTTTTCTTATCGGTAAAAATTATAGAGTAAACTGTATTAGTTTCTTTTCTGCATTATGTTTTGAATATTTTTATGTTGAATTTTAAGGTTGCAATGATTTTCGGAGTTTTCGGGGCATTACGAAAGGACGAGTTAATTAAAGTTGAGACAACTCATCTTAGTACTTATTACGATACTAAAGACATCGAGAAGAAGAATCCCATATTACTTGTCAAAATTCCAGATACTAAAACCCATGAAGAACGAGAGTTTACAATAAAAGGACACTTTTACGACTTTTATAAGAAATACAGTGATTTGAGACCGCAAAAAACACCTCATAATCGCTTTTTTTTAAATTTTCAAAAAGGAAAGTGTACGGTGCAACCGATTGGAGAGAAAAAATTCGGTTCAATGCCCAAGGAAGTTGCTGAATTCCTAAAATTGCCAAATCTTAAATCCTATACGGGGCACTCTTTCAGAAGGACTTCGGCAACGTTACTCGCAGAAAGTGGAGCTGATATCTTAACCTTGAAGCGACATGGCGGCTGGAAGTCATCTTCAGTTGCTGAAGGTTATGTAGATAGCTCCATGTTTAGCAAGAATAAGATTTCTGATCAAATTGCATCAGAAATAAATCTGAATCCAGACGATTTAGGACCGACTGAACCACCAAAACGAATAAAAATAAATAATTCGAATGTGCCATCAACATCAAGGGAAATCAATGCGTCTCAAAATTCGGTTATTACAAAAGGACAACTTACTTTTAATTTTACCAACTGTTCTAATATTACATTCAATTTCGTTAAAGACAACTAAATTCGTTATTTACAAATCAAATTTTCATATGTAAAAAAGATTAAAATATGATACTAAAAATTTAATTTCAAATAAATTTGTTTATAAAATGTCAATTTTTGCCTCACTTTTTCATGTCAATGGCGGAAAAAATAGCGTATGTGGCTCGCACTCCAGCAATTTTTAGGTTCGAATGAGGATTTCAATACTCGCTGCCAGTGCGACTTCGGTTCAACTTGGCTCGCCTTCGGTTCGACTTGACTCGCCTTCGGTTCGACGACCTTCGGTCGTCGCACCTACGTCTCGTCTTCATCTCACCTACGTCTCACCTTCGTCTCACTCTCGTCGCACTGACGACTTGTCTTGAAAACCTCATCCTCACCTAAAAAGTTTAGCTTTACGTGCATGCCACATAATATACTATTTTTTGGTTTGGATTCTACAGCAATAAATCGAAAATATGTCCAACTTGGGGCCCTCTTCTCTATATAATAGTTCTATTCCTTAGAAAATTACCTTGAAAACAAGCATAGAAACTTAAAAAAACCATCGTTATTTCGTCAGAAATTGGAATGTTTCTGAAACAGTACATAATCCACATTTTTAAATATATTTAAATGAAAAATCGAGCAAGTACGAGTTACACTCGTACCAAGTCGAAGGGTTCCGTATCTTTCTAATTTTTATTCAATTATATGAGGTAGAGATTTAAAATTTTCCACTGGGATATCAGTTTTAAAAATAATTTTTATTATAGGTACACTAAATAAAATTTTATTGGTACAAATTTTTAGCACTATAAGCCAAAACTTTTGCAGCTGGGGGGGGGGCAGGGTCATTTTTCAAATGAGTTTTAAAAAAAAAGGAATTAACCAATTATATTTTGATTTTTATAATAAAAATAACACGAATTTTGGCTTGTAAATTCTATAAAGACGAACATTAACAAACTTCTATATATTTTCTCTATAATCTACACGTCAAACTACATATGTGACGATTTCTGGTGAAAGGGACCTTACGCGACAATATCATTAGGCTCAGTATTCCGTTGCGCAGTGCACGTAAAGTGAGCCTAATGTTCTTGTTGCGTAAGGTCCCTTTCACCATAAATCATCACATATGTGTACTAAATTTTAGCATCCTAAGTCAAATAGTTTAAAAGATTAGAAGGGGGGAGCATGGTCATTTTTTCGAATTTTTTTAAAAAAAATCGTACTTTTTGGCTAATAAACATTATAAAGACCGTCTTTACGACAGTTCTTTATAATTTTCCTGTAATCTACACGTAAATCTACATATGTGTACAAAATTTTATCATCCTCAGTCAAAAAGTTTGGAAGATTAGAAGGGGGACATGGTCATTTTTTCGAATTTTTTTCAAAAAACTCGTACTTTTTGGCTAGTAAACACTATGAAGACAGCCTTTACGAAAGTTCTCTATAATTTTTCTGTAATCTACACGTAAATTTACATACGTGTACCAAATTTCAGCATCCTAAGTCAAATAGTTTGGAAGTTTGGGGGGGGGGGGGGATATGGTCATTTTTTTGCATGTTAGGGCCAAAAAAATGGTTTTTGCTGGATTTCGGCATGTTCATGAGCTCGAATCGCGTTTTTCATATAATTTTCGTAAATTCAAGATGAAATTACATATGTGTACCAAATTTGAAGACTCTAGCTCATATAGTTTAGAAGTTAGAGGGGGTGCGAAAACAGACACACATAGTGATTTTAATAGGGTTCCGTTTTACGGTACTGAAGCCTAAAATAGACTAAATCACTTCACTCATGTCTTATTTTCTGAAGAATTTCATCTACTTTTAAGAAATGAAAATAATTTTTTTTTAACTATTATACTTTGTACGCTTAAGAATTTTTTTAATTTTTAAAAAAATGGGGGACGCATAAATTTATACCGATTGACATTTGATCGACTGGACATTTGGACGAAGGGCGTTTGGACGAATTGACATTTGGACGAAATGACATTTGGACGAATCGACATTTTGACGAAAGGACATTTGGACGAATCGACATTTGGACGAAAGGACATTTGGACGAAAGGACATTTGGACGAATAGACATTTGGACGAATCGACATTTTGACGAAAGGAAATTTGGACGAATCGACATTTTGACGAAAGGACATTTGGACGAATCGACATTTGGACGAAAGGACATTTGGACGAATCGACATTTTGACGAAAGGATATTTGGACGAATCGACATTTGGACGAAAGGACATTTGAACGAATCGACATTTTGACGAAAGGACATTTGGACGAATAGACATTTGGACGAAATGACATTTGGACGAATCGACATTTTGACGAAAGGACATTTGGACGAATCGACATTTTGACGAAAGGATATATGGACGAATAGACATTTAGACGAAAGGACATTTGGACGAATCGACATTTTGACGAAAAGACATTTGGACGAATCGACATTTTGACGAAAGGACATTTGGACGAATCGACATTTTGACGAAAGGACATTTGGACGAATCGACATTTTGACGAAAGGACATTTGGACGAATCGACATTTTGACGAAAGGACAATTGGACGAATCGACATTTAGACGAAAGGACATTTGGACGAATCGACATTTAGACGAAAGGGCATTTGGACGAATCGACATTTTGACGAAACGACATTTGGACGAATCGACATTTAGACTAAAGGACATTTGGACGAATCGACATTTAATCGAAACGACACTTGGACGAATCTTTTTTGAAATATAAGTTTACTCTCTATGTTGTACGTGTTCATGGTTTTTAAATTTTTAATTATTCCAAGTTTTGACGGGGTTCAGTTTGTTTCCGAGAGATGGAGCTGGAAGTATTAAAATTGTGTATAAAATGAAATTTTTATATTTTTTGATAATTTTTAGGTAATTTACCAACAGATTAACTAAATTTTAATACTTCTAGCTCCATCTCTCGGATAAACACTGAACCCTATCAACACTTGGAATATGTGATAATTGGAAACCATGAACAAGTACAACATAGAGAGTAAACTTATATGCCAAAAAAGATTCGTCCAAGTGTCGTTTCGTCAAAATGTCGTTTCGATTAAATGTCGATTCGTCCAAATGTCCTTTCTTCAAAATGTCGATTCGTCCAAATGTCGTTTCGTCAAAATGTCGATTCGTCCAAATGTCCTTTCGTCAAAATGTCGATTCGTCCAAATGTCTTTTCGTCAAAATGTCGATTCGTCCAAATGTCTTTTCGTCAAAATGTCGATTCGTCCAAATGTCCTTTCGTCTAAATGTCGATTCGTCCAAATGTCCTTTCGTCAAAATGTCGATTCGTCCAAATGTCCTTTCGTCAAAATGTCGATTCGTCCAAATGTCCTTTCGTCAAAATGTCGATTCGTCCAAACGCCCTTCGTCCAAATGTCCAGTCGATCAAATGTCAATCGGTATAAATTTATGCGTCCCAAAAATGGGTGGTCTGACAAATTCGGCCGGTACTGTACCTATATATGAGTCTAGATCATAAATTTTTTCACTCATACCCGCTTTACTGGCAGCTTCTTTTACATTTAACACAAATCTATCCCATCTTTCTTGTACGTTTGTATCTTTCTCTTTAGTTCCCCAAAATTTCTTTAATTTTTTATAATATTTACCTTCTTTGGTATCGTACCACAATAACTTTTCTCCTATTAATTTTTCTTTTTGCTTTCTTTTTTCTTTAACTTATTTTACTCATTCCCCTTTTAAACGAATTCAAAACGTTACCTTGAGCTGGTTAGATTCCACTTGACTTTCTACTTTTAGAGGACTAATAGGGTTAATTCGATTGTCTTCTTTAACCCCTTGACTGTGCTGATGAAAAATCATAAAGTGGGCTAAAACTGTGCAGCCACTTCCAATTTTATATAACTTTGTACTAGGGGGTTTTTCGGGTCGCTGAGTACGAATTTGAAGTCAAATTTCAAAAATTTAAAATGGCGGATCCAATATGGCAGCCAACCATTTTGAAAAAATTAAAATCCCAACATTTTAAGATTTTCAAAAAATTTTGCGGCCATATTGGATCCGCCATTTTGAATTTCGGGAATTTAACTTCAAATTCGTACTCAGCGACCCGAAAAACCCCCCCTAGTACCAAGTTTTATAAAAATTCCTTAAGCCAGTCTCTAGTTTTCAATGTTTTCATCATGACGTGTATACACGTCATCCAAAGTCAAAGGATTAATAATTAAATAATCAAGTAGGGGAGAGTTGCCAATAATGTACCGGGTTTTTTTTTTCAAAGTCATAGTATTTATTCAATTTTACCAATTCCAAGCACTTCTTTGCATCAGTATAAAACTACAACACTTCTCTAGGTAATGCACACATATTATACCCGATTTATTTTGATTAAAAATCTCTCTCTCTCTCTCTCTCTCTCTCTCAATCGCAAGGGTTTGACAAAAGTTAATATTAAGTTACTGGATCTTATAGTAGACTCTCTGACGATTAATTTGACCTATATAACTTTTAATTTTGATAACCCTAACCCAGTATAAAACTACCACAAAGTTGCCCCCTTTTTAAAATTTTGCACCTACACGCACTTTGCTCAAGTAAAATCCATGTCTGACATCTTTATCAATAGAAATAGTTATTATTATTTATCTCAAGTATTAATTAATGTTTAATTAATTATTTTACGAATATTTTTAACTATTTGACAATTGTTTAAACAATTAATTTTTTCTAAAAAACCATTCAAATGACTTTTGTATGTGTACACTTTTATGTTTCTTATGTTTAAACAAATTAATCAGCTTAAAGGCACACTTACAAAATAAGTCAAAACCACCTAATTCCATTTGTAACTGCTAGTTTTTTTATTTTTACATATGGTGGATTTCACGTCAACTGTCCAGCCAAAAATAAAAATTTTGTTTAATCCTTTCCCAATTTTTGTTATGAGTTGTCTTATAGATAAGTAATTTATCAACCAAATATTTTTGGATTATATAAAAAATTGCCCGAGAGGGAGGGGGTTAAAGTTTTGAACTTTTTGTTAAGACGCTCTCATTTGTTTATTTATTGAGCTTAAAAAAAATGATAAAAAAATTTTTTGGTACATGATTTTTGTAGATTTTTTCATCAGCTTTCGATTGGCGTGGTCTATTTTAAATTTTTTTTTTATTTTGACCAAAATTTTTGAAAATTAAAAATAAATTTCATTTTTTTTGTCTTCGGGCTCGTTTTATTTATTTTATTTTATTTTTAAAAGAAAGCTGAGATTTTTTCCTACTAAATATGTAATTTTCAAAAAATCCTTTTTTTTTGTTTTTGAGAAATTTAATGTTGAAGTTAACGCGCCACATCAAGGCGAAGTCTCACTCTACCGCCCCGCTTGTTGCTGTGCGCTGTTTGCATCATTACGTGGATATTTAATTATTCTAACCCTTAATTAAACTTTTCTCTGCATTTTACAGTGCTGAGACTGACATGAAAACAATTAAGTGCCTGCACCATAGTTCTTTTGTTTATTTTTTTATGTTTAAATTTTTTTGGTAATTTTTTGATATTGGTTTCTCATAGAGAAAGTATTGTTTTACCTCCACAGGATCGATTGAGATTTTCTGGAATATCTTGACATATTTTGAACTCAGGATGTCAAAAATGATGTTTTTAAAAAATGTCTTGCTTATGTGTGCGTGTAGTTATGTATGTTAAGATTATGTTAGGCTCTGTATTTCGAAAACAATAATTTAAAGCAATGTTTTTTTGAGAGATTCTAGGTCTTTAGAGGTGACAAATTATGCCCTACTTTTGAGTCTGATGTATCACTTCTAACTACATTTTTTGAAATTTAAACATTTTGAAAAAAATTTTTAAAAAATGTACATATTTTTTGAAAACAGTAAAATCAGATTATTTTATTTTTTTTATCTTTTTAAAAATGCATCGATTAAGCTCTTAGTGATCCTTTTAGTGCAAATTGATAAAAAGTTATTAATATTCTATAAACAAAAAATATTGATAATTATGTTCTTTAACAATTTTATTTTTATATTTTGTTGTTTTTTTAATATATTTCTGACTACTTGTAGGTCACTAAAAATTAATCAAATGAGCTCTTTGCGCACGGTCTAATGTAATGTTATTCAGAGTTATTATTGTTTAAAAAAAATTAAGTTTCGTAACTTACGGAATCTTATTTACATTTTATAAGAAATTATATATACACCTATTTTGCGGAGAGTTTAAAACCACATTGATTGGTATGCATATCTTGTCCCCCTTAAAGACCTATAATTTCGCAAAAAAAACATTGTTTTAACTATTATTGTTTTCGAAATATAGAGCCTAACATAATCTTAACATACATAACTACATGCACACATAAGCAAGACATTTTTTAAAAACATCATTTTTGACATCCTGAGTTCAAAATATGTCAAGATATTTCAAAAAATTTCAATTGATCCTGTAGAGGTAAAACAATACTTTCTCTATGAGAAACCAATACCAAAAAAATTTAAACATAAAAAAATAAACAACAGAACTATAGTGCAGGCACTTAATTGTTTTCATGTCAGTCTCAGCACTGTAAAATGCAGAGAAAAGTTTAATTAAGGGTTAGAATAATTAAATATCCACGTAATGATGCAAACAGCGCACAGCAACAAGCGGGGCGGTAGAGTGAGACTTCGCCTTGACGTGGCGCGCTAACTTAAACATTAAATTTCTCAAAAACAAAAAAAAGGGTTTTTTGAAAATTACATATTTTGTAGGAAAAAATCTCAGCTTTCTTTTAAAAATAAAATAAAATAAATAAAACGAGCCCGAAGACGAAAAAAAATGAAATTTATTTTTAATTTTCAAAAATTTTTGTCAAAATAAAAAAAAAATTTAAAATAGACCACGCCAATCGAAGGCTGATGAAAAAATCTACAAAAATCATGTACCAAAAAATTTTTTTATCATTTTTTTTAAGCTTAATAAATAAACAAATGAGAGCGTCTTAACAAAAAGTTCAAAACTTTAACCCCCTTCCTCTCGGGCAATTTTTTATTTAATCCAAAAATATTTGGCTGATAAATTACTTTCCTATAAGACAACTCATAACAAAAATTGGGAAAGGATTAAACAAAATTTTTATTTTTGGCTGGACAGTTGAATTGAAATCCACCATATATCTGTAAAATGCTTCAAAAAAATATTCATTACAAAAGTATAAAAACGTGATTTACTACATCGTATGGTTTTCCAAGTATGTACTTTGAAGTTGTCGCAAATCTGTGCCTTTAAAATTAGACAAGGTTTATGTATTGTTTTTTTAATAACTATGTTCACCTGAGCTTTGAATTCTAACGTCAAAAATAAACAAAAAACACAAGGTTTTTAGGTAATTTAATGCCCTTTTTTATATATTAACAAAATATAGCAAAATCTTTTTTTATTAGTATTTACTGTTTCATTAGATTCAAAAATATCTTGACATTTCAGGAAGTGTATAGCCGTAACGTAACATCAAAAATTTTTTTTTCCGTCTAACTTTTAAAGCATTTGATAAAAACAAATTACATTCACATCATCTAATTTATTGAAAGATGTTTGATAAAAATATATAAGTAACACATCTGTGCTTTCGAATTTGAAAAATTTACTTTTTTTTGTCAAAGTGTCCCTGTTTTTTAGATTTGCCCATATGATAAGTAAAAAAGCTTTTGCAATGTAAGAAGAAAAATTAAAAAATATTATTTCAAAAAAAGTAATTATAAAATGTAATGGAGATAAAGAGAATATCGAATGTGACGCATATAAATTTTTACCATGAATTAAAAATCTTTGAAACTATACCACTTATGTCACTCAAAATATTAATTAAAATAATTTAATACCAAAGTGTTAATAACAAATAGATTCTCTTAAAAAACTCATTTTGTTTATATTTAAAAATCTATTAATAAAAAAAGAATTACAAATTGTTTTCTTAAATATTGTATCATAACACTAAAAAATATACTTTTAATTGTTTGAATTTTGATTAAATAATTCTATTTTAATGTTTAATATTCTATTAATTTATTATTTATTTATTTAAATTACATTAATTTAAGTTTAAAGTTATTTAAAAAATATAGTAATTCAAGAATTAATATGGCTTTACAAAATTTATTCAACTTTATTTCAAATTTAATATCTTTGAATTTAATTTTGATAAACATTTTTAAATTAAATCGTAATAGTGGGAAATCTTAAGTGATTAACTTCAATCTTAACATAAAAAAAAACCTCTTTACTGCGTCGTTGTAAAATAGACCGTTCATAACCCAGAATTAAATTGTATAGTAGAATGTTATATATTAATTTTAGGTTTGTTTAAAATCATCGAGCAACCGGCTCTAGATGATTTTCGCTGGACTGACCCTTATATAAATGTGTATGGAATAATAAAATTCGCGGATAAAATACCAAAGCAACCAGTGGCGGTTTTACGTGGGGGCAATTGGGGCGACCGCTTCCCCCCCAGAATCTTATATTTGTATAAGAGAGAGAGAGAGAGAGAGAGAGAGAGAGAGAGAGAAATAGCACTGTGGTGCTATCTCTTTTTATTTCATACATCGCCCCTCCCGAACATTGTGCCTAAAGCCGCCCCTGAAAGCGACAAAGCTTCAATGCTAGTTGAAAGCTCGACCGCGCACTCGAACACCATGCATTCTCACTGTAAAAACTTTTTAACAACGACGAATATGGGACATTTCATATGAGATTAAAGTTGAAGTCTGCAATTTTTTTGAAATTTTGACTACAAATAGTATGCAGTGTGCTAAATAAGTGTACCAAGTTTCGATTTGATATTGTTTTTATTTTTCAATATATTAGCAATAACAAATTTAAGTAATTTTTTTTTTCATTCAATCATAACTTTTTTGCTATTGAAAATACACTAAAATGTTAAATACATTTTTTCTTTAAAAAAGTTTGAATTTTTAGGAAAAAAATTTTTTGTTTACAAAATTATAATTTTTTCATTATTTATTTAAAAAACAAATAATTTTTTTAATTTTTAAAGCTGTTCTTAAGCAATTTCAGATCTGAAAAAAATTGTGAATATTATTTATGATATAATTAAAAACATATTAAAATTTGGTGAGTACGTTATTTTTCATTTTCGAGATAAAAATCTTTGAAGTTGACATTGCGCGCCAACCCCCTACGTACGCATCGTTTCACAACTGCCATGCCAGCAGTCATTACGCTTAATGGATTATCATTAGGCTAATTTGGATATAATGATTTTTTTATTTTCTCTTTCTTTTTATAATGGTTTCCTGGAAATATGATAATTGTCTACATCATTTTTCTTCTTTGATGTGTCTAATGTCAGACCCTTTCCCACTTAGAGACTCAGTTTGTCTCGAACTTTTATCTCGAGAAGTTGCAAGTAAAGTTGTAGTTTCTGCAGTAAAAGTGTATATAAAATGGGAAAAGCTACTAAACTTTGTTGTAATCCGTTTAATTGAAATAAACATAAAAACGTTAGTAAAAATATTCAATTGACAACCCCGAGTATGAGAAGTGTATGCACTACACTTAGAGATGGCGACTACTTTTGTTCAAATTGCAGATTGAGGATACTACGTTTGAATTCTTCTGGACAATCCCAGGTATCTTTTACAAATAATATTGATAATTCACTGCAAAATATACCGATTCACTCCAAAGAAAGCGATCAGGAACTACATCTTTCTGAAATTGAAAGTTTACTTGGGAGTGATGAGGAATATTTAAACGATGATTTTGAAAAAGAAGTGCTAATTGACTTAAAAGATAAAATTTCAAAGTGTAATAATTATGATGATAAAATTCATTTTTTAACTTTTGTTCCAAGTTCATGGCCTGATAGTAAAATTGTTAATACATTTAATGTAACTTATTATTTAGCTATGAAGGCGAAACGCACTCGGGAACAGTTCGGATTTGCTTCATATCCAAAGAAAAGAGTTTCTGAAAAATTTAACGATATTGATCTGAATCATATAAAACAATTTTACTACAGTGATGAAATTAGTAGGTTAATGCCTGGACAAAAAGATTGCATTTCTGTGAAAAATCAGACGACGGGGAAACGACAGTGTTTACAAAAGAGATTGGTTTTATGTAATTTGAAAGAAGCGTATGCCCTTTTTAAAGATTTAAATTCTGATATTAATATAGGTTTTACTAAGTTTACTCAATTGCGACTAGAAGAATGTGTTTTAGCTGATCACAAAGGAACTCACAACATTTGTGTCTGTGAGATACATCAAAATTTTAAATTAATGTTTTCAGAAGGCCTAAAACCAATTTTAAATGAATATTCAGTAGCTTCTTATCGTGATTTTTTAAATGAAATGTTGTGTGAGATTCCAAATGCGTCGTGTCATTTTTTAAAGTGCAAAGCTTGTCCAGGTTTTTCTTTACTTGAAAAGGAATTAGAATCACTTTTTCAAAAACATTCAATTCGTTCAGTGTCCTATCCACAATGGACTAATACCGACCGTTGTTCTATAGAAAAAGTCACTGAAGATGCTAAAGAATTCATTAAAAAACTAGGCCTAAAAGCAAATAAATTACTGGATCATCATTTCATTGTTAAAAGTCAGAGCGCTTTTTTAAAAAATTTAAAAAGTAATCTGGAATTTGGACAATTTGTGGTCATTGGAGATTTTTCACAAAACTACTTTCCAATAGTTCAAGACTCGATACAGAAACAATACTGGAATAACCATCAAATAACTGTTCATCCTTTCGTTATTTATCGTTCAGAGCATGACGAAAACAATCAACCAAAATATGATAGCATAGTTATGATTTCTGAAAGTACGACTCACAATGCTGTTTCGGTTCATTTATTTTTAAGAAAATTAATTGAGAAACTTATTTCTATGTATTGCTTACAAAACATCAAAAAAATTTATTATTTTTCTGATGGTGCTGCATCGCAGTATAAAAATAAATTTAATTTTATTAATTTAGCTTACCATTCACAAGATTTTTTTGGGATTGAGGCTGAGTGGCATTTTTTTGCAACTTCGCACGGAAAAAATGCTTGTGGTGGAATTGGTGGGACAGTTAAAAGGTATGCTGCCCGTGAAAGTCTAAGAAGAACTACCGATAATTTTATTGTAAATGCAAAAACATTTTTTGATGTTGTAAGCAATGGTATAAGTAGTGTTAAATTTGAATTTTGTACTAGTGAAGATCATAAAGAAGAAGACAATATTTTGGTTGATCGGTTTCAGAAAGCTCTTACAATAAAAGGTACAAAAAGTTTCCATAGCTTTGTGCCAATGGAAAATGGTCATTTATTGTGTAAAAAGATTTCTATATTTCAAGACTCAGAAGGTTCTGTGAATAAAGTTATGTATTAATTCTAATATTTATTGCAAACTGTAATTTTATTAAATTTGAAAGTAAATTTAGAGTTCAATTACTTCCATTTTTTCAATCTAATTTTATCCTTTTCTTCCACTGGCCTTACATCCTTTACTAAAGGAGAGGTAAATGAGTTGCATTTAAATAACATATGTTTTAAATGTTAAGTTTACTACATACGTAATTTAAAATCAGCGAGAAAAAGGTTGTACCTCACAGTAAAGGGCGGAGGCTGGGGCCCTTTATTTCCTATCCTATAAATATTAGTTAAATTTCACTTTAGAAAAATTTAGACATTTTTAAATTAAAAAATACCGTACTATTAAGAAAAAATAATTTAATGAGTATAAGGACAGAACATTAAGCGTAATGACTGCTGGCATGGCAGTTGTGAAACGATGCGTACGTAGGGGTCAGCGCGCAATGTCAACTTCAAAGATTTTTATCTCGAAAATGAAAAATAACGTACTCGCCAAATTTTAATATGTTTTTAATTATATCATAAATAATATTCACAATTTTTTTCAGATCTGAAATTGCTTAAGAACAGCTTTAAAAATTAAAAAAATTATTTGTTTTTTAAATAAATAATGAAAAAATTATAATTTTGTAAACAAAAAATTTTTTTCCTAAAAATTCAAACTTTTTTAAAGAAAAAATGTATGTAAGATTTTAGTGTATTTTCAATAGCAAAAAAGTTATGATTGAATGAAAAAAAAATTACTTAAATTTGTTATTGCTAATATCTTGAAAAACAAAAACAATATCAAATCGAGACTTGGTACACTTATTTAGGACACTGCATACTATTTGTAGTCAAAATTTCAAAAAAATTGCAGACTTCAACTTTAATCTCATATGAAATGTCCCATATGTCAAAATCGGTTAACCCACATATTCTGCATATGTTATAGGTGCGAGAAATAAAAAATTAAAAATTAAATTTTTCGAAAATATCACACGGGTTAACCCCCTTAAAAGCGATAACACTCTGACACACAAAAAAACGGTATGATGCAGAGGGCAGTCAAAAATATTCCTAGGTTTTTGAGGTCGCTGAATCCGAATATGACTACAAAAACGTTGGGTCCTTGCCCATTTTCCCCCTAGCCTTCTTCTCACACCTCACGGGGGTGACATTTCATTTTTTCAAAAAAAGTTGAAAAGGGTATCTATTCCCATATATTTTTGGGCGCTGAAACCGAAAAAGACCGGCAAAAACAAATTCTCCCCCTCCTTCGCCCCTAACACCCCCTGGGAGGGAGTTCGATTTTCGAATTTGACGAAAAGTTTAGTTCGGTGTCTATTCCTACGTTTTTTAAATCACTGAAATTAAAAAAGACCACCAAAAACAAAATGCCCCTTCTCTCTTCTCTTATTACCCCCTGGAGGTTGGAAATAAAAATTGTACAAAAAGTCGTGTTCGGTGTCTATTTCCATGTTTTTTGGGGTGCTGAAACCGTAAAAGGCGACTAAAAATAAATTCGTCCTCTCATTCTCCCTCCTACAAGGTATTAATGGGTGATAAAGGGGGAACTTGTTTTTGGTGGCCTTTTGCGGTTTCAGCGCCAAAAAAAAATGGGAATAGACACCGTACACGACTTTTTTGTGTAATAAACATTCCAGCACGCTCTTAGTAAGTATATAGAGGTGAAGGAGGAAGGGGAAATTGGTTTTGGTGGTCTTTTTTGGTTTCAGCGTCCCTAAAAACATAGAAATCGACCCTCTACTGGACTTTTTGTGAAATTCACTTAAAGATAAATTTATCATAAAAAAGTGATTTTCGAAAAAAATAAACTTGTGCGGATTCTACACAAACTGCTTTAATTAAATAAATTAAGTTTTTATTTTCTACAATTATTCCAATAACCGCAACAAAACTTTTTTTTTAATTATCAATCTGAAAAATTGAAAATATTGTTAATATCTATATTCTTATGATATTTTTAATTGCATATAACCTAGTATATTGTGAAAAATAAAAATCTGCCAGAAAATACGGTTTTAAGAGTTAAATTTGAAAAATGTGAACTTACTGTGTAGAGCGCTGCCACTACTGAGCGTCCACCATGTGGAAAATTTCAAAGACGTTTTTCTCAAAAACGCTTGAGAAGCGCATCGAACTGCTTTGCCATAGTTCAAGGTACATTATGTACTAAAATTTAGCAAAGTATTCATTTTTTTAAAAAACACCACGTCCCAAGGTCCCCTTGTTAGATCAAGATAGAAGCTTAGTAGTGCAGGGGGCCACGCCGCGTCTTGCTTGCGCAACTACGTGAGGTTGTACATAAACTCTAATATCTCGGGACCTAATAAAGTCTCAATTAATTTTTTTTTTAAATTAAAGGTAAATTCATAAGGAATTTAATAATATTAATAAAATATTTGTCAGAGAGGAGAATGTAAATAAAAAATTTAATAAAAATTTTTTTTTTATTGATTTTATTTTTATTTAAAAGTATATATTTTTACCTAAAACATGCGTAAGTTTCATCAAAATCCATTTGTAATATTTTAAGATATAAACAATTTTGATAAATGAATGTTGATATTCAAAATGGCGTATCTTCTATAATCAGTATGATACCACGAAGTTTCAAGAAAATCGATGAACCATTTGACAACTCTGATAGTTCTGACGTGAAAAGGTCCAGACGAAAAGACATTTTTAGAAAAACGTGTTGCAATATGTAAGCCAATTTAAGTAGTTTTCACTCTTATATTCCCTTTAAAACTAAAAAAATTAAATTTATTTATTTTATTTTTTTGAAAATACATACGGGTTGACAAAAGCCATTTAGAAAATACAAAATGAGTTAAGATCCAATTGTTAGGCCACACTATTGAAATCATATGAAACATAAAGAGTTAATAAACACCGCTAGATTGTTATTCAAAAAGTCTAATTTGTCACTATATTGTATCCCCTTAGTATAAAGTCGCAATGAGATTGAATTTTTAGCAAAATTAGTTTTACGAACAGGAATATAAAAAGGTACAAAACTGATCTTTGTATTTAAAAATTTTTGAAACAGATTTCAAATTTTAATGATGGTTAAAATACTAGCTATCAGGAAAAAAAATTGCTGTAAAGGATCAAAACTTCTTAGAAACAACATTTTTGGGAAGGAAAAACGTCCTATTTTCCGCATCGCTTAATTACAAACTTTTTAAATTGATGCAATTTTGATTTATAATAGCTCATTTTCTTCAGAAATAGATTATCTACAAATTCACGGAAGCAAATTTTCAAAAAAATGCACTGTTTTTTTAATACACTAGAACTCCTATCGAGCGGATAGCTCGGGTAAGTGTCCGCTCGATATGAAAGGTCACCTTGACGTGTTAAATGAATGTAGCTCAACTTCTTTCTTCTCCCCTCGTCCCGTGAATTGACTACTGTTTCCGCTCGATAGGAGTCCGCTCTATAGGAGTTCTAGTGAACATATATTCAACAAATGAAGTGCAATTTTGTGATACAAATAATTATATTTAAAAAACGGTGCAATTCTTTGAAAATTCGCATCCGTGAATTTGCAGATAATTTATTTCTGAAAATTAATTTTGAATACTGAAGATAAACTAACGTTAAAATTTGAAATTTGTTCGCATTTACTTTTTTTAGTTTTAAGTGGAATATAAGAGTGAAAACTACGTGTACCTCAAACTGGCTTACATATGGGGGATTTCACGTCAACTGTCCAGCCAAAAAAAAAATTTTGTTTAATCCTTTTCCAATTTTTGTTATGAGTTGTCTTATAGGTAAGTAATTTGTTAGCCAAATATTTTTGGATTATATAAAAAATTGCCCGAGAGGGAGGGGGTTAAAGTTTTGAACTTTTTGTTAAGACGCTCTCATTTGTTTATTTATTGAACTTAAAAAAAATGATAAAAAAATTTTGTGGTACATGATTTTTCTAGATTTAATCATCAGCTTTCGATTGGCGTGATCTATTTTAAATTTTTTTTTTATTTCGACCAAAATTTTTTAAAATTAAAAATAAATGTCACTTTTTTTCGTTTTCGGGCTCGTTTTATTTTTTTTATTTTTAAAAGAAAGCTGAGATTTTTTCCTACAAAATATGTAATTTTCAAAAAACCGTTTTTTTTGTTTTTGAGAAATTTAATGTTGAACTTAGCGCGCCACGTCAAGGCGAAGTCTCACTCTACCGCCTCGCTTGTTGCTGTGCGCTGTTTGCATCATTACGTGGATATTTAATTATTCTAACCCTTAATTGAACTTTTCTCTGCATTTTACAGTGCTGAGACTGACATGAAAACAATTAAGTGCCTACACTATAGTTCTTCTGTTTATTTTTTTATGTTTAAATTTTGTTGGTAATTTTTTGATATTGCTTTCTTATAGAGAAAGTATTATTTTACCTCCACAGGATCGATTGAGATTTTCTGAAATATTTTGACATATTTTAAACTCAAAATGTCAAAAATGATGTTTTTAAAAAATGTCTTGCTTATTTGTATATGTAGTTATGTATGTTAAGATCATGTTAGGCTCTATGTTTGGAAAATAATAATAGTTAAAACAATTTTTTTTTTGGAGAGATTATAGGTCTTTAAGGGGGACAAATTAATATCCTACTTTTGAGTCTGATCTATCACTTCTAACTACATTTTTTTGAAATTTAAACATTTTGAAAAAAAAAATTTCGAAAATGTACATATTTTTTGAAAACAGTAAAATCAGATTATTTTATTTTTTTTATCTTTTTAAAAATGCATCAATTAAGCTCTTAGCGATACTTTTAGTGCAAATTGATGAAAAGTTATTAATATTCTATAAACAAAAAATATTAAAAATTATGTTCTTTAACAATTTTATTTTTATATTTTGTTGCTTTTTTAATATATTTCTGACTACTTGTAGGTCACTAAAAATTAATCAAATGAGCTCTTTGAGAACGGTCTAATCTAATGTTATTCAGAGTTATCATTGTCAAAATAGAAAATTAAGTTTCGTAACTTACGGAATCTTATTTACATTTCATAAGAAACTATATACACCTATTTTGCGGAGAGTTTATAACCACATCGATTGGTATGCATAACTTGTCCCCCTTAAAGACCTATAATTTCGCAAAAAAAAAACATTGTTTTAACTATTATTGTTTTCGAAATATAGAGCCTAACATAATCTTAACATACATGCACACATAAGCAAGACATTTTTTAAAAACATCATTTTTGACATCCTGAGTTCAAAATATGTCAAGATATTTCAGAAAATGTCAATCGATCCTGTTGAGGTAAAACAATACTTTCTCTATGAGAAAGCAATATCAAAAAATTACTAACAAAATTTAAACATAAAAAAATAAACAAAAAAACTATAGTGCAGGCACTTAATTGTTTTCATGTCAGTCTCAGCACTGTAAAATGCAGAGAAAAGTTCAATTAAAAGTGAGAATAATTAAATATCCACGTAATGATGCAAAGAGCGCACAGCAACAAGCGGGGCGGTAGAGTGAGCTCAAATTTTCAGGGATTCTTCTAAGCACGTCCAGCTTTGGCATGAACTAGAAAAATAAAAATCCATTAATATTTAACCCTTTTTTTAAACAAATTAAGTTGTAAAAAAGGGTTAAAAAATGTAAACGTCCGACATTTTGTTTTATTTTTCATCGGAGTTAAAAGATCCTAGTTCATGCGATAACTATAGATAACGGTATCTACATGTTCATAAAAAATGTAGATTTATTTAATAATAGTATTCATATACAATTGTACAGTGTAAAAAAGTTATTTTGTTAATTCGCAAGTTTTTTGCAATTACGGACTAGATAGCCTGTGCTGGCTGTAGCTCACAGCTAACGCACCGAACCATGCAGTCCAAACTTCAAAAATTAATTTCTCAAAAATATGGAAAATACTATCTCTGCAAAGTTCAGCGTTTTTTAAGGACAGTTAAAGGTTTAATAAAAAAAAATGTTTATGCAATTCCATGAATGACTTCAAGTAAAAAAAAAGTATTAAAGAATCATTGTTTAAACAAATTACCTAAAAAGTTCATTTAAAAATTTTTTAAAATTATTTTATTAAAATTTGACATTTTCCCTACATTTTTTATATACAACATTTTTTTCTACCACCAATATCTTACAAGTTAAGAATTTTTTTAAAAAAAAGTGTTCAAAATATTTAAATAACAATATTTTGCAAAATAATTGAAATTTTGCAAAACACTTTGGCATGCTCAAAAGAGTCACAAATACTACAAAATATCAAAATATAAAAAAATTTAAGGATGACGTGGTACTCCGTTCATGGAATGCCCCAAGTGTCAAATTAACTGCATTATAGCTGAAATTATAGAGCTAAAACTTAACTCCGTCGCCGGCTATAAAATAAAGTTTTAGCGCTATATTTTGTAAGATATTTCAGTTAATGTGACATTTTTTTTATGTCTCATGTGATTTAATTGAAGATTGTTGAGTCTTATCAAATGGCTAGCGGAGTTTTTATAAATTCAAATTCATTTTATTATTTTTGAAGAGAAACATCGTGGTTTTAAAACTTCAAAAAATCGATCTTTTTAAAAAAAAATTATTTAATAGTATAGCATGTCAAGAATATTTTCCCCCAAATTTTTCTGTTCAAGTCGATAAAACTTTGTCTGAAGAATTTATTTTTGGTGTATATCAATGATATTCACCAGGTGTTTCATTCTTGTTTTTTTCAATTATTTGCTGATGACATGAAATGTTATCGTATAGTTGGAAGTCATCTCGATTGTGCTCTATTGCTGATGACCTTAACAATTTACTTACCTGGAGTGGACAAAACCGCTTACCTCTGAATATTGACAAGTGCTCAGTCATTACGTTCTCTAGGAAAAAGATTATACTGTATCATGACTACACTGCTGGAGACTCAGAACTCATGAGGGAATCTCAGGTTCGCGATCTGGGTATTATTTTATCTGATGATCTATCTTTCAATGGTCACATCTCGTTTATAGTGAATAAAGCTATGAAACAGCTCACTTTCATACGTAGAAATGCTTCTTCCTTCAGATCTCCTCTTGCACTTAATACTCTATATGTTTCATTAGTCAGGCCGCTTCTTGAGTTTTCCTCGGTTATCTGGTCTCCAACCTACGATGTTCATTTATCACGCTTAGAACGTGTACAAAATAGGTATCTGCGTTTTATGGCGAGACAGAAAGGTTTGTTTGTAGACAGACAATTATTCGACTATGCTCAATTTCGTACCGCGTTTAATGTACTACAGTTAGTTTTAAGACTCAATTACTACGACCTTTTATTTCTCTACAAGATTATTCACGGGCACATTGACTGTCCCGAAATTTTATCAAGACTACCGTTTCTAGCTCCAATTAAGTGTCTCTGAAAAATATCACTATTTTATACGCGTTTTTCTTCCACCAACTATGGCGCGAATTCACCGATTAATAGAATATGCAGAGAAGATCCGATTATGCGGCGTTACAATGATTTTTTCTCCTCTTATTATTATCTTATGTACTAGAGGGTTACTTAAGCCCGTGTATAAATAAATAAATAAATAAATAAATAAATAAATAAAGTTTTAAGTTAATCTGATTAGAACTCCAGGCGAGAGACAGAGAAAGTGAGAGAGAGAGAAATTTTTGTTTAAAGTTCGTTTTTTGAAGATTTTTAATCTATATAACCCCTTTAAGGTATTAGTCGCGTAAAATGTCTTAGTCAGATTTTTTTAAACTTTGTACCTGTATTCATGAGGTATTTATCTATGAAATGAGATCTATCCCATCAATTTTGACCACTTCTGAGCTTTAAAAAAAATTAACTTTATTTACTATAATTAATCTGTTGTTACAGTTCGCCTCTTTCCCTGGTTTTCTGTTTATCGAGTATTTTTATAAGACTCGAGAAACAAGAAAACCTAAGAAAAATCGGCCTTAAAGATTGCCCTGTGCCTTGCCCCGGGTTCCCTGAAAACCTGACTATTAGTTAATTTATGTTATTCTATTAACCCATTACTTTTATTATTATTATTATTTTTAATTTATTTAGTTTCTTCTATTTTATTTTATTTAGTTTTTACTCTTATTATTATTATTATTATTATTATTATTATTTTTAATTTATTTAATTTGTTGGCTGGGAGACGGTAGGAGGCAGTGATTGGTCCTCTTTTTCTTCTCTCGTTCTTCTATCGCGCTCGACCAATCACAGAGACCAAACGCCAGCCCGCCTGCCCTCTCTTTCGCCAAGCCTCGAGCGAGAGAGCCACGAGGAGTCGGCCTGCGCGCCGCGTAGGCAAAAGCGCGTCCTTGATCGTCGAGGATACTACACCCGTGATTCGCTCCGGGCCTTATTTTTTCAGTTTTTTCTTTTCTTGCCAAGACATTTTCTTAAATTTTTGTCAATAAATTATTATATTTGTCACTATAATTTCTTGAGAGGTTTCGTTATGTCTTCCCTCCCTTTGAGTGTGAATTCGTTCGGTGTGAATCTTCGGAGGAAGTCAACTTGACCAGTTCTCATCGCTACAGTGCCGACGCCGTTCCTGTTCGGCGATGCTTCGCCACGTGGTCGCCACGATTTCAACGGACGAGATCTACTTCTATTTTTCTTGGATTTACCATTTATATCTGTGTTGTTGTGCTTGTGGTTATTTTTGTTCCAGGTTGTGTCGCAGCTGATTTTTATGTTTCGCATTATTATTCAGTTGATACTATTTTAATATTTGTGTCGTGCTTTGTGTTTTTATTTTCGGGTAATTCGTTATCCCCAGAAGTTAAGTTACCTGCCCTTGTCGGGAGTTCTATTACTTCCGAACAAAGGTTGTCGTCGGTGGTTCAATTACCATCGACGCTGGTAGACGCTTGCTTTTGTGGGCCGGACCGATTCTACCCTTTTCGTGCTTGCGTAACGCGTCGTTTCCGTATACGTGCATCGCGTATTTTGATGTTGACGCTGATCCAGGCACGTGTTTCTAGTCGGTTCTGATGCCTTGGTAACTCGTCACCCTTTGTATTCGTCGGTTAGATCTCAGTTAACATAATTTATTTTAATGGTATTTCAATGTCACCTATCGCAGATGTCAAATTTACATCCTCGCTAGGAAATTCCGCAACGGTCCAAAAACGGAAAGGCCGAGGAAAGCCGCGTAAACGCCCGGGAAAGAATTATCGGTTACGTGCCCGACTTTTGGCGGAATTACAATCCGCGCTCCCCTTGACGCCTTTACAATTACCCGCTTCAACGACTGTTCCCCTTTCAATCCCGGCACTATAAGTCGCCCCCGCTCAGGGCCTGCCTAGTGCCTCAGAATTGTTTCGACGAGACGTTCTGTACATCCCGGTCGATAGTTCCCAGAAAAATTTCCCGAATCGCCGGTCAGGTCTTTGAGCGACCTCCCGCGAAGAGTTTTAAACATTTAGATCACCCCCACCCCCTTTGAATCGATTAATCCCCTGCTCACGGAGTAAATCGGTATCACTGTGTTAAATTTAACATAAATCACATGTCCTAAACGATCCACTCAAAATTTGTGTTAATTTTTAACACAGGGATTTGTTTTGTTTTCTTTATCGTATGCTTGACAGAAGTAAAATATAATCGCGTCGAGTTATGGAGTCAATATTATTCAATTAGTATTGAACTTTACCTTTTGATTATTAAAATGAATTTTCAAAACGATGTTTACGTTTTACAACAAAAAATTAAATGTAAATTACAGTGTTATTACTAAGAAATTGAGGTTATAACACACGAAGAGTTTCAAATTTTAACACAAAAAATTTAACAAGGACCAATTGTTACACAAATACACAAAATTTTTAACTGTGTAATTACCAGGGTGTCTACTAACCGGGAAATAACCGGGAATTTAAATTGACCGAGAAAAACCGGGAATCAACAGGGAGTTTTACGTTAAACCAGGAATTTTCTTTCTGGGCTAATAAATTTTACTAATAACTCAATTTGTATTATAAAAAATAATTCTTTACTTCAATTTTGGTTGTATTTTATTTCAAATACTTAAAGTATATTTATTTATATAACTCTGACAATGAGTGATATCATTTAATACAAATTTGTTAGTTAACGATTCTATAATTGTTTCATTTTACATCTATTCAATTTACGATTCACAATATAAAATGTAAATACATTGACAAAATTTAATATAAATGTTCGAAATCAAATTTTTGTTTTATACAGCCATGTAATTTAGTTGCCTATAATTAAGGGATTTCGCACGTCTCAAGTATACTTAGAATATAGGTAGCGTTAGTCTATCGCTCGATATCATTAAATTAGCATCACCGGTCAACTTATTTCAAGCAATTTGTATAAATTCCGGTATACAAGTGATTGTAAAATTATTAAGTTTCGACTTATAATAAATAATTATATTATTGTTTACAATGAACAAATTTTGTCTATTTTATTTGATAAACTCGCAATCCCGGAACATTTGGTCCTTCGAGCCGGATCGGTGGTATATTTTAGATTAAATTGCAGTGACATAAGGTGCAGTGAAAAGTGCAGTGCAGTGTAGTACATGGAAAACAATGAACCTTGCCAAAACTGTTTTTTTTTTAGCATAAAATATTCTCTTCTTAGTCACATCATCTGAAAGAGAAAAATTTGCTGAAACTTTAATGTGGTGTTTTACATTTATTGAACTTTTTGTTAATTTTTAATTAACAATTCAATTCTGGATTATATTTGGATGATAATTGAGAACATTAAAATTATCTACAATTCGACATTTATCATCGTCAACTTCTGCTATTGTTTTCCTTCGATTGACCTCGACATGGGTGTTCAAATATACAAATTCTTCGGCGATTATCTTATATACTTGTGTGTTACTACTTCTCTACTCACACACTAGTATCACCTCTTCTCACCGTTAAGGGATGATTATTTGACACTTATACTACTGTGGAGCTGCCTGACTAATGCCAACTACTATCACTTACACTGTCAACCTTCCTGCACTACTACATCTGCATACTTACCTGTACATGCAATATCAGCTGCGAGCGATAGACTCTAATGCCTTTTACACTCACAAAAAGGCTTGTTACATTACAAAACATTGAATTTTTTGAAATTCGACTTTTGAAACTTAAACCTTGAAGATTGGTTTCCGCCTGAACTCATAACCACTACAATTGGATTGGACCTTCAATTGATTGCTACGAATTACTGACGAACGTTAAAACAATCGGAAGTTGCTGCCCTTTGACCACTGTCTTCCTCATCAGCAAGTTTCAGTACAACACACCTCAGATTCTGCAATCGCGACATCAGTTTCAACTCCTCGCCTTGTTATGTGAGTTCGTTCCATATTTACAAATTGTCAACTTCGTTCATTATTTGAACTCTATTCTACACACATTATGTATTATTACTTATGAATTTTGACAGCTAGCTAAGTTTAAAATTTCTAGTTCTTAATTTAGTAAATGCGCTCTAAGTATAATTATTTTGATTGAAAATTTAATTTTTAAATTTAGATTTCAAAGTTTTCGAATTTTATACAGTAACTATTTTGCTTAAAGGAACTTTAACGTAATTATTTAATCATTATTTGAATAATCTCGAAGAAGAAAATGTGTGCGAAAGTATTAAATTGAGAATTCAGTTTTGTAAGAATTTTGTAGAATTCATTTAAATTGATCTGCCTTATCAATCTTGTTTCAAAGAATTTAAATGTAATTATTTAAAATTTTCTTGATATAGTATTCGAATTTCATGTTGTTTATTTTATGGATCTCTGTTTCAACAAACTAAAATTAGGAATGTAAGAGAGTACGCCATAGTTGGTTCACTATTTACATTCTATTATTGATTTACATTGATATAGTAACCTCTATAATTCCGTATGTGGTACCCTTGATTTTTTATATAATTTTCTCGGTTTAACACGGTTCTTTCTCTAACTCGGACCTCGTTTATTATAAGCATGGCTCCTCCTAATTTACAAACTCTTGTAGCATCTCAAATGACCATTGCTGGTCACATTTCTAGATCATATTTAAATTTTCAAAAACTTGGGAATGCTGCTATGACCTTGGGGGCATGTGAAGCGAGATTAGAAAATTTAGAAAAGAAATGGAACACATTTCAAGAACAGCACGATATAATCTTGACTCTTGGTACGCCTGAATCTATTGAAGAATTAGATTATATTAAAAATGATTGGATTTCGGTGGCTGAAGAGCAATATCTAACGCAAAAGGGCATTTTCCTTGATAAATTAAAATCTTACACTCATGCTTCTTCCCACAATGCTCAGTCTTCAGCCCAGAATCCAGGACCCGTAGCTGAAACTCAGGCTCGACAACACCTACCCCGTATCGATATACCCAAGTTTTCTGGAGATTATCTAGAGTGGTCTAATTTTCGAGATTTATTTAAATCTATGATCCATGACAACAGTTCCTTATCTAACATTGAGCGCATTCATTATCTTAAACTTTCTCTCACAGGTGAAGCAGCATCACTGCTACAAAATATTCCCCCTACTGCAAATAATTTTGAACGAGCATGGACAACTTTAACAGAGCAGTACCAAAACTTGAGAATGTTAGTAAACGCTCAAATTGGTATTCTCTGTAAACTAAAGTCTATGAAGTCGGAATCCGTAACTGAACTAAAAGATCTGTTTAACCATACCAATGATGCAATTGGTAATCTTACAGCTTTAAACAGAGCAGTAGATCAGTGGGATGATTGGTTAGTCTACATCACTGTTCAGAGATTAGATCCTCAAACTCGACGAGATTGGGAAAACTCTCTAGGGGCATCCACGAATCCACCAGATTTTGAATTACTTAAAATTTTCTTATCTACACGCATTCGCACTCTAGAAGCCTTGTCTAACTGTTCTAATATATCAAATCCACATGTTCGAACAGCTAATCCTCGTAGTAATTCTGACAATTCTAAAAAATCTGTTAAGGCTCATCCTGCCACTAATTCACATTCAAAGGCACAAAGTAAGCCACAACAATGTCCTTGTTGTAAGCAAGATCATTACCTAGGAGCATGCGCAGAATTTAAGGGTAAATCCATACCACAAAGGATGGAATTCGTTCGCTCTATTAAACATTGCTTTAATTGTTTTGGCTTACATAGTATTAAAGATTGTAAGTCTCAGAAAGTATGTCGTACTTGCTTTCAAAGACATCATTCTCTGCTGCATGACCCGGCTAGGATAAAATCACATATACCCCCTTCTGAAGCGGACGGGAAATCGGATACTTCCTCACATCCACAACCCGGTCCCTCTAAAAGTACGGTTACAGGACATATAATTGATACTTCGGTGACCAAACACTCCCCTAAGCTCTTAGGCACCGCTGTGGTTAGGGTTTCATCAGGAGATGGAATGTCCACTTCAGCTAGAGCCTTAATAGATCCTTGTGCAGAATCCAACTTTATTTCGGAGTCCCTCACTCAACGACTCAAATTACCCAGAAAGTCTACCAACTTAAATATCACGGGGATAGGAGCAACTTCCTCTGGAAATTCGAGAGGTTCTGTAGAATTTATAGTTTTGCCTCGTTGTACTAATACTTCCTTTGAACTTAAGATTTCTGCCCTAGTATTAACACGATTAACAGAATATCTGCCTCCCAAATCTCCTCTGTCAAACGACTGGCATCAGCTTACCGACATTGAATTAGCTGACCCCAATTTGGACTCAGGGCAACCTGTTGAGTTGTTACTTGGATGTGAGGCCTATGCTATCATGATACGACCAGGACTAAGAACTGATCCTCACGCTCCAATTATTGCTCAACAGACAGCCCTGGGCTGGATTCTGACAGGTTCTGCGGAAAGACCCTTAAACTCTTCCAGCAGAGATTCAATACCATCCCATCCTGTTGTTAGTCTACCTTGTGTAGTACAAAACAATCTACCTCAGATTCTTCAGCGATTTTGGGAGCAGGAGGAGATCTCACAGCCCTCCTCAATCTTCTTAACAAAAGAGGAGCAGGATTGTGAGAGATTCTTTTCCGAGACTCATTCTCGCACAGAAGATGGACGATATATGGTACGACAACCTTTTAAGAGCAATCCTGAATCTCTGGGCGAATCACGAATTCAAGCTCTACGCACTCTTAAAGGTATGGAGCGTAGGTTTGATCATGATCCATTATTACACAAGGAATACAATAAATTTTTGAATGAGTACTCTGATCTGAAGCATATGGAGCCAGCCCCTGCGAAGCTTGATCATAATGCTTGTTACTACTTGCCACACCATGGCGTTTTTAAGGAGAGTAGTACAACCACCAAGCTACGTGTAGTATTTAATGGCTCACAACGTTCATCCACAGGAATCTCTCTTAATGAACTACTACACCCAGGCCCGAAACTCTAAACTGATATATCAGACATTCTTTTACGATGGCGTACTTTTCGAATCGTTTTCTCGGCGGACATCGAAAAGATGTTCCGACAAATTTTACTACATCCCGAAGATAGAGAGTATCAAAGGATTCTCTGGAGATCATGCTCATCAGACACCCCTCTTACCTACAAGCTCACAACTATCACATATGGGTTAACAAGTTCACCATACTTAGCAATTCGTGTCCTCAAACAACTCTCTTGTGATGAAGCTAATCGTTTCCCAAAGGCAGCGTTATCATTGTCAAATCAAATGTATGTAGATGATCTCTTTGACGGGGCTGATGACATTGATACTGCTCTTAAACTGCAAAAGGAATATATTGATCTTCTCATGGCGGGCGGACTTCCGCTCCGTAAATGGACCTCTAATGACTCATCTCTATTAGATCATCTTCCTAATGAATGGGTTGCTTCAACACAAACATTGAGTTGGAAGTCAGAGGAAGAGCATATTCTCTTAGGGTTACATTGGCGACCCGAATCTGACACATTCGTCTTTCATTCCACACTTTCTGAATTGCCTGAGACTAACACTAAACGAACTGTACTTTCGAGTATAGCAAAGCTATATGATCCTTTAGGCTGGTTAGCACCTCTAACAATTTCCTATAAGATCTTTATGAGAACCTTATGGGAGAAAGGTATAGATTGGGATTCAGTACTACCTAAAGATGTTCTTGTCAAATGGATTGATCTGTACAGTTCGTTGAAAAATGTACATGTCATCCATATTCCTCGTTGGCTTGGGATTTCGAATAATATATTATTCTTGGAAATCCACGGGTTTTCAGATTCATCAACTCTTGCTTATGCGGCTGCAGTTTATGCTAGGGTTTGTTCTTCTGCTCCTGAAATGTCTTGCAAGCTTATATGTGCCAAGACGAAAGTAGCTCCAGTTAAACAATTGAGTATTCCCAGACTTGAGCTATGTGGAGCTCAACTCTTAGTTCGCTTGACAAGGCATGTTTGTACTGCTCTTCGCCTTGATAATGTTGCTATTCACTTATGGAGTGATAGCACTAACGTATTATGTTGGATTCGAGCCCATCCCTCAGCGTGGAAGACCTTTGTAGCCAATCGGGTGAGCTTCATCCAAACAACTCTACCAACAGCGTCCTGGCATCATATTGAAGGTATTGAGAATCCTGCTGATTGTGCGACACGCGGTCTATCACCTGAACAATTAGAAAAACATAAACTTTGGTGGTTTGGTCCCCCACGCCTTACTCTTTTGAACGAACCTTGGAGTAAGGACCAACAATTCCCTGAACCAACCGAGCTGCTGGATCAAAAGGTCATTGTGCATCAAACGGTAATTACAAGTGGAGAAAAGGAGGCCTGGGATCTATTCTCTCCCTATGCATCATCACTTCTAAAACTACTCCGCATCACCGCTTGGTGTAGACGATGGCTTTTCCACCTACCCAGATTTCAAAATTTGAATACCCTTGATCTAGGTAATGTCTCAAATCTTACACCAACAGAGATCAATAGTGCACGGCTCTTTTGGATTGGTACAGTTCAGAAAATGGCATATCGGGCTGAAATAGCAAAATTATCAGGCCCAGATGGCATACTTCCAACGAAGAGTTCCTTGGTATCCTTGAATCCATTCTTAGATGAAAAGAGTATGTTGCGTGTTGGAGGAAGGTTAAAACATTCCATTCTCGATCCTGACGAAAAGCATCCATTGATCCTTCCAAGAAAATCTCCAATTACTGATCTCGTTATTGATCATTGTCATAAGCGAGCGCTACATGGAGGAACTCAGTTAACTTTAGCTACACTGAGAAGACAGTATTGGATCACCCAAGGTCGCCAGGCTGTTAAGGCTAGAATCTCCAATTGCACGACTTGCTCACGTTATCGAGCTTCTCCTATCGTGCAGCGAATGGGAAATCTGCCGGCAAATCGTGTGCAACCGAATCGAGCCTTCATGAATACCGGCGTCGATTATTGTGGGCCCTTTCAAATCCGAGTTAGCTCTGGTCGTGGACGGCAATCCCAGAAGGGATTCATTTTTGTATTTATCTGCCTTTCTACGCGAGCTGTTCACTTGGAGGCAGTGTCCAATTATTCCACTGCGCAGTTCTTAGCAGCATTCAGAAGATTCTCAGGGCGCAGAGGTATTCCGATGACTATACGTAGTGATTGCGCTACCAATTTTGTTGGTGCGGACTCTGAGTTGCGTCAGTTATTTTCTGCCGCTTCTCAATTCTCTAAAGGTGTTGCCGAAACTCTTGCCAATGATGGGACTACTTGGCTGTTCAACCCACCTAGTGCTCCTCATCAAGGAGGTATTTGGGAGGCAGCAGTCAAGTCGGTCAAACACCACCTTAAACGTGTCATTGGAGATGCAACCTTAACATTCGAAGAGCTTTCGACCTTGTTAACTCAAATTGAGGCTTGTTTGAATTCAAGGCCTCTGCAGGCACTCTCTGACGATCCTAATGATCTTTCGGCCTTAACTCCAGGACACTTTCTTGTTGGAATGCCCTTGACTGCGGTTCCCGAACCCTCTCTATTAGATTTTAACATAAATAGATTAAATCGATGGACACTAGTACAAAGAATGCACCAAGATTTTTGGCAGAGATGGTCGAAAGAGTATCTTCATTCTTTACAAACTTTGCCAAAATGGCAGAGGCTGCAGCCATCAGTCAGGGTTGGTGATCTTGCTGTTCTTAAGAATGAGGCACTGCCTCCTTCAAAGTGGCCATTATGTAGAGTTGTTGACGTACATCCAGGCGATGATGGTCTGGTCCGTGTCGTCACTGTCAGGGCGGCATCCTCGATTTATAAACGACCCATTACTAAATTATGTCTATTACCAAATCAAAACAATGCTTATAGACCTCTTGTTGATTGAAGCGGGGTCTGAATTAGTGAAATGATATTAGTTTCGATAGCTCTAAAAGAAAAATTTATATTTTCTCTTGTCAATTGCTATGGCGAACTACTCAGCTTACCAAGTTTAGTACCAACTACGTTAGTTATTTTCGTTTTCTTTATAAAACGAGACGGGCGGAATGTTCGAAATCAAATTTTTGTTTTATACAGCCATGTAATTTAGTTGCCTATAATTAAGGGATTTCGCACGTCTCAAGTATACTTAGAATATAGGTAGCGTTAGTCTATCGCTCGATATCATTAAATTAGCATCACCGGTCAACTTATTTCAAGCAATTTGTATAAATTCCGGTATACAAGTGATTGTAAAATTATTAAGTTTCGACTTATAATAAATAATTATATTATTGTTTACAATAAACAAATTTTGTCTATTTTATTTGATAAACTCGCAATCCCGGAACAATAAATATTCAGATTTTCACTTCTTCAATGTTTTTCTGCTTTAATTTCTAATACTAATTTAGTTTTTAAATATACATATTTGGGAATGTTTTATTTATTTCTACAGTTTGTAAAACTATCTCATACTAATAAAATTATAAATTAGTAAACATTTCAATATAATTTAATTTACTTTTTTTAAAAAAGTAGTTTTTTGTATAAAATTTTATAATAAGTTTTTTTAAAATAGACCAGACGGATAAATGATAGAGAAGTGCGAATAAGTATTTCCAGACCAAAAATCGAATCAAATCAAATCAAGAAGTTTAGGTCTCATATCGAATCAAATATCAGTCGAAAGAATTTGCATTAAAATAAATTAATAAAGTGTTTTTAACATTTTTGTAAATTAAAACTTTAAAAATATTTGTAATTAAATTTTGTTAAATTACACAGGCACAAAATAAAAAAAAAATTTTGTCCGAGACACTACACTAGTGTACTGCTACGTATTTTTCTCCGCTGAATTGGAATCCGAAGTCAGAATTGCTAGATTGGCTAAATTTTTTAAGATAATCTAAAAAGAATTGATTTTTTCGTGTTTTTAAGTATTTTTTTGCAATTATCTCAAAAATTTTAGCCAAATTGGTTATTCTGACTTCTGATTCGGATTCAGCGGAAAAATACTTAAGAATCCACTAGTATAGTATCTCGGACAAGAAAGTTTTTTTTTGTGTTTGCCTGTGTTATTTGCAGGGATGGGCAAGGAAACGGAACGAAATTAAAAATCAGTTTTATTTCGTTTCAGTACTTTGGAACGAAACGAAAGTCGATGGGACTTTCGTTTCGTTCCAAGGCCCAGAAACGAAAGTCGATAGGAGTTTCGTTTCGCTTCACGATACAGAAACGAAAGTCGATAGAAGTTTTGTTCCGTTTCAAAATGTAGAAACGAAAGTCTACATGACGTTCGTTTAGTGACTGCGACACAAAACAAAAGTCGACTGGACTTTCCTTTCGTGACCGTACCATCTAGAAGCTACATCGTATCATCCAGATGCTATCAGATGCTAAACCGTACCATCCAGATGTTATCCCGTACCAACTAGATTCTTGTCCGTATATTTAAGATCAGATATGGTAATGGAATGGTTTTTGACTACGGACGCACGAGTCTCGCTATAAGGGTTCCGCCGAACACCGAAGGTGTACGGAACCCTAAAAAATCAAGACTTTTATTATAAAAAAAAAAAATGTTAATAACTTTTAGAAATGTAAAAAATTATTTTCTGAGAAAGTGATTTCAAGCTATTTCGATATAAGAAACTTTCCGTACGCCAAAGTAAATTATATATGATTGTGTTTTATACATAAACATTATAAATTATATATCATTTTCTTATTATTTATGTTTTTTTTTTTTTATATAAAATAATAAAATAGATTGAAATTTTTTTTTAATTATTTATTTTTAACGATTTATTTTAATTATTTATTAGAAATTTATTATTTGGATTATTTGAATAATAATTGAAATAATGACAAATTAAAATAATTTTTTTTATTTTTAAAAAAATTTAAGTATAAACTTAATGATTTTTATAAGATTAAAAATTTCCAATTCAATAGACTAACCTTTTTTATATAATTTTGAATTTTAAAGCCAAAAAAATTTTTTTTTTAATTTTTTTTAATTTTTTAACTTTTAAAGTAATTTAAACATAAACATTTTGGACAAAAAATAATCTGAAACTATAAAATATTGTAGCTGTTTAGAAGAAAAAAATTTTTTTTGGTAAAATTTCAGTTTTTTGGAAAAAATGTTATGATAATAAATTTAGACCACAATTTTTATGGTTTTATAAAAAAATTCTGCATAAAATTACACATTTTTAACCAATTCCCAACCTTTCATGATAAATACGCTGAGCTCTAGCATAGGGGTTTTTTTTGTCATTTTTCAACTTTTCATTAATAACTTTTGAAAATTAAGTCCAGCAACGTTCGCTATATTTTTCCTGTAATCTACACGTAAAAATACTTAGGAATACCAAATTTCAAACCTATAGGTCAAATGGTTTGAAAGATAAGGGGGGGGGGACACGTTTTTTTTTGAAAAAAAAAAGTTTTTCCTTGACAACGCTATGACCATCATCTCCAATCATGTTCTCTATATTTTTCCTGAACTCTACTCGCGAAAATACATATGTGTACCAAATTTCAATACTCTAGGTCAAATAGTTTGGGAGATAAGGGGGGGGGGGGGTAAATAGGCATTTTAATGCATTTTTTGAAAAAAATCTTGTTATTTCCTTGACAACGCTATGAACATCACGTTCAATCATGTTCGCTATATTTTTCCTGTAATCTACACGTGAAAATACATAAGTGTACCAAATTTCAACTCTCTATCTCAAATAGTTTGGCCGCTAGGGGGGGGGGGGGGGTAATGGTTTTGATCGACGGACAAACGAGTGAAAACATAAGGGTTCCGTTTGGACACTTTGTGTACGTAACCCTAAAAAGAATCGATTCTGGAAAGCGGAGAATGTTTTAAATAATTATTTTAAACATTATAAATTGTTTAAAAAAATAATTGTTTAAACAGGTTGTTATAAACAAATGGTAAAATATTAACATTTTTTTCAGAAAAAAAAGTTCTGAAAAGTAGAAAATGTTTTAAATAATTTAATTCAACATTAGAAATGATTCAAAAAATTAATTGTTTAAACAAATTTTTATAAACAAATGGACAAATATTAAAATTGTTATCCTACGAAAAAATTCTAAGAAGTGAAGAATGTTTTAAATAATTAAATTTAACATTTATAAATTTTTTAAAAAATTAATTATTTAAACAAATTGTTATATAACAAATGGACAAATATTAAAATTATTATCAGAAATCGATGGAGTCACTTATATGTGACATCTTTAACAGAGCAAAGGCAAAAATCTGCCGACAACTCAAAAATAAACCAATTTTAATGTTATTTTTTTTATATACTCATAAATTTTTGTACTATAACGCTTAAGAACTAAAAATCGGGCAAGTACGAGTTACACCCGTACCAAAATCTAGGGTTCCGTACATTTACGAAACAAAGATATACCTTATTAACAAACAGAGAGCTCTAATTTGGTACACATGTGTATTTTTACGTGTAGATTACAGGAAAATTATAGGGAACATTATCTGGATTGACAGTCAAAACGTTGTCAAAAAAAGAAAAACTGCAAATTTTCGAAAAAAAAGTGTTTTCCTCATAACTTTGAAACTGTTTGAGCTAGAGGGCTAAAATTTGATACATTTGTATATTTTTATGTACAGATTATGAAAATTAATTAAAACGTACAGATTATGAAAATACTTCTACCTTCAAGTACATGAAACTTTTGCTTAAGGGTACAGGTTTGTATTTCATATAAATAACATAAAATCAAGAATTTTTTTTAAGGGGAGGCCCTGAAATTTTAATATTGGGTTTCAGGGCTTATAACAGTCTTGATTATAGGTCCTGTGGCAGCCTTGATCAAGCCTTGTATAAGATTAAATTTTTTTTTTTTTTTTTTCATAATTTTTCAATTATTTTGAAAAAAAAGTGATAACAATTTTCAATTGCGTTTTATATCGTTTTTTACATTCTGAGTATACAAATAAAAATTTTATTGGTTTGAGGGGTACTGTAGGACAATTAGGGGGAGCTCTAGCATAGGGGTCTAAACCTCTTTTTGGTGATTTTTTGATATTTTTTTTTGTGACCTCATAATATTCAATTTTATTTCCAAACATAATTTTTCCATAATCTGCATGCAAAAATACACGAGTGTACCAAATTTTAGCCCTCTAGCTCAAATAATGGCAAAGTTAGAGAAAAAAAACTTTTTTTTACAAAATTTGCAGTTTTTCCTTGACAACGCTATGGCCATCAATCCAGATCATGTTCTCTATATTTTTCGTGTAATCTACACGTAAAAATACATATGTGTACCAAATTTCAGACCTCTAGGTCTGAAGTTAAGGGGGGGGGGGGGAATGGTCCATTTTAATGCATTTTTGCTTAAAAAAGTTGTTATTTCCTTGACAACGCTATGAACATAACCTTGAATCATGTGCTCTATATTTTTCGTGCAATCTACACGTGAAAATACATAAGTGTACCAAATTTCAGCCCTCTAGGTCAAATAGTTTAGAAGTTAAGGGGGGGGGGGAATGGTTTTTGGCTACGGACGCACGAGTCTCGCTATAAGGGTTCCGCCGAACACCGAAGGTGTACGGAACCCTAAAAAATCAAGACTTTTATTATAAAAAAAAAAAATGTTAATAACTTTTAGAAATGTAAAAAATTATTTTCTGAGAAAGTGATTTCAAGCTATTTCGATATAAGAAACTTTCCGTACGCCAAAGTAAATTATATATGATTGTGTTTTATACATAAAACTTATTTAAACTATTTATAAATGTTCTTGTTACTATCCAACATTTTAATATGTTTAAACAATCTTAGTTGAACAAATAAGTAACTTCGAAAGCTTTTCTTACTTAGATTTTATTCCTTTTAAGAAATTAATTGATTACTATAGGCTTAGAGTAATAATAAAGTTTATAATGCGTTTACAAACAATTTTTAAATTGTTTAAACAATCTTAGTTAACAATCAAATAAGTTCAAAAGTTTTCATGACTTCTAATTCATGAAATGTTTAAAAATGAAATGTTTTTAGAATGTTTACAATCATTAGATTCATTAAACAATCTTAGTTAACAAGTAAATAACTTTGAAAATTGTTATTACTTAGATTTTGTTTCTTTTGTAAAATTAATTGATAATTGTTGACATAGAGTTTCATAGTAGTTTTCTTAATCTTATTTAAAAAATTTAAGTTAACAAATAAATAACCTCAAAAGATTTCTTCATTATTAGTAATTAATTAATTTCCAAAAAGAATCGAAATCTAATGTAAGTGAGCAAAGCTTTTGAAGTTATTAATTTTATTAACAAAAATTGTCTCAAAAGGGCAAGACTCCGTCAAAAGAAAAACGATCTGCAAGTGGTCTTTCGATTTCTTTAAAACTGTGGGAAATAATAGTCTTAGGTATGATTGTCAAAACCCAAAAAGGATTTTCGAAAATTTACAAAATGGCGCCCGCTACGCCATGTTGAATATCAGAGCAGTGTTTTTTTCAAAACTCATTATTTCCTAATCCACAAAATGAATTTTAATAAAAATTTCAGACAAAATAGATCAATTAACGTAGTTTGAAAAAAATATTACAATAAAAAAAAAATACAAAATTTTGACCCAAAAAAAGTTTTTTAAATTTTTTGAACTACTTTTTAGTTAATTTGGCCACTTTTTTGGATTTTCTTATGTACATATTCTGATTCCTTATAATTTCACATTTATTTAAAAAAAAAAAAATTATTGGAGACTTGAATAGTTTTTGAGATATTGACATTTTAGTGGGAGCACACACCGCGTTTTCATCTCCACGCGTCAAGCGCACAGTGGGACCAAATTGGAATTTACTGTTCACAACTGTCTAGAGCCTTCATTTTTAAACCGATTTTACTTTTTTTTGTCTTAAGTGAAAGATTATAAAATTTCAAAGAGATTTGTAAAGCTTGATTTTAATTTTTTTTTGTTTATATTAATTTTTTAATTGTAAAGTTTAACAAAAGTAGCAATTTTTAAAAAAAAAATGTTATCTCCAGTTGCTATAATTGAATGATACGTGCTATAGCTATTTAAAAATGCACCTAGAGTACCCCCTAAAACTGTAAAAAAATTACACAAGTGAACATTTGAATTTTATAAATTAATTATGTTAACAAATAATTAAGGTTACAACAAATTGTTAATAAGGACAAAGGCTTCGTTAGATTTTGATGGAATTTTTTACTCCGGGGTTTTTGGGGTCGCTTATTACAAATCCGTTATCAGTTGTTCAAAATTCAAAATGGCGGATCCAATATGGCAGATGACAACGGATTTATAATCGGCGACTACAAGAACCCCTGAAGAACAAATTTCAAAAAAAATTTAATGAATTTTAAAAAAAGTCGTCTGCCATATTGGATCCGTCATTTTGAATTTTGAACAACTGATAACGGATTTGTAATAAGCGACCCCAAAAACCCCGGAGTAAAAAATTCCATCAAAATCTAACGAAGCCTTTGTCCTTATTAACAATTTGTTGTAACCTTAATTATTTGTTAACATAATTAATTTATAAAATTCAAATGTTCACTTGTGTAATTTTTTTACAGTTTTAGGGGGTACTCTAGGTGCATTTTTAAATAGCTATAGCACGTATCATTCAATTATAGCAACTGGAGATAACATTTTTTTTTTAAAAATTGCTACTTTTGTTAAACTTTACAATTAAAAAATTAATATAAACAAAAAAAAATTAAAATCAGGCTTTACAAATCTCTTTGAAATTTTATAATCTTTCACTTAAGACAAAAAAAAGTAAAATCGGTTTAAAAATGAAGGCTCTAGACAGTTGTGAACAGTAAATTCCAATTTGGTCCCACTGTGCGCTTGACGCGTGGAGATGAAAACGCGGTGTGTGCTCCCACTAAAATGTCAATATCTCAAAAACTATTCAAGTCTCCAAAAATTTTTTTTTTTTTTAAATAAATGTGAAATTATAAGGAATCAGAATATGTACATTAGAAAATCCAAAAAACTGGCCAAATTAACTAAAAAGTAGTTCAAAAAATTTAAAAAACTTTTTTTGGGTCAAAATTTTGTATTTTTTTTTTTATTGTAATATTTTTTTAAACTACGTTAATTTATCTATTTTGTCTGAAATTTTCATTAAAATTCATTTTGTGGATTAGGCAATAATGAGTTTTGAAAAAAACACTGCTCTGATATTTAACATGGCGTAGCGGGCGCCATTTTGTAAATTTTCGAAAATCATTTTTGGGTTTTGACAATCATACCTAAGACTATTATTTCTGACAGTTTCAAAGAAATCGAAAGACCACTTGCAGATCGTTTTTCTTTTGACGGAGTTTTGCCCAAAAAATAATTGTTTACATTTTTAAAAGTTATATTATTAACGTTTTTTCAGTTACTAACACAGAAAATTGTTTTGGATTAAATTCATCTGCAACGCTCTTTTTTTTATACCAAATGGAATTTAAATAATCTGAAATTGGCTTAAAACAATTGCGCTGCAGGTTATTTTAATACATAAAAGTTTTCAGTGAATAAAATAGTCTTGATTTTTTAGTAGTTAAGCATTACAGTACAGATATTTATGAGGATTTTAAAAAAACGAAAGAATCGGTTCATTTTTGACTTGGCAGTTTTCTGCCAAAAAATAGAAACATGATGGTGATGAGATGGCCGCACTGTCGTCCATCTAAATTTCTTTGACTTTCCTGACAAGAAACTTTTTTCCCTGAAATATCCCTGACTTTAAACTTTACATTAAACAAAAATGTTATAAACAAATGGCCAAATATTAAAATTGTTCTCAGAAATCAATGGAGTCACTTATATGTGACATTTTCAATAGTTTCAATTTTTTTGTTATAAATAAAGAATAAATAAAAATTAAGTTTCCTTATAGGGTGGCCCGAAAATACATGGGAAAAACAAAAAGTTGTAAGAAAAACTGTTTCGTAGAATTGATATAAAATCCATGAAAATAACTATTTTTGATCTTATAACGCTGTTTCTCTCTTAAAGAGAGTTTAAAGAATAAGATCCAATAACACAGGCACACAAAAAAAGAAAATTGTCATGGACCAGACATTACACTAGTGTATTCTTACGTATTTTTTTCCGCTGAATCCGAATCCGAAGTCAGAATTGCTAGATTGGCTAAATTTTTTTAGATAATCTCAAAAAATCGATTTTTTTGTGTTTTTTTAGCAGTTTTTTGAAAATATCTAAAAAATTCTAGCCAAATTGATTATTCTGACTTCGGATTTGGATTCAGCGGACAAAAATACGTAGAAAAACACTAGAGTAGTGTTTCGGACAAAAATTTTTTTTTGTGTTTTAATTGGTGTTTTTTTAAAATGTTTTTTGAGATAATTTAACAAAATTTTGCCAAGTTGATAATTTTAACTTCAGATTCATATTCATCGGAGAAAAATATACATAAAAATACATTAGTGTAGTGTCTCAACTAAAAAAAATTTGTTTTTTGGGTTTTTTTAGTGTTTTTTAAATTTTTTGAGATTTGGTTTTTTGAGATTATCTCAAAAAATTTAGCCAATCTAGCAATTCTGAATTCGGATTCGGATTTAACGTAAAAAAATACGTAAGAATACTCTAGTGTAGTGTCTTGGTCATGACACTAGTCTTTTTTTGTGTGTCTGTGTAAAATATTTAAAAAATTTTGAATATTAACTATTTCTTAAAAGACCCTCCATCACCCCCATAAAATAAAAAGAAAAGAGAAAGATCGTTAAAAAATATTTATCAACATTTTTTACAATATTTGCACGAAAATTTCGTTTAATTACATGCAAAATACATTAACTAACAATTGTTGCATGAGTTTATTTAATTTTTTTATACAAATTAATATTGTTTATTTGCAACTTTTTATCTAATAGAACTAGAAGGTTGTAACTTTTTGTTAATCTTGCAACTTTTCAAGCTTAGTAAAGCTCAGTACTAATTGTAAAGTAAAATCAACAATTACAACAATTTTAAACAAATTAATATTGTTTATTTGCAACTTTTCATCTAATAAAGCTAGAGAGTTGTAACTCTTTTTTAATTATACAAGCTTTTATTTTTATTAATTAAGTAGAAATTCTGAACAATTTATACACGGTGGTCTTAAAGGACCAAAAAATGGGATGAAAATGGATCCAAAATCGGGATGTAGGGGGTGTTTCTAGGTCCCTTGTAGGTTCAAAATCTGGAAAATTTGAAATCATAGCTGCTCCCTTTTTTGAGATATTGATATTTTTGTGTATTTAATCCATTAATGTCCAAAATACAAAATTTGTTTTCTATTTTCAAGCTACGTTATTAGAAACATAGCAGAGAAAGTGTAAGCATAGAATTCTGTTTTCAACCAAAAGTGCATAAAAGTTGTTCAAATAACACATTTTAATTTTAGTTTGATGAAGTGCAAATTCGCTACCCAGAAGTTTTTGGGGTCGCTGATTACGAATGTAAAGTTAGATTTTCAAAATTCAAAATGGCGTATCCAATATGGCAAATAAAAAATTAAATTTTTGTCCGATTCAGTTCAAATTTGTTATCTGCGGGTTTTTGGAGTCGCTGATTACGAAACTAAAGTTAGATTTTGAAAGTTCAAAATGGCGGATCCAATATGGCAAATAAAAATTTAAATTTTCGTCATATTCAGTTCAAACTCGTTACTACATATTTGGCAAAACTTGTATGTTCTAATGACACAATGCGTTAAAGAAATGTTTTTTGTTTACTTTTGTTACATGTGTCGTGTGGTTATCCAACTTTCGAAGCAGCGTTTCCATTGTAGTGTTTTGTAATTACAAGAGCAAATTTCTGTGTTCTAACATTATGTTCTTCCAAATAAGCTGAATTCTGTAATAATAAAATTGCATTTACAATTCATTAATCCGGATTACTTGTCATCAATGTTTTTATGATCAGCAGAGAAGTAAGTTATTATTGAGTATTTTTGTATATATATGTTTTTATATACTTTAAGAAGTTGTGTGACAGATTGATTTTATCATGCTTTCTTCGTTGTTGTATTTGAACTGCTGTTGTATGGGTTTTTCAAAGTATTAGTAATGTTGTGTCACTAATGTCCTTTGTTACTTGTAGAATTTACTTTGTCGAATCTTAATTTTTTCTACCTCCAAGTGGTTAGGAGTCGGTTAACGTTTTTAAAAAAATATGAAAGACAAATAAATTCATTTTCAAAATTTTCATCCACCATATTTGATCCGCTATTTTGAATTTTAAAAATCTAACTTCAAGTTCGTAATCAGCGACCCCAAAAACCCCCAAGTAAGAAAATTTAGGCGAATCCGGCGACATTTTGTAGATTAGTAAAATATGTGCATGAACTTTAAAAGTTTGCAATGGATTTGACGCCATATTAGGTCCGCCATCTTGAAATTTTTAATTCTTCCTTACATATCTTTAAAGTGAACAACTCTTATGCACTTTTGGTTGAAAACAGAATTATATGCTTACACTATTTTTCTAATAACGTAGCTTGAAAATAGAAAACAAATTTTGTATTTTGGACGTTAATGGGTTAAATACACAAAAATATAAATATCTCAAAAAAGGGAGCAGCTAGGATTTTAAATTTTCTAGATTCTGAACCTACAAGTGACCTAGAAACACCCCCTACATCCCGATTTTGGATCCATTTTCATCCCATTTTTTGGTCCCTCAAGACCACCGTGTATATTCAAAGAAAAACTCATCAAATTTCTTTACCACTACAGCATTGTTTCTGATAAGGTTTATTATTAGTCTGGGAACTATTTACAGTATTCCGTAACAACTAGTAGTAAATACTGTTTACGATCCTTATCTCTTGTTATTAAATCACTAAAATCTGTCATTAATTTGACATTTCCCTCCGCAATATCATTAGTCACTTTTACTCGATAAAAGAATTTACAATATTAGTTTGTTTAAACAATTTTGATAATTATGGATCTTTCTTAATTAATAGTATTGGATTTTTATGGGCTTGAAGAGTTGCAAAATAAAAAAAATGTTACAACTCTCTAGCAGTGTTAGATGCAAAGTTGCAAATAACCGATATTAATTTGTTTAAACAATTTTCACATTTGTGAATTTTCGTTTATTATTGGTATTGAGCTTTTAAAAGCTTCAAAAGTTGCAAAATGAAGAAAAAGTTACAATTCTCCAGCTCTATTAGATGAAAAGACTGTAGGCTTGTAGGCCAAATATTTTCAAAATTAAAAATCATGTTTTACATGCTTTTTATTGTTTTTTAGAACAAATAAAGAGACTCGTTTTTTTTGTTTTGTGAAAACATTTTTTTCGCATAGTTACGATTATGTAGTTTATTGTAGATACTAGATAACAAAAAGAATTTCTTCAAATAGGTTTAATGTGTGCTAAAGCAGCGTGAAAGGTGCAAGAATTTTTTTTTTTGAAAATTCTAAAAGTTATTACTCTCTAAATCTGAATTATTAAAAAATGACTAATTTAAAAGCAAAAACTCAATCACTAATTTAAATAGTTATATTTCTACAAATAATTTAGTAAAAAATTACTAATTTTTAGTCAAATTCATTTTTAAGTTATGTCAAAATAATTAATATTTTAGTAAAATTTTGTTTACTAATTCTATTAATCAAATTTTAACTATTTTTTAGTTATGTTTTTACTAACAATTTGTCATTTTTTTTACTAACAATTAGTTATTTTTAACTAATTCATATTTAGAGAGTACTTTGGCTAATACGGCGCTATATAATATTTATATATTACTTTTTATATTATTATTTATATATTATATTTATTCTTCTTTCTAATTTTAGTAGCATTATAGATGCTTCTTTTTTGCAATTTTAGACGTTTAAATTTTTTTTATTTTCAAAGTTTTTGTCATTTTTTAAAATATTAAAAAACTAGATTTTCTCAAAAACACAACCTTCTTTATTCTTAAAAATTTTTGTTTTGTTATTAAGGGCATGTGATGGATTATGACGTCACTGGTTTGGGCAAAATTTGTACGCAACTTTTCTCTTAAAATATTAAATGTTTTTTCATGAAACTGGGTAGAATTACTTAAAATGTCATTAGGAAGCTCTGAGACCCACGTTTGTTTGAATTTTGTTTAAAAAATAATTTTTAAATAACTTGCAATTTTTCAAAAATTTCCTAAAATTAATTTTGGGACAAAATTTAAACAAATTCGGGTCTCAGAGAACTTTTTAATGTCATTTTAAGTAATTCTACCAAGTTTCATGAAAAAATATTCAATATTTTAAGAGAAAAGTTAAGGTAGTTCTCTTGGTTCAGTGGTTCTCAACTCAAAATTTGTCATTTTTTACTTATTTTGTGATGTTTAATGAATAGCGCCACCTTTAAGGTGTAGAGGCTCTCTCTTTTGTATTTATTAAAAAAATGAATAAAACGTCAAAACTTGTATTTCTAAATACTATTTTTCGAAATTTAGTACTGCAAGACACATTTTTCAAAATGGGATCTTATTCCCTGTACTTTAAAATATAATTTAGTAGTTTTTATTTTTAAACCTAAAAAAAATTCATTACGTGGTAAGCAAAACTGTATTTTTTTACCATGGCTTCTATTTTCTTCCATGTTAAAAAGTACAACTTCATTCTCAAATATCTTAAGAAGTAGCACTGCTACCTATTTTTAAAAAAATATCATTGTATTCGTTAAATGTTCTATTATATGATATTTCAATTAAAAAAATATTTAAAGAAAATTTGTTTTCGAGTGAACTACCTTAAGAACAAATTTTGCCTATACCAGTGACGTCATAATCCATCACATGCCCTTAAATGTAAAAGAGAATTTTTTCCAATAGGTTTGGTATATCCACTGAGATGTAGAAAAAGTCTGAATAATTTTTTTTCTGAAAATACAAAAAGTCATTGTTTTGTCTAATAGAGCGCCATAAATTATATTGTTTTTATATTTCATGTAATATTTTAGATACGTTTTCTTCACAAATTTAGAAAATTCAAAAATTTTAAAAATTATAAATTGTCCGTTTTTTGAAGTATAAGGGCCTTTTCACGTCAGAAATATCAGAGTTGACAAAGGGTTCATCGATTTTCTTAAAACATCGTGGTATTATACTGCTATATGAGAAACTTTTTCCTTCCAAATGATTTTTAAAAAAATGCAAAATTTTAAAAGATACGACATTTTTAATATCAACATTAATTCAACAAAATTGTTAATATCTCAAAATACAAAAAATGGAAAATATTGTTTAAAGGCGCTCGGAATTCGACTACAATAATAAAACAAAAAAATTTACCCTTATTTTTTTATTTTAATCCGACAATATTAAGTGGTGCAGACACTTTTTTCATTTTCTGATTAGAAATACATGGAAAAATTGTACTTTTTTAAAAAAAATGCAAAAAACTGTTCTTAATTTTATCGAAAAAGGTTCAGAAGTTTATGAGACCTCGATAAATGTTCAAAGTTGAAGAAACTGTCGATTATTGTTATTATTTTTTTGCAAACTAACTCTCTCTAGGAGTGTCTTAAAGAACCACCCCTAAACGTAAGTTCAGCATTTATAAGTAAATAGGTCTAAAATATTATTTTCTTAAGTCACTTTTTTATAATTTTTTTTACTTAATAAAATACAAGGCCTGCTAAATTTTTAAATTAATTTTTAATTGTTTAAACAATTGTTTTCATATTTTTTATTTTAAATAAATAGGTATCTTAAAAGCTTACAACTTTTTAAATAGCGAAGAAAAAAACAGTTTAATTGATTTGATTTAATTTATTGTTTAAACAATTAAAATTGTTTAAACTCAACTTTTCATTAAATTCAGATAGAATTATCTAATCTTTTGGAATTTTCATTGAAGAACTATAAAGAAGTTATTGATTCATAATTCGCAATGTACATTCAATTGTTTAAACAATTTTTCTAGTAGCTATCGATTCTGTAGTAACAATTTACAGAAAATTTTTTTATTAAATATTTTGTTTATTTGTTTAAACAATTTAAATTGTTTAAAATAAATTTTTATTTAATTCTCTTAGAAGCATTTCGTTTTTTGCTTTCTTTATTAAAGAAATATCACAAATTTTTCCGTCTGCAATTTTCAAGACTTTTTAATTGTTTAGATAATTTCTGTGGCTGAAAGGCATCACAACTAACATTTTATAGAATTTGAGATAACATCAAATTTGAGTGAATTTAGTAATGCTTTTTAAAGTTTCATAACAGTAAAGTGATTTAAATGTTTATTTACGTAGAAAATAATTAATAACACAACAGCATAACTGCATTCAAATCGAAAAAAAGAATTGATATTCTTCTTTGAAGCGTTTATATTTTATTAAAATTGATAAATAGATGTCAAAACTACACTAGAAAATAGGATACAATGCCAAACACCAAAAATATTGGTTGATTTTTCGATTTTACAAAACCAAGAAAATAAACAAAAACAGGTTTTTCTCAAAACTATGAAAATGCAGTTATGTTATTCTGCCTTTCAGCCACAGATTTATTTTTCGCATATTTTTGTATCGAAATCGACAAAAAGCAAAAATGAGATAGAAAAGGCAGACAAATATGTATGTCCTTTTTTATCTCACTCCTTATGATTTCAAATGTTCATTCTGCTTAGCACCTTTTATATTCGTTAATGCGAATCTGTTTCAAAACTGTAACAAAGTGTTTCGTTACTTAAGAGTTTAAGTATTATTAGTATTAATTTGAATAAGTTGATTAAGGGAAAATTATTAGTTAAACATCTGCGCCTGGGTTTAACTTTTCTTGAGACGAGCCTGACTGACGTTTTTCCGCTTATAAGTAATTTCCCTCACAAATTTTGGTTGATTTTTTTGGTCGTTGAATATTCTAAATTCGGCAGTCACCTCTCCCCTTTTCCATCTGCGCAAGTCGTCAGTTTTCGCGTTACAGGTTCAAATCCGCGAGCAGCGTGACAGCCAACCCTAGACGAAGGACGGACAAGAGGGCGGAGGGTGGATAGGAAGTCGAAGGAGAGGAACTAATTTTCAGCGGGCAACGTAGAACGGGACGAGAGGAATGTCGACACGTGCTATCTTATTTGTAATCGGGCGGTGAAACGTGTAATACGTATTGAGTTGTCGCGAGTATATTGAGTGATCATAAACCATTAGAATATAAGATTAGTGAAAAACTTTGAATTACATGTATTGAGGACTGTGTTTGAGGAAGCTTACGAATTTGAGTAAAACTTTATTGTTAGTGAGAATCGTCTTGTTATTTTAAATTTGGTGTTGTGGAGAATACCCTTTATTTTCTCAAACAAAGGCGGTTGGAGTTTGCGGTATCTTTAACCAGAGTGCTGTTCGAGGATCTCGTCAAGGGTGTCGTCGAGTTGGTCATCGTTGGTGAGTCGAAATCTTGTGTCCTGGTGCCACTCGTTTTGCGTGAATTGTAGGAACATCTTTGTGGCCATCGAGGGTGTTCATTACAAAACATTAACAACTGAAATTTCCTGAAGTGTTTATATGACTATTTTGTTAAAAATAAATATAAATTTATACGAATTATGCTAAATATGTGCTGAATATATGCTGAAAATCGCTAATTATGCGGCATAATTACCCGAAAAACATTATGCTGCTTAAGGTAGTTCTCTTGGTTCAGTGGTTCTCAACTCAAAATTTGTCATTTTTTACTTATTTTGTGATGTTTAATGAATAGCGCCAACTTCAAGGTGTAGAGTCTCTCTCTTTTGTATTTATTAAAAAAGCAAAACTGTATTTTTTAACCATGGCTTCTATTTTCTTTCATGTTAAAAAGTTCAACTTGATTCTCAAATATTTTAAGGGATTACATCTGTTTGCAATTTTTTTTTCTTTCGATTTTTTTTATTGGCTTAAAATACACTATAATATTCCTAGATTAATAATCAATAACGTCTTTACAAGAAAGCAACTTGGAAATGTTCTGAAAATTATTTTTTCTGGAGCAAATCCGAAGTGTAAACAAAGAAAATTTTAAATTCAAAGTCATTTTTTTCGAAACCATATTTTTTTTATTGACTTGAAGTACACTATAACATCCCTAGATTAATAATCAATAACGTACTTGCATGGAAAACAAATTGGAAATCTTCTTAAAATTAATTTTTCTGGAGCAATTCCGAAGTGTGAAAATAGACAATTTCAATTTCAAACGCGTTTTTCTCGAAACCACATTTTTTAAATCTGCACGCAGTAGAACTCAAAGAATTTTCATCCGATTGACTTGAAATTTTAACTGTAACTTCTTAATTAGATTATCTAAAGAAGTACACACGATTTTAACAATAGATGAAAAAATTTTTTTTTTAGAAATATTTAAATAGCGATTTTTTAGTCGAAAAATCGAATTTTTTTCCAAAGTCTCGCCATTTTTCGAAAAAATTTTATAAAATTATAATCGTGTGTACTTCTCTAGATAAACTCGTCTAGTTTATGAAAAAAAAATTTGTATGCTTACACATGATGGTCCAGGGGACTTCTACTGCGTGCAGCGGAGTCACTTTTTTAAATATCACGTTATATTTATCGACAGAAAGCCGCCATTTTGTAAAGTCATGTCAATAAACAATTTTTTTCATATACCTGAACAGTCGCTTAGTTGATCTATATAGTATTTGTTTATGTTCATTCGAAAAACTGCTCAGAAAAAAAAATTGAGAAAAGCCTCTTTTTTAGGCCTCCAACCAGATGTCACCCCTTAAGAAGTAGCACTGCTACCTACTTTTAAAAAAATATTTAAAGAAAATTTGTTTTCGAGTAAACTACCTTAAATGACAAAATTTTGCTTTTTTGTGCTGATTCAATTTAAAGAAATTTCTGTTTAAAAACTCGTTTTATATGGTTTTTAGACGTTTTATAACATTTAAAAATTTTCGAGAAAAATTGTGCTTTTATGCTAAAGCACAAAGTTCCTATCTCTACTTATCAGAAACAATGCTGTAGTGGTAAAGAAATTTGGTCAGTTTTTCTTTGAAAATAAATTGTTCAGAATTTTTACTTTTTTTTTTTTTTAGTTATTATACACTCGTTTTAACGACCTTACAGGCTCAATGAGTGTCCCCCGTAGGGAGTTCCTAGAATTCAGTACTTTTGTATATATTCTGCAGCATTGTTTTTATTTGAGCGCTCACAAGAGCTCGTCTCTCCCCATCTTCTAATTTCAAAACTAGCTCCAGTTAAAGTGATTTCACTACCCAAATTGAAACTCTGTGCGGCTCATCTACTGGCTAAACTAGCTGCAATCATCATCGAAAAATTGATACCATTAGTAACATCAGTGTTTTATTGGTCAACACTGGCTTCAACGTCACCCATCAAGATGGAAACCTTTTGTAGCAAACCGTGTAAGTGAAATTCACTCTGTTTCCAAAGAAGCTTCTTGGTCGCATGTTCCCTCTGAACATAACCCTGCCGACTGTGCCACTCGAGGATACAAGGTGAGTGAACTACGCGATTAAAACTTATGGTGGTTTAGACCAAAATGGTTGACCGAAACTTCCGATCAATAGCCTGTTTCCAGCAAAGATGTCGACCCTGAATGCACTCTAGAGGTTCGTTTCAAATTCATCAAAGAGAAAATTGATGTTTACATCAATCTCTGGCAAGAAGATGCGGTCCACGACCTATTGACGAGAGTTTCGTCGCTATCCAGGCTCATCAGAGTCACTGCTTACTGCTTTCGTTTCACTCAAAAGTTGCGCAATCGAAATGCTAACTTGCCAAATTATCTTTCTTCTGACGAACTTGAGAATGCTCTTAAATGCCTGGATCAAACTAGTCCAAAATAATCATTTCTTTGAAACTATTGAGACCCTAAAATCCAATCGACCTTTATCTACCAAAAATCCTCTAACGAAATTAACTCCATTTTTGGATCGAAACCAAATTCTGCGAGTCAAAGGTCGTCTGGAAAACTCGTTTCTTTCTTATAATGAGAAACACCCGATTATCCTGCCTAAACAATCTCGATTCTCAGAACTTCTTATCTCACAAGCCCACCAAGAGTCTTTATACGGAGGTCAACAGCTCACCCTGACTAAGGTCCTGAGAAAATTCTGGATCATCAGTGCTAAGTCTCTCATTAACAGAATTCTCAGAGAATGCGTTAGGTGTGCGCGATTTCGCGCTGTAACACCTACGCAGCTAATGGGACAATCACCAGTTGAAAGAATCACTGTTTCCAAACCGTTCACTTTCTCTGGACTTGACCATGCTGGTCCCTACTTTGTCCTTACTTCTAAGGGTAGAGGCATCAAATCTCACAAAGGATACATCTGCTTATTCGTTTGCTTGTGTACACGAGCCATTCACCTATAGCTGGTATCAGATTTTAAAACTCAGAGTTTTCTAGCAGCATTCAAACGATTCACCTCACGCCGTGGGCCATGTACTAAAATTATCAGTGATAATGCTCGAAACTTCGTTGGTGCTGAAAGGAAATTGAAAACTCTATTCGCTGGTGCAACGAGTATCTTCCCTGAGATTGCTGAATTAAACGCTAATCAAGGAACTACATGGTCGTTTATTCCGCCACACTCTCCTCACTTCGAAGGAATATGGGAAGCTGGAATAAAGTCAGTTAAATACCACCTGAGACTAGTTATTGGTGAAACCCGATTGACTTTTGAGGAGATGATCACGGTGTTGTGCCAAATCAAAGCTTGCCTCAACTCCCGTCCGGTCCCTTATATCCTAACACTTCTGATTCGCAATCTGTTTCAGTCATTACTCCTGGACACATTCTTACTGGTGGACCTGTTGCTGCCATCCCAGAGCCCACGCTCCACGAAACCTCACTTGATCCCAGTAAACGTTGGAAACTATTAACTAAGATGAGGGACAATTTTTGGATAAGATGGTCAGGCGAGTACGTCCACCATCTTCGGCAAAGATCCAAGTGGATGATAGAGACAAATGTTGTGAAAGTTGGCGACATTATCCTGATCAAAGAAGACAATCTGCCTCCAACTCAATGGCTTCTGGGACGCATTGATCAACTCCATCCTGGTCGAGACGGTCTGTCGAGAGTAGCCACCGTAAAAAAGGCTACTTCTCATTATAAACGAGCATTTTCCAAATTAGCAATCCTTCCAATCCCAACTGCCATCGCCAACAATTAATATAACTACAATTTCCTTGCGTTTGACAAACGCACCCGGGCAGAATGTTCAAAATTCAATGTAATTTCTTGAATATCCGATCAAAGAACAGACCTAGCGCCTGTCAGTTGACTTACAACCGACACCTCTGACTTTATGATATCAGATTAATCGGACATGCCCCCGCGTTGCGCAGATCAATTCATTGAGTAACTGATTCTTTTTGGGCAAGAACATGTGCACTGTGCTTTAAATTTGCAATCCGTTCAAATGTTTGTTAATCTCCGAAAGTTATTGTGTAATTAATTTTGCTAAATGTGTTAAAATAAACAACAAAATACAAAGTAAAGTGTTGTGATTTACCTACGTGTTGCCCCGACTTAATCCCTAATTATTTAAACAACTTAGACTAAAATCATTAAACATTCAAGTAACTATTTTCCACAAAATCGTGTACATTATCAATTATATGATTAAACATGAAATTACTTAAATTATTCAAATTATTTTAAGTTTAATTTCAAAACTAAAACTTATTTATTTTAAAGGCTTTTAGCGGCAAAATTACCGCATAAAATAAAACTTTTCACATCCACTTCAGTCCCCCTTCAATGTAATTCATTTCCACTTCACTTCTACTTCACTTCCATTTCACATCTACTTCAATTCTGCTGTATATCCTTTTTACTTCTACTTCTTTTTCAAGTTCACTTTAATTACACTTCACTTCCACTTCAATTACACTTCATTTCCATTTCACTTTCACTTCACTTTCACTTCACTTCCACTTCACATCGATAAACCGACTATCTTTGTCTCTCTTTTTCTCCCTCTTTCACGCATAGAACCTAAAATGCACAACTATTGTCATTACACGAAGGGCGCTAAAGTCTCGTTATAAGAATTTTGTCCCTAGATCATTCCCAGGAAACCTTGGAAACCCTTAAAATTCGTGAAACACTATTAATAGTTGTGAGAAATTGCTTATGATTTCATCCAATAAGATATTTCGCGATTTATCTAAAAAAAATAGTGTTGCCCACAACCGAACCAATTGGAGTGCCCACAACCGAACTTTGCAATTAAGTTAAAACGTCATGAAAAAATGTTTGGTTGTAAACATTGTTGTGATACTCGGTATTGGGTTACAAAATATATTATATTTACTGTGCGAATATGCATTGGACATACATTTTTGATTAATTCGCTTTGATTTGTGACACTTTTAAAAATATTTAAAAAATACTTTCATTTTAATTTCAACGTGAAAAAAATTAATTTCTTTGCTGCAAAAAGCACAGGTGTCCGTTCAATTTTGTATTTTCGCAAAAAACTACGTGCGGTAATACCATACACTTGACATTTGTCACATTTGACAAATATCTTTTCTGTCAAAAGTTTCGCAGGGGTCCCCACAACCGAACCTTTTCCTCTAATATAAAGGGGCCAAATGAAATAATATGGAGGGCTTGCATTTCGAGGAAATGTTAACGAAAGGATTCAAGAGCTCATCATTTCTTTTGTATGAAAAAGTAAACATAGCTCTTATTTGTTTATATTGTGCTCTGAATTAAACGACGCTCCGCGATATGATTTAAGACCAATGTAGTGTGATGTGGCAATCCACGATACAATTTGTACAGGGTCTATGGTATCGTCGCGGTCGTCTGTTGTTTTGTCATTCGATACGATACATAATTCGAACTCGCATTTTCGTTCTGTTCGGGGACTCTGTCACGAAACGAAAGTCCTGTCGACTTTTGTTTTGTGTCGCCGTCACTGAACGAAAGTCCGGTCGACTTTTGTTTTCTGTCGGAGTAACGGAACAAAAGTTGCATCTACTTTCGTTTCTGGGCCTTGGAACGAAACGAAAGTCCCATCGATTTTCGTTTCGTGCCAGAGTCACGGAACAGTACGAAACTGCCAGTTTCGGAGACACCCCTGCTTATTTGACTCAACAATTTTCCAAAAATTAACCTTTGATAAGTTTTTTATATAGTAATATTAAAAGCTTTTATCCACTTTAAATCAAAAATTTTATCATAAAACTGAATTAGAATATGTTTAGAAAGCTAACTTAAAAAATTAAGGATAAAAGCTTAAATATTTCTTATTAAATCTAAAAAACTTTTAAAACATTGGTTTAACCCTTATGTAAATAACGTCAAGAAAATAACGTCAGGATTATTTTTTCGTGACAATAGAAAAATGATAGAAAAAAAGGGTTTTATATGTAAATTTGATGTTATAATAATTAAGAAGAATTAAGAAAATGATAGTTTTGATACTTTTAATAATAGTAATTTATTACTTTGGTGAAAAAAGTAGAATTTTATAAGATAAATTGTGTAGTAGTAAAATTAAAAGAATGTAATTTTGGAATTGCAGAATTAAATCAAAATATAATTATATTAACACTTAGTTAATTGACGTTTGGAACTTAGCGAATTTTCAAGACCACTTTTAAAACAAATTTTGGGGGCATGAGGATTCGAACCCGGGTTCGACGCACGCTACCTAACAAAATCTAGTCCTAAACCAACTGAGGTATCTCGGTTAACTTCTAGAAGAAGAAAAAATCTTTCTCCTGTAGCTCATGTTGTGACGATGTATATCGTCAACATATATTTTTAGTTGCCTTCCCTTAGGAATATTTTTATTTTACTATTATTTGAATTAAATAGTGAGAATATATAAATTTAATTTGATATATATACGGGCCTGAGGGCCGGGTATTGATTTTTGCTCGGAAATATGTATATTTTGTCTTTCTTCTGATCAGCGGTTTCTTATGATTTTCCTTTGTTGATTCGCAAATGGTGATTGGCGTAGGTCAAGTTCATGAAGGGACGCGGAGGTCAGCGAAAACGCCCGAATATTTCTTGTAGGTTACGCCTGTCCATGGATATGACTACGAGGGTGTGAGGTGCCCGTGACGGCCGAACGAGAGAGAACGAGCGAGGAAGAAGGACGCGTGGAGAGGGAAGATTCGCACGAGGAAAATCTGTTCGCCGGCCGATTGCCACGAGGGGCTCGTCCATTGTTATTTTCACCGCAGCTGAGACTACTGGTTTCGAGAGAGTTCGTTGCAAGTGTGAAATTGTTGGAATATTGAAATCGGTTTATAAAGATTGAAGTGAACATTAGAAGTTATGTGATTGGAACAAAAACGTTAAATAAATAGTTTTATTTGGCTGAAACGTGTGTTATTCAAAGTAATTTGACGAAAGTCCCAGGAGCCCTGCGGGTTAGCGGTAACAATTTGTCGGTGGTTTTGTGGTGTTCGGCATCAAAATTGGTAAGTTCTGATCTTGAACCTGTACGAGAATTTTGTTTGTCCCAGCGTCGGTATTGCGGCGTTCAAGCTCAACCGAATCTCCCTTTTTGTTTTTTTTTTGTGTTTGTATCAGCACGGAGAGGTGTTGGAAGATTATTTATGTAATTAAAATTAAATATTGAGTCAATACATATCACGTTGGTTAAGTGATCTAATCTCTATATTTTAATGTATAAAAACAAAACATAACCTAAAAATTTTACTTCAAAATTCCGCGACAAATGCTGCCTGAACGGAAAACCGAAGCCCGGCGAATCCTTTCCTAAAAACAGGTCAATTATGCATTTACGAGGGAATGTCCGTTTCGCGCACTATCACTCGCGATTAGTAAAAAAAAATTAAAATTAAAAAATGACACCTCTACTCTCATAAAAAGGAAGTATAGTTGAACACCGGAACGGAATATGGAACACGTGGGAAATTCGAATGGGATACAGATTTCAAAAATAAATACATAGGCAATCCAAAAAATAGAAATTAAAAAATTAATCTAAAGTGAAATTATTGAAAAAAAGGAGAAGTAAAAAAAATTATTATCGAATTTATATGGTTACATTCAGTAAATTAAAAACAAACCTAACTATAAGAAACAAATAAGTAAACACTAAAAAATAAAATCAACCAAAAAAACTTAAATAAAGACAAAAATTTTAATGTTAAACTAAAGTCTCAAAACCAAAGTAGAGAAGAGAAATCATAATCAACAACAACGACAACATTTTTAAAAACGGAAATATAAAACCATAAATTTCTATAGAACAATATTTTTATAATTCCTTTTTTTTTCGAGAAAATAGGGGAAAAGGTTCGGTTGTGGGCATGTTTCGGTTGTGGGCACCCCTGCCAAACTTTTGACAGAAAAGATATTTGTCAAATGTGACAAATGTCAAGTGTGTGGTATGACCGTACGTAGTTTTTTGCGAGAATACAAAATTGAAAGAACACCTATACTTTTTGCTGCAAAGAAATTAATTTTTTTCAAGTTGAAATTAAAATAGAAGTTTTTTTAAATATTTTTAAAAGTGGCACAAATTAAAGCCAATCAATTAAAAATGTATGTCTAATGCATATTTACACAGTAAATATAATATATTTTTTAATCCAATACCGAGTATCACAACAATGTTTACAACCAAAATTTTTTTCATCACGTTTTAACATGGTTGCAAAGTTCGGTTGTGGTCACTCAAATTGGTTCGGTTGTGGGCACCAAGATTTTTTTTAGATAAATCGCAGAATATCGTGTTGGATGAAATCATAAGTAATTTCTCACAACTATTAATAGTATTTCACAAATTTTAAGGGTTTCCAGTGGTTTCTGAGAGTGATCTAGGGACAAAATTCTTATAACGTGACTTAAGCGTCCGCCGTGGAATGATAATAGTTGTGCATTTTAGGTTCGATGCGTGAAAGAGGGAGACACAGAGAGACAAAGATAGTCGGTATATCGATATGAAGTGGAAGTGAAGTGGAAGTGAAGTGAAATGAAATGAAAGTGAATTGGAAATGAAGTGGAAGTGAAGTGTAATTAAAGTGAACTTAAAAAGGAAGTAGAAGTAAAGTGAATATTCAGCGGAATTGAAGAGGATGTGAAGTGGAAGTGAAGTGGAAGTGAAGTGGAAGTGAAATGGACGTGAAATAGAAGTAAAGTGGAAGTGACTTACATTGAGGAGGGGCTGAAGTAGATGTGAAAAGTTTTATCTTATGCCGTAATTTTGCCGCTGAAAGCCTTTAAAATAAATAAGTTTTAGTTTTGAAATTAAACTTAAAATAATTTAAATAATTTCATGTATACTGATACAATTAATAATTAAATTTATATTTTTTCATATTTGGGGCGGTTTAAGTTGATTTTTCCTCATTTTTAGACAATTTTTTAAGGGTGCCCACAACCGAACCAAAATTTCAGGTTTGCAAAAAATGACCACTTTATTAAATTTATTACAAAAATTTTTATATTCGACGGAATCAATTTAGTTTCTTTGCCAGAAGTTAGCTAAGGTCTCTAGCCTTCCATACCTACGTTAATGACCGTGTCATATTTATTGGGCACAAGTTATAGGTCAAAAACAAAAAGGGTGCCCATAACCGAACTTATTCCCTTACTAATTTATTTCAAAATTTTATCACCTTAATTTTATTAGGGGTGGTTTCTAAGGTATGAAACTTCTTGCCATGGCCTAAAAAAATTAAAAGACCTGTTCCTAATGTTTTCCAGACAATTTGGCCCATGTGTGATTTTTTTTGTGGAAAATAGTAATTGATTTCAAAGTTTTATCACCTCAATTTTCTTAAGGGTGGTTTCTAAGGAATGAAACTTTTTGCTATGGCCTGAGAAAATTATAAGAACTGTTCCTAAAGCTTTCCAGCCAATTTGGACCATGTGTGATTTTTTTAGTGAAAGATAGTAATTGGTTTCAAAATTTTATCACCTCAATTTTCGTAGGGGTGGTTTCTAAGGGATAAAACTGCTTGCTTTGGCATGCAAAAATTATGGGACCTGTTCCTGAAGCTTGCAAGGCAATTTGGACCATGTGTGGTTTTTTTTTGTGGAAAATAGTACTACCTGACTCTTTATACGCAACTCTTCGGGCTGGGTCTTTCATATAGCGAATTGTAAGCAAACGCTCGAAACGCATTGTCCTTTGCTACCCCTCTTACGTCTTTGTCCCTACATGCTCGACGCTCAACTCTTATTCCCCTTTCTTCTTATTCGCAGAATGTCATAATTCGAACTGTTATATAAAGAGAGTGCGGTGTAATTGATTTCAAAATTTTATCACCTCAATTTTCTTAAGGGTGGTTTCTAAGGAATTAAACTTTTTGCTATGGCCTGAAAAAATTATAAGAACTGTTCCTAAAGCTTTCCAGCCAATTTGAACCATGTGTGATTTTTTTAGTGAAAGATAGTAATTGATTTCAAAATTTTATCACCTCAATTTTCTTAAGGGTGGTTTCTAAGGGATGAAAGTTTTTGCTATGACCTAAAATAATTATAAGAACTGTTCCTCAAGTTTTTCAGGCAATTTGGACCATGTGTGATTTTTTGTGTCGAAAATAGTAATTGATTTTTCTTAGAAACCACCCCAAAAAAATTAAGGTGGTAAAATCTTGAATTCAATTACTATTTTCTACAAAAAAAATCACACATGTTCGAAATTGGCTAGAAAGCTTTAGGAACAGTTCTTATCATTTTTCCAGGTCATAGCAAGCATTTTCATTCTTTAGAAACTACCCCTAAGAAAATAAAGATGATAACATTTTGAAATCAATTACAATTTTCCACGAAAAAAATCACACATGGTCCAAATTGGCTGACAAGCTTTAGGAACAAGTTCCATATTTTTTCGATTCCGAAGTAAGCAGTTTTATCCCTTAGAAACTACCCCTAAGAAAATTGAGGTGATAAAATTTTGAAATCAGTTACTATTTTCCACAAAAAAATCACACATTGTCCAAATTGGCTGAAAAGCTTTAGGAACAGTTCTCATAATTTTTTCAGGCCATAGCAAAAACTTTCATTCCTTAGAAATCACCCCTAAGAAAATTGAGGTGATAATATTTTCAAATCAATTCGGTACCTCCGAGCAAAAAAAACCAGTCTCGCGTTATACGCCTAAAAACTCCTCTCTGACGTTGGTCGTCTAAAACAACCACTGCATTTTTTTGGTTAAATGAAATGTCAAAATGTTTTAATTAAACTCAAAACAGCATTTAAAATAGACTAACTAAATATGCACCAATCTATACAATATTGTATTGAGATTTTCAATTTTTTTAACTTTCTGAAACTTTAGAAATTAGTTTCCTGGAAAAATTGGAAAAACCAAGTGGGGTTTTTTGACGTTCATTTTAACAGTGGTTGTTTTAGACAACCGACGTTAGAGAGGAGTTTTAAGGCGTATAACGCAAGGGTGGTTTTTTTTGTTCGGAGGTACCGAATTACTAATTCTCACGAAAAAAATCACACACGGTCCAAATTGGCCGGAAAGCTTTAGGAACAGTTCTTATAATTTTTCCAGGCCATAGCAAAAAGTTTCATTCCTTAGAAACCACCCCTAAGAAAATTGAGGTGTTAAAATTTTAAAATCAATTACTATTTTTCCCAAAAAAATCACACATGGTCCCAATTGGCTGGACAGTTTTAGAAACAGTTCTTATAATTTTTTTAGGCCATAGAAAAAAGTTTTATCCCTTAGAAAGCACCCCTACGAAAATTGAGGTGATAAAATTTTGAAATCAATTACTATTTTCCACAAAAAAAAATCACACATGATCCAAATTGGCTAGAAAGCTTTAGAAACAGTTCTCATAATTTTTCCAGGCCATAGCAAAAACTTTCATTCTTTAGAAATCACCCCTAAGAAAATTGAGGTGATAATATTTTCAAATCAATTACTATTTCCCACAAAAAAAATCACACATGGTCCAAATTGTCTGGATAAAATTTTGAAATCAATTACTATTTTCCACAAAAAAAATCACAAATGGTCCAAATTGGCTGAAAAGCTTAAGGAACAGTTCTTATAATTTTTTCAGACCATAGCAAAAAGTTTCATTTTTTAGAAACTACCTCTAAGAAAATTGAAGTGATTAAATTTTGAAAGCAATTACTATTTTCCACAAAAAAAATCACACATGATCCAAATTGGCTGGAGAGCTTTAGGAACAGGTCTTATAATTTTTCCAGGCCATAGCAAGAAGTTTTATCCCTTAGAAACCACCCCTAATAAAATTAAGGTGATAAAGTTTGGAAAGGAATTAGTATTTTCTCAAAAAAAAAGAAATTATAAAAATATTGTTCTATAGAAATTTATGGTTTTAGATGAATCGATTGAATGATAAATTGTTTGGACTTGGTTTTTTTTTTAATGTGATAATTCGAAAACGATTTTTATTGTCTTTAGAATTTTATTTTTATTTTATTGATAAATAATGTATAATTTTTATTTTTTTGAGTTTTGTTTGTCATTTTTATTTTTTATTTTTGTTCTGTATAAATCAGTCTCAATCGCACTACAGATAAAGAAAGGCAAATTGCAATGTGCAAGATTTGTATTTTATATGGGCAATGTGAGGAATAAAAATATTTAAGGAACACCAAAATCTATTATATTTAATTTTGACAGAACTCTTTTTCCTAAATAATTTATAAATTATGTTTTTTATATTTCCGTTTTTAAAAATGTTGTCATTGTTGTTGATTATGATTTCTCTTCTCTACTTTGGTCTTGAGACTTTAGTTTTTGATTAAAATTTTTGTGTTTATTTAAATATTTTTGGTTTATTTTATTTTTTAGTGTTTACTTATTCGTTTCTTATAGTTAGGTTTGTTTTTAGGGTTCCGTACACCACAAGTGTACGCACGGAACCCTATTGGCAAGACTTTGTCGAAAATCGTATCCCTCCCCCCCCCCCCCTAGCCACCAAACTATTTGACTTAGAAAGTTCAAATTTGGCCCACATATGTATTTTCACGTGTAGATGAAAGGAAAATTATAGAGAACATGATTCTAGGAGTTGATCATAGCGTTGTCAAGAAAATAACAAGATTTTTGAGAAATTTTGATATTTTTTGGCTGATAACTTTTGCCATTTCTTTGACAGCGCTATCACCACAACAATCTCTATAATTTTTCTGTAATCTACATATGATACTACATTTTTGTACCAAATTTGAACTCTCTAAGTCAAATATTTTGGCAAATAAGAGGGGAATACGATCATGTTTTCGAAAAAATGCGTTGAATTTGTACCATTCCTGCCCTTTATCTGCCAAATTATTGTACTTAGAGTGCTGAAATTTGGTACACATACGTAGTTTGCCATATAGATTACAGAAAAACTGTAAAGAACTTTGTTGCAGATCGTTATCATAGTGTTTTTCAGCAAAAAAAAACGATTAAAAAAAATGCTAAAAAATGACCGTATCCCCCCTCCCATAACTTCTAAACAATTTGACTTAGAGAGTTCAAATTTGGTACACAAATGTATTTTCACGTGTAGATTACAGAAAAATGGTAGAGAACATGATTGTAGAAGTTGATCATAGCGTTGTTAAGGAAATAAAATGATTTTTAAGTATTTTTTATGGATATTTGCTAAAATCTCTGGATTTTTCGTTGACAGCGCAATCACCATCACGTTGTCTATAATTTTTATATAATTTATACCTGGCAATACATTCCTGTACAAAATTTGAACTCTCTAAGTAAAATATTTTGGAAGATAGAGGGGGGGGGGGGGGTTGTCCATTTTTTATTAAAAAAATTCATTATTATTCATTATTATAACCATATAAATTCGATAATAATTTTTTTTACTTCCCTTTTTTTCAATAATTTCACTTTAGATTTTTTTTTAATTTCTATTTGTTGGATTTCCTATGTATTTATTTTTGAAATCTGCATCCCATTCGAATTTCCCACGTGTTCCATATTCCGTTCCGGTGTTCAACTATACTTCCTTTTTATGAGAGTAGGGGGCATGTAGTCTCTAAATCTGAATTAGTCAAAAATGACTAATTCTCAGTCATTAACGACTAATTCAAATAGGGCGGATTCGTTGACTGTGAATTAGTCAGCAGGTACTAATTCAATCACTAACAAATGTGTAACTAAATGAATTTGTAGCTTTAGGTACTAAATGAATTTGTAAACTATAAAATATTAATCATCTAAGACATCGTCGTGGAATTGTATCATACGAATGTTGATAAACTATTCCCAAACTGTAATTAAAAAAAAAAAATTAATAAATTTGGAAGCCTACAAAGAGTATTAATTTTAAACTCCTTAACTAATTTTAACTAATAATCAACTACCTAACAGAAAAATCCCCTGTCGCTGGGGATTGAACGCACGACCCTAACACTAACAGTCCGCAGCCCCAACCAACTATCCACGCAACGCACGCTGTAGGGTTTCATAAGAAATTTGAAGACATTCTTACTATAGACCACATATAAAGTAACACTGTCAAATATAGATAATTAGTTTACAATGTGTTTTACTAATAAATTGCAATTAGTAAAATAATCCAGTCTTTCATTTTTTAATTTCAAATTCGCTAATTTATTAATTAATGCAAATGTAAGGTTAAAAACAAAAGATACAAATTAGGTAAGCTGATATGTTTATACTAAATTATGTGTACATACAAATCAATATGCTGTTATTTACCAAGTTTTTATAAAATAATAGCTAAAAATTATAAGCTATACAACCAGATGCAATTATGTAAAATAACAAATTTCAATTTCGTAATAAAAAAATATATTTTAAATTAAATTTCGATAAATTTTAAAGAAAGTTAATTTAAACATTTTATCTTGAATTTATTATTAAGTTTTATTCTCAGAAAAACATTCTTTTATTACTACATTTTGAGTCACTGTTAAAAAAAATGTTATAATAAACTTTAATTCATAACTAAATAATTAAATTTAATTCATTTATTCTACATGTAATAGATTGTTTTATTTTAAATAATAATAAAATACTTTATTATCACATGAAGAAAAGTATTGTGTTACAAGATTACTTAAAAAAAGTAATGTCTATTATGTATTATTATGTAAGGTTATGTTTGATTATTTTGACTTATTCAATTTGTAATACATGACGACAAAATAAATTAGTAGAATATCACTACTAATTCATTTAGCAAAGGAATATGACTATTTTTTTCGTAGAAAGAGATGAAATAACTAATTCAGCAGTCAAAACTGACGCTACTAATTCCATTAGACAAATTTTGACTAATTCAAATTTAGAGAGTACTCTAATGAAATCTAGTTTTCTTTGTATGTGTGTTTTTCGATTTTTGTTTACTTTGACACATTTTTTAATGTTAATTATTTTTTTACTAATCGCGAGTGATAGTGCTCAAAACGGACTTTCACTCGTAAATGCATAATTGGACTTTTTTTTAGGAAAGAATTTGCCGGGCTGCGGTTTTCCGTTTAGCCAGCATTTGTCGCGGAATTCTGAAGTGAGATTTTTATGTTATGTTTTGCTTTTATACATGAGCTTTAGGAGAAAGTTTTTTCTTCTTCTAGAAGTTAACCGAGATAGCTCAGTTGGTTTAGGTCTTAGATTTTGTTAGGTAGCGTGCGTCGAACCCGGGTTTGAATCCCCATACCCCAAAATTTGTTTTAAAAGTGGTCTTGAAAATTCGCCGAGTTCCAAACGTCAATTAACTAAGTGTTAATATAATTATATTTTTATTTAATTTTGCAATTCCAAAATTACATTCTTCAATTTTACTACTACACAATTTATCTTATAACACTCTACTTTTTTCACCAAAGTACTAAATTACTTTTTTTAAAAGTATCAAAACTATCATTTTTTTAATTCTTCTTAATTATTATAACATCAAACTTACATACAAAACCCATTTTTTCCTATCATTTTTCTATTGTCGCGAAATAATAATCCTGACGTTATTTTCTTGATGTTATTTATATAAGGGAAGTATACTTCTTTCAAAAATTTGTATAAGTTGATAACTTAAGAATATTTTATTTTAAATTAAAAAAAATTCCTTGTCTTAACAAATTCTTTAGGGTCAAATAATAATTAAATTGTATAGTAGAATGTTATATATTAATTTCAGGTTTGTTTAAAATCATCGAGCAACCGACTCTAGATGATTTTCGCAGGACTGACCCATAAGTAAAAAATAAGTACATTTAGAAAAACTTTAGTGTCCTAAAATAAATTTTCGAATATAATAGTTGTCTTAGTAATGGTTCCGAATTCACTGCCTTATTCGTACCTAAGCTTTCAAACGCGTTTTTCTCGAAACCACTTTTTTTCAACTGGTCGACATGATATCTCAAAAACGACTTGACCGATCAACTTGAAATTTATCGGCTGTGCTCAGCACATGTTAGGTAACAAGCTAAAGTAGAATAATTAAAAAAGGTTACGTTGTTTTTTTTTTATACAACAAAACAGGCCCAAAATAGAGTTTTTTTTAGAAATAAAAATTCAAAGTCGCGTAAAAATTTCATTTTTCAATATTTTCAAATAACCCTAGTTTATCTTGTAGCTAAAGTGACACAGATTAAATTGCTTTTTTACTTTTTGATTTCAGACCACTCAGTCGGTCGGAATCGTGGCGACCAATGTTGTACTTTTTTTTGCATGAATTACTTCCCTGCACTGTATCACGGAAACTTTTTATTAATTTGACTTAAAAAAATTGCTAAATGTACTTCAATAGTTACTAAATATATGGTAGAAAATTCAAAGTTTTAAGTTTTAATCGCCAATCCAAAAAAAAATTCCCAAAAAACAGTTTAAAAAATGGCCGTCACACGGGTCAACCCCCTTAATGAGAAGGTAGTATTGTTCTCAATAATTCAAGATTAAGAAAAAATATGGTTTAAAAAACATATTGATCTTTTGAAGAACTGTTTTATTTAGAATTAATGTATTATAGTTTATAATTAATTGCAATAATTAATATTAATTAAATTAATTAAGTTTTTATTTTCTATAATTATTTCAATAACTCCAACAAAACTTTTTTTTTAATTACCAATTAAAAAATTGAAAATATTGTCAATATCTATATTCTTATGATATTTTTAATTGCATATAACCTAGTATATTGTGAAAAACAAAAATTTGCAAGAAAATCCGGTTTTAAGAGTTCTATTAAAAAAAAGTGAACTTACTGTGTAGAGCGCTGCCACTACTGAGCGTCCACCATGTGGAAAATTTCAAAGACGTTTTTCTCAAAAACACTTGAGAAGCGCATCGAACTGCTTTGCCATAGTTCAAGGTACATTATGTACAACAATTTAGCAAAGTATTAATTTTTTTAAAAAACACCACGTCCCAAAGTCCCCTTTAAGTTCAACCCAACCATGCTTGCACCTCCGGTTTTATTCTTGAACTTGTTTCTGGGATGCCTTTTGATCATTTTAAGCCGAAAAAGAAAAAAATCGCTCCAGCCGTTTTTGAGAAAACTCATTTCTCCTTTTTTTTCCCCCGAAAAGAGGGACCTTCAATGTCCCTCCTATGGCAAGAACCTTGACGTGGTGGGAAGGCTTATGCGTTGAGTAATGTCTCGAATGAATGAGATGAATCCTTCTTGGGTAAAAGAGACTAGTATAAATGTGGAAGTGCAGACTATAAACGTCTCCTTCCTTGATTGGATAGCTTACTCTTTCTAAGAGTAACGTTATGAATGAGGTACGAGTGAGGAACCTTTAGGAAGGTTCATTCTCCTGTATGCATGTGGGGTACCGCCCCCATAAAAGGAAGGACTGGTTGATCCAAAGAGATCAGTGTGAATGACGGAAAATGGAACTAGAATGAAAGGGAATTTATGAATAGTAAATGAGGATCTCAATGGGAGCATTACATATTCACGCGAAACAAATACTTGCGATCGGCGACGTACTGCAGGGCACTGGGAGTGACGTGTCCTTATATGGTTTTTCCAGGCCATGTGGGGGTCCCGTCTGATGTGAGCTTGCTCTGCCGAGGTGTTTCTGTAGTGCGAAGTCAGGAGCCAGCCCCTTCGGGATTTTGATCAAATAGTGTGCAGTGGGTACAGGTGTCGGAGCCTGTACTGTTTCGGTGGAGTCCGTTCCGTCCGTGTTGTACCGGGAATGGCTAAGCGTAAGGGTTGGGCCTCAGGGAACTGGAGTAGGACCGTAGTGTCCGAGGGTACACCCGCTCCCAACCTAGGCGAACCCCCCTCTCCACACGATGCGCTGGTAACCTTAAATAATGGATTTTTTAAAACTATATAAAAATGGAAACAGTGAGAGCTTGGAGACTGAGACAGATAAGTCGACGGATGCCCCATCAACATTTGTTCCTGCTGCCCGGACAACGGAGACCTCGAGTAGAGAGGCGAGTGCTGCTCTTCCGAAACTCGAGGGATGGGAAGCCATTATTCGGCTTTTGGAAAAGCAAGTGCTCGTCACTAAGGAGCTGACGAAGTCGTTATTGTTCGTGCAGTCAAAGCGGCTGGAAAACAATCCGAACCCAGTAAAGGAAACGATCGACAAGGTAGTGGAATGGAGTGGCTGCCTCGAAGAGTCGACAAAGGACTTGAAAGATGAGATGATAAAAAAGCTAAAAGGCGCCTCCAAACCAAAGGGAAAGGTGAAGGTCCCCCCTCGCCCAAAACCCGATGAGTTGGGGACGCTAGCATCTCAGAGAAAAGGCGAAAAACGAGGAGAAAAGAGAGAAGCTTCGAGTACCCCTGAAGAGAGGTCCTCGAAGAAAGAGAAGAAGCCCGAGAAACCCCAGGGTGGGATTGAAAAATCCTTTGCTGGGGCAACCCGCGGGCTAAATGACCCTGTTGTCGATTTGAACAAGGAGTGGCAAGAAGATCAAGCCACTCAGAGAAAAAAGAAGAAGAAAAAGATGGAGTAAAAAGCGGAAGCCGCTAAAAAGAAGGCGGAGTTGGTAGCCCAAAGGAAGGCCTTCAACGACAGGAAGCTGAGAAAAAATGACGCTATTAGGGTGACGTTAAAGGATAACGTCTCCTTTGCCGACGCCCTGAAGCATATGAAGTCGGTGGTCAACCCTGTCGAGACACAGACGGAGGTTCTTACTATCCGGAGGACAATGAGGAACGATATGCTTCTTGTCCTCAAGGGCAGGGAGGACCGATCGGGTCTAAGCAGGGCCTTGACTGCCGCCTTCGAGGAAAAAGGAGAGGTCACCACAGTGGTATCGAAAAGGTCCTTGGAAATCAGGGACCTGGATGAGAGCACTGAGGTGGAAGAAGTGGTGGAAGCAGTGGAGAAGGCATTAAGCAGGACCAATTTAGAGGTGTCATGCCGCCTCTTCACTCTTCGAGCTGGAATCAGGCTAGCGGTGCTCCAACTCCATGAAGCATGCGCTGAAGCTTTGTTGAAAGCTGGCAAGGTGAAGGTTGGTTGTATCAACTGCAGAATCCGAGACAGGTTGGAAGTAGAGAGGTGCTTTAAGTGCCTGGGCTACGGCCACCTGACAAGGACCTGCAAGGGCACGGATAGGAGTGAAGCCTGCTGGAAGTGTGGAGGTCCCGACCATCAGAGCAAGAGCTGCAGTGCCGAGTTATACTGCACTGCTTGCTCTGACAAAGGAATGACGGACGTCAAACACCGTCCAGGGAGCGGGTCCTGCCCTATTTATAGAGCAGAACTTAACAAGTTGAAAAGAAGGAGCAAAGGTGTCTTCAGATTAACCTTGGCAAGGGGAAGCTAGCGAAAGATCTCATGTTTTTGACGGCCATTCAGAGGGGGGTTGATATACTGTTTTTCAGTGAACAGTGTAGGAAACCGAACCACTCTGTCTGGTACCAGGATAAAACATGTAGATCTGGGATTCAAGTGTGCAATCCGGATCTGAGCGTCAGCAATTTCCTGGAAACCGATAGGGGGTTTGTTTGGCTAGAGGTGGCAGGTATACGTATGTATAGCTGCTACTTCTCTCCGAACGATCACCTTAAAGATTTCGAGGCCGAAATGCAATCTCTTGAAGAAAGCATAAAAGCTTTCGGCGGGAGGACCTTCATAACGGGAGACTTCAATGGTAAGTTTCCCGAATGGGGAGAAACCCGTTCAGACAGGAGGGGCACTTTGATAAGCGAAATGGTGGCCAGAAATGACCTGGTCGTAGCGAACCGGGGCCAGGAGTTTACATTTCGGCGAGGCAAATCAGGATTAATTTTGGATCTCACAATTGTCTCGCCTAGCTTGGCACGGAAAATCTCGATGGAAGAGCTTTTGAGGGGCAAAAGACCCGGTAGTCTTAGTAAGAACCCCTCATGGAACGTCGGTAAGCTCGATCAGGATAAGGCAAGAAAGTACTTGGAAGAAGTCAAGCTGATCTCCGAACTTGGCTGGATAAGGGAACCGGAAACGGTTGAGGAGAGGGTGCGTGCCGAGCAGGGACTGACACGAAAACCGAAACAAAATATATTTTATTTTTGTTTCGTTTCGGTTTTGAAAAACTGAAACAAAATATCAATTTAATTTTGTTTTGTGTTAAACCTGAAACGAAAAGGCTTTGAATTACGTTTTAGTCTTATGCCCGAAACGAAAATGCTTCGAATTTTGTTTTCGTTTCATGCCCGAAACGAAAATCCGCTCCGAATTCCGTTTTCGTTTCTCATAAAAAAGGCTCTAAATTTCACAAAAACAATTTTAAACACAATTCTTTTCTTGCAGGAGACGAAAACGAAATTCAGAGTCTTTTCGTTTCGGGCATGAAACTGAAACGAAATTCGGAGTTGATTTTCGTTTCGGGCATGAGACGAAAACGTAATTCAGAGCCTTTTCGTTTCAGGCTCAATACAAAACAATATTGATTGTACATTTTTGTTTCGTCATAACAATTCAAAACAGAAACAGAATTCGGTTTTCGTGTCAGTCCCTGGTGCCGAGAGACGTGAGGTGATTGCAGCTTGCAACCACTCCACGCCCCGACGTAGAGCAGGAATGGCATGAAGCAAAAAAGGCTTTTAAGCAAGGAATAAGGCGTAGTCAACGGAAATGCTGGAAAGACTTAATCAGCGACGTCGAAAACGACCCATGGGGACTGGCGTTTAAGATTGTAACCAAGAAATTGGTTATTAAACAACAGATCCCCGGTCTAGACAAACCTGATTGGGTCCGACAGATCATAAGAGCCTTATTCCCATATGTGGAACCATGGTCTCGAGAGGACTATTCCTCTTGCTTAGTACGGAGCGAAGATCTTTTCACGCTTGAGGAGCTAAGAACTGCGGGAAAAGGGTTAAAATCTGGCAAGGCGCCAGGAAGGGATGGAATACCCAACGAGATCCTGAAATTGGTGATCGATGTGTACCCCGAACTTCTCCTTAACCCTTTGAACGATTGTCTCAGGGCTGGCAGGTTCTTTATGGACTGGAAAAAGCAAAAGTTAGTTCTTCTCAGAAAAGGAGACAAGAATCTGGATAAGACGTCATCCTATAGACCCATATGTCTTCTGGACACAATGGATAAACTTCTAGAGGGTATAGTTTTGCAGAGACTTCAGGGTCTTCTGACTGGCGAAAATGACCTATCAGAAAACCAGTACGGTTTCCGCAAAGGCCGATCCACCGTCGACGCTATTTCGGCGGTGGTAGAAGAGGCCAAGAAGGCCAGAGAAGGCAAGAGGAAAAAGAAAGGATTTTGCGCATTAATAGCAATAGACGTACGTAATGCGTTTAATTCCGCGCGATGGAATATCTGCATCGAGTCGATGAAGAGGAAAGGGATACCGACCTACCTGTTGCGAATGATGGATAACTATCTTAGCGATCGGTGGATCGAGTATGAGGGCAAAACATTTTAGATTCGCGAGGAGATGACTTGTGGAGCCCCTCAAGGGTCAAAGGTAGGGCCATTCGTGTGGAACGTCATGTATGATGCTTCCCTGCGGATGAAACTACCTACGGACACCAAATCGTTCGGCTTCGCGGACGACAAAATTATCGTATGCGGTGCGCAAACTACAGAAATCCTTGACATAAGGGTCAATGAAACTCTGCGTCGAGTCAAGCGCTGGATGGACGCCAATGGTCTGGAAATGGCTTTGGAAAAGACCGAAGCGCTGCTTGTCACGAACCGGAGATCCTTTGTTGCCCCACCTATTGAGATTGATGGGACTGAAGTAAAATGGAGTAACACCATAAAGTACCTGGGCGTCGAGTTGGATAAGAAGCTCAGCTTCCACCAACATTTAACATCCGCAACGATCAAAGCCATCCAATGTGGAGGAAATATTTCCAGGCTTATGCCTAACATTGGTGGTCCCAGGGAAGCAAAAAGGAGATTAGTAGCGAGCGTGGTACACTCGAGATTGCTTTATAAAGCTCCAGTGTGGGCATCAGCCCTAGAAAAACACACCATCTCTATGAGACTACTTTCAGCCCAAAGAATAATATTGTTGAGAATAGTCTCAGCCTACCGGACTATACCTACTAGCGCTGTGCAAGTCCTAGCAAGCGTTCCGCCGATAGATCTATTGGCTAAGGAAAGACAATATGTCTATTTCCTCGCCAAAGATCGGGTAAGCTTGCTTCTAGAAGAGGACAGACAGCGTCTAAAGGCCCAGATTCGTAGAATCGCGAGGAGTAGATTAGTCGAGGAGTGGCAGGTGAGATGGGATGGGGAATCTACCGGAAGGTGGACTTACCGCCTTATTTCTCATCTCGCTAAATGGATACAAAGAGGGCACGGAGAAGTTAGCTACTACTTAACACAGGCGCTAACAGGTCATGGTTGTTTCAACGAGTTTTTGAAACGTTTTAAATTAAGAAGAGAGGGATCGTGCTCTTATTGCGACGCCCCCGTGGACACCGCGGAACACACCCTCTTTGTTTGTAGATATTGGGAGGAGAAAAGGCAATACATGTTTCGGGTGGTGGGTACTGAAGTCACCCCCGACAACATGATTGGCTTTATGTTAAGGAATGTGGACTCGTGGTAGCACATTGAATCCTTCATTACCCAGGTAATGAAAACCAAAGACATCAATGGTCGCAGGGAAAGAAACCAGGGTTAAGCTGGAGACAAAGGAAAGTAAGAAGGTAGGGAAGAAATCCGTATAGAATCCTCCACCTGTCATCGGTTCGAAGCCCGCCGTTGATCGGTGGGGGTTCTTACCCCCAACCGTTTGTCGGCTGATCGAGATCTAATGCTGGGCTGAGGGATCTATGGGTATGGGTGGAGTTAGCACGCGGTGATGTTGGTTGCTTAAATCAATCGTTCCGCTGAGTGTTAAGTACTCCTATAAAGCGAGGAAGGTTTAGTGGGTATTACCCAGAGATAAACTTGCCAGGGAATATTTATATTCCCAGGTAAGCTATACTCTGGGCTCGAGCCTTACACACGGAGAGCACCCTCCTTAAATGATGCGTGCATCATTCATTGTAAGGTGTTCTTTATGGTGCGTAAATGCATTTTCCAAACCTCGTAATAAAAAAAAAATAAAAAAAATAAAAGTAAGCACTTTATTAGCTTAAGTTGTTTAAATCAGCAGTAGAAAAAAGGCTCTCAGCGATGAATATCTTGCGACAATTAAAACCCATAAAAATTAATGGAAAACCATGAAAAACCTGTTCATAATCTAGTTTTTTGCATATTACTCTCTTCCAGTACATGTAAACTCAAAATTTTCTATACAAAAATTAAATCCTATAAAATTTTCTGTAAATTAAAAACAAAATAAAAACTCTTTATCTTTATAGATTCATAAGTTAACACCTTCTAGAATCATTTTTTTGCATAAAATTTCTTAAAAAGGAAACAAAGTTTCAGTTTTTGCGAAATACATAGTTTAAAAAAAAGAAAAGCTCTCTATCTCGATTAGGACTAAACTTATGGTTTTTTGAATATGACCATTTTTATTTACTTTTGATAAATATCTTTTATGTAAGCGGAGCACGTTTTGCTCGGTTTCTTGGAGCGCTTTTGAGACCCACAGCAGACCATTACGTTAGCCAGTAGTTTTGCCTAGGAATCCAAAGTCTCCTTTACCTGCCGTTGCCTGCAAACCTACTGCCTGACGGAATGGTCTGCTTTGGATCTCAAAAACTCGCCAAAAAACAGAGAAAAACGTGAAAAGAGAAAAAAATGTTACATAAAACATCGTGTAGACCTCGACTCAAAACGCATTTCTCGTCCGAGCTGTGTTTGCAGTACAAGGCACATTAGGGTGTTTCAAAAAATGAAAATTTTCAAATTTTGTTTAAAGGCCCTCGGCAATCGACTAAAAATAAAAAAACATTTACCAATATTTTTTTGTTTTTTGATCTGACAATATTAAGGGGTGCCGCTTTCACCCCCTATTTTCCCATTAGAAATACATGGGAAAAGTGTACTTTTTTCAAAAATTGCGAAAAATTGTTCTTAATTTTATAGAAAAAGGCTTAGAAGTTTATAAGACTTCTATAAATGTTCAAAGTTGAAGAAACCATAGATTTTTTTTTTTTGTTTGCAAACTGATCCTTTCTAGGGGTGCCTTAAAGAACATCCCCTAAACGTAAATTCAGCATATATAAGTAAATAGGTCTAAAATATTATTTTTTATGTCGTTTTTTTAAAAATTTTGTTACTAAACAAAATACAAGGATTGCTACATTTATTAATTAATTTTTAATTGTTTAAACAAATTGTTTATAAAAAATATAAATAACACTGTGTTACAAAATAAAAAAAAGTAAAAGAACTTCTTATCGAAAAGAATGGTATATATTAAATCTTTGATACACCCTGAAAATCTTGTTTTAGAGCCAAAAACCCATTTTTAGGTAAATTAATGTACATAATACTTTGAAACTTCGCAATTTTTTACCCGAATTAAAAAGTTTTTTTTTAATTTAAAGCTTAAAATATACACTTTGAAGCTGCATAAGACTTTTTTATTATCATTTAAATTCATGAAGTGATAGACCAAAAATCATCAAAAATTGTCATTTTTTGATTGATTTTTCAACTTTGAAGCCAATTTAAATGTCTTATCTTATAAAAAATATATTTTTTCTTAATCCACATCAAAAGCTGAACAATTGCAGTTTCAAATGACCCCAAATTGAATAAAATTCAAATAAAATTATCAAAGTTATTCCACTTTTAACTTTATAGTAACATCATTAAATTTTGACTCTATGAACAGTTTTTCATTATTTCCTTTCTGGGATTCATAATTTTGACTAATTTTCAATTTTTATGTATTTTTGCAATATAAGAAACACTCTTTAAAGGTTAAGAATTACCTGATAGTACCTAATATTAATTTTATTAAACATTGTTACCAGTATTTTTTAAATGATTCTTAAACTCTAAAAATTGTATCTAAGCATTGCAAAAATACATCAAAATTAAAAATTAGTCAAAATTATGAATCCGAGGAAGGAAATAATGATCACCTACAAGAAGTTCTGAATATTTGCCAATTTTTTAATTGTCAATTGTCAGCAAGGTATAGGAAGATAATTCATTATCGATAAAAAGTTGACAACCGAAGAAAAACCGTTTCAGTAGTTCTTCTCGTATTTGAAAAAAAAACAATCCTAAAAATTAAACAAAAATTTTTTCTTATGTGTTATTAATACTGTAATTGAAATTCACTTGGGCTTTTGTTCTTGGTTAATTTATATAATAATAATAATCTGTCCCTCATAACCCCAAGAATTCGACAAAACTGGGGTAATTCGGGACAGAATTTTAAATTAATTGTTTTTAATAACAGCAGAACAAACTTGCATCTTATTGACCACTACACTATTTTTGCAATGTAAAATTACAAAAAAAATGTTTATTATACTTTTCTTGAGTTTAAGTATAAAATTTAGGCATAATATAATATTTCACAGTACAAAATAGATAGTTTTTACTGCAAATACGTAAAGGATACCTACAAAACGAGCTACAGGTAAATGAATTTAAGAGAAAAAGTTAATGATTGAATGAGAGAGAGCAAAAGAGAAAAAGAGAGCGAAAGAAAGACTTCAAATTCGTATTAGATAACCTTCGGGTGTTAAAATTGAAGCAAATTAGATCAATTTTTACGAATTTTTTCAGAATTGTCCGTCCTATTAAATTCGCCATTTTTAATTTTAAATGTCTGATTTTAGATTAATTTTCAGCGACCCCAAAAATCTTTTTTTACCAAGTTTAAGATAGATCTTTTAAAATGTGTTCAAGTTATTTAATTTTTCACACTTTTACTTACGGTATGGTTGATTTTTGAACATATATGATACATTATCATTCATATGATTAAAGTATCATATATATCTATTATGAATTTTTTTCAAGCTATTTCATCCCTTAATTCAGTAGTATACTTTAGATAACTTTTTTCGTAGTCTTTTCTTAGAAAAAATTCTGTCCCGAATTACCCCTAAATTTTGCCATTTTGACAAAATCGTCGGGGTAATGCGGGACAGCAGTTTTTCGCGATTCAGGGTCATCTATAAAATCTACTAACCCATAGAATTATTCTAGGGAAGTAACGTAACAAGTTATTGCAAAAAAAACCGAAAGTATTGTCTATTAAAATAAAAAACTTACGTTAATAGTGAAAATTAAGAATTCTGTCCCGAATTACCCCAACTGACCCTATTAATATATTATAACTATTGAGTTTTCTCTGAAATGTTTTCACATTTCTTGAGATATTTTTAGATATTTGTTATCGTAGGAAAACCAGGATTTTTAATACAAAATTTGGAAACTAATAATATTAAAATTAAAACTTTTTTTTCATTTCATAATCCCAATTTTACGCTTTTTTTTAACAAATTGACGATCACTGCCGTACTCGCAATACTTTCATTCAACTGGTACAATACTGGCAAAATATAAGAATTTTTTCAAAAGAAACTTTGTTACTACAATTTGTTTACAACAATTTGTTTATATAATGTTTAAATTATTTTACCTTTTTTTTATAATTATTTTTGTAATTACGTAACAATCATTTTACGTAAATAATGCTTAGGGTGGCCATCAATGTACCAGTTTTTTCAATGAACCATTTCAATTTTCTCAGAAACAATTAAATAAACATTCTCCTAATTTTAAATATAAATGAAGTTTGCGTAAACACACTACGTCCATAAATTTGAGACATGTAGATTTATTCTTTATAGAGAAAACTGAAAAAAACTGTTTTTGATGCTCTGAAGAAAAAATCTGTGGCTGAAAGGCAGAACATAACTGCATTTTCATTGTTTTGAGAAAAATCTGTTTTTGTTTTTTTTTCTTGGTTTTGTAAAATCAAAAAATTAACCAATATTTTTGGTGTTTGGCATTGTATCCTATTTTCTAGTGTAGTTTTTACATCTGTTTATCAATTTTAATAAAATATAAACGCTTCAAAAAAGAATATCAATTCTTTTTTTCGATTTGAATGCAGTTATGTTGTTATGTTATTAATTATTTTCTACGTAAATAAACATTTAAATCACTTTACCGTTATGAAACTTTGAAGAGCATTACTAAATAAACTCAAATCTGATATTATCTCAAATTCGATAAAATGTTAGTTATGATGTTATGCCTTTCAGCCACAGAAATTTACCTAAAATACAAACACGTTTTTTAATTGAAATAAGGCAATTTAAAAATAAATGAACTTACGATTTATTTTGTATCGGGCCTGAACTACAATATTCTAATGAGATAAAGATTTTGAAATATTGTATTAAGTTATAAAAAACCATTTTTGTTGCAAATGTCATGTTAATTCAATGTACCAGGGAACAATGAACCACCTGGAATTTCAGTGTATTTTCGATTTCCAGAGTGGTATGCCTGATTATAAAACTAGGCATGCGTACAGCATGTGACAGCGATTGTTATCAGTACTCTTCTTAACATAGCAAAACTAAAATGCCATTTTAGCTAGTTAACTTAAATTTGAGGTATATTTATTTTATACATTATCAATTAAAAAGTGTTAAGTAATAATTTTTTATAGTATTTGATAGAAAATAAGTTTTTTCACAAAGTGAAAATTGCAATATTATTATTGTTGAACATTTTTAGTGTTTTTATAGAGGTGGTTCATTGTGTACCCAGGTTGTTGAAAATGAAAATAGCGTCTTAGTTTAGAAAAATCCAAAATTTTATTATTTAATCAAAATAAATCGGGTATAATATGTGTGCATTACCTAGAGAAGTGTTGTAGTTTTATATTAATGCAAAGAAGTGCTTGAAATTAGTGAAATTGAATAATTACTATGACCTTGAAAAAAACCTGGTACATTGATGGCCACTCTCCCCTATATTTACTAGTGAAGACTCGCAATAAATATTTCAACATATTTATAAAATATTTTCAACATATTATATTAAATATCTAATATTTTCGATATTACTGCATATATGCTACTGACAAAATAGTATTGGATGAGTACCGGTTCAGTACTGGGAAATGTATCAAATTTTTGAAATATATTTTTAATCTCGAATATATCAATATTATAGAAATTTTTATTTCCTAATGTTAAATATAAATGAATAATTTTATGCAAACAACACAATTAGCCTACTCTCTAAATCTGAGTTACTGAAAATTACTAATTACACAGCCCCACAAAAAAAAAAGTGTCATGTACTTTTGACCGGAATACCCTAGCCCTATGTATTTTGACGCGCTGAACACGAATCCGAAGTCTATTTTGCTCCATCACGTCAGGATTTTTTTCTAACGTCAAAAAACATGTCGAATTTTGAGAGGTAGGCGATTTTTTAAAAAAATTTATGGATTTACTTCAAACTTGGTATCTGGGGGTTTTTTGGGTCGCTGATTACGAATCTGAAGTTAGATTTTCAAAATTCAAAATGGCGGATCCAATATGGCGGACGAATTTTGAAAAAATTTGAAGGTTTACTTCAAACTTGGTATCTGGGGGTTTTTTGGGTCGCTGATTGCGAATCTGACGTCATATTTTCGAAATTTTTATGAAATTTGGTATCTTCAGGTTTTTAAGTTGCTGAGTGTGATTTCGAAGCGAGTTTCTCACATTTTCAAATATGACTTCTATTACAATTTTATCATAAAATATTCCTTGGTAACAGATTGGATATGTTTGGTGCAGAAGCCAAATAAGAAAGTACATTGTTCATTCTGCATCTTATTCCTAAAGGACATATCATTGTCATTCTATGTCTAACGTTCTTATTGAGCTTTCGCACAATTTAAATCCTGCTGCTTCGATAAATGTAGTAGGCGATGACAACTGCCCCGAAAGGGGATGTGTAGAATGATTCGCTTCCTGTTTATCGAAGTAACGAAGCCAGCGTAGGCGCGCTGCCTTGCAGGTGGGCGTTAGGGTGTGAGGATGATACCGTAACAGTCCGACAACGAGTTGACATTGTCCTCGTCAAAGTCGGAAAGCTCTCATACTTAGGCCTGGGGAGGTATGAGAGTTATCACCCCTAGGACGGTGGACTCGCCTGCGATCGGACCAGGATCCCTAACGTGCGGGTTATTCAATAAATCATGGCTTTTCAAAATCAAAACAACACAAAAACTTCAAATGCTTCAAAAATTAATTTTAAAGCATTAAGATCAAAACACATATGCAATAGCAATGCAGATGCATTTTGTTATATATGTGGACAGTTCGATGTTCCAAAGAATTGTAAACCAATCAATGACAATATTAGACAAATTTACAAAGATTGCTTTGATTTAGAGATAGCCGATCAAAATGAAAATTGGGTTCCACACAAAATTTGCTTATCCTGTCACATAATGTTAACTCGTTGGAATAATACTAAGGAGGATAAGTACTTTAAATTTAAAAAACCAATGCTGTGGAAAAAACCATTGAAACAAGAAGATTGTTACTTTTGCATGACCAATGTAGAAGGTTATAATAACAAGAATAAAGGAAAAATATTGTACGCTGATGTGACAACTGTAACAAAACCAGAAATTTTTTGTGATACACCTTCTTCTTCAAAAAATTTTGAAATCGACTGTTCAAAAGTAGAAGATGTATTTAGTGATATAGATGACGACATGAGTATTGATGACAAAGATGACTATTACATTCCAACTGGTGAACAGGAAGAAGAAATACCTGAAAAGTTCACACAAGAAGAACTCAGCAATCTCATCAGAGATTTAAAACTACCAAAAGATGTTGCAGAATATCTTGCATCAGTTCTTAAGAAGAAAAAAATGCTATCGAAAGGAACTACATCTTCCTTTTATCGCGATAGGGAAAAGGAATTCAGAAAATATTTTACAGAAGACAAAAAGCAGTCATTGGTATATTGTTCTGACATTAATGGGTTAATGGAACAATTAAAACCTGGCGTATACAAAGATGAAGATTGGAGGTTATTCATAGACTCTTCTAAAAGAAGTTTAAAAGCAGTATTACTTCATAATACTAATATTTATGGTTCGATTCCTATGGCTCATTCTACAGAACTTAAAGAAAGCTATGAATCTGTAAAACTAGTTTTAGATAAAATAAAATATCAAGAACATAACTGGCAAATTTGTGGGGATTTTAAGATCTTAAGTATTATGCTTGGACAACAAGCAGGTTTCACAAAAACGCCCTGTTTTTTGTGTCTGTGGGATAGTAGAGATAGAAAGAATCATTACAAAAAAAGGAATGGCCAAAAAGAAAATCTTTTAAACCAGGATCGAAAAATATCATTAAGAAGCCATTGATTCATCCCTCAAAGGTATTGCTTCCACCATTGCACATTAAACTAGGAGCAGCAAAACAATTTGTTAAGAGTTTAGATAAAAATGGAAAATGTTTTAAATACCTAGAACAAAAATTCCCTGAGGTCTCTGATGCCAAACTAAATGAGGGAGTTTTTGATGGCCCACAAATTCGAAAATTATTAAAAGATGAGAAATTTGTCAGAAACATGAGTAAAACTGAGAAAAATGCATGGATTAGTTTTAAACTAATTGTTGAAAATTTTCTGGGGAATAACAAAAGCGAGAATTGGGAAGAAATGGCAAATAATATGATAACAAACTTCGGAAAGCAAGGATGCTTGATGAGCTTGAAGCTACATTTCTTAGAATCACATCTAAAGTACTTCCCCGAAAATTTAGGAGACTACAGTGAGGAACAGGGAGAGCGATTTCATCAAGACCTTAAAGAAATGGAACGTCGTTTTCAAGGAAGGTGGGGCGTAAATATGATGGCCGACTTTTGCTGGATGCTGAAAAGGGATGTTGTACCAGGTAGTGTGAACTTTAAGAGAAAACCGCTACACAGATCTTTCGAAAACAAAAGAGTGCGCTACCATAAAAAGGAATAAAGGAAAATTATATACTTCAGAACTGACATATTGAATTTTGACAATCTGTTTTCAGATTTGCAATCAGTCACCCCACAAACCACTACATACCAAATTTTATGTAAATTTTAAAAAAATTCATCAGCCATATTATTGCCGCCAAGTAAATCTTAATATGTTTTTTAATTCGGCCGCCATATTGGATCCGCCATTTTGAATTTTGAAAATCTAACTTCAGATTCGTAATCAGCGACCCAAAAAACCCCCAGATACCAAGTTTGAAGTAAATCTTCAAATTTTTTCAAAATTCGTCCGCCATATTGGATCCGCCATTTTGAATTTTGAAAATCTAACTTCAGATTCGTAATCAGCGACCCAAAAAACCCTCAGATACCAAGTTTGAAGTAAATCCATAAATTTTTTTAAAAAATCGCCTACCTCTCAAAATCCGACATGTTTTTTGAGGTTAGAAAAAAATCCTGACGTTATGGAGCAAAATGGACTTCGGATTCGTGTTCAGCGCGTCAAAATACATAGGGCTAAGGTATTCCGGTCAAAAGTACATGACACTTTTTTTTTGTGGGGCTGTGTTATTAGTAAAATCGTTGCTGAGTTTTTCCTTCAGGAATTAGAGAAAAATAACTCATTATTAGTAAAAAAAATGACTAATTGTTAGTAAAAAATAACTAAAAAATAGTAAAAATTTGACTAATTGAATTAGTAAACAGAATTTTACTAAAATATTTGTAACATCAACCCTGAATTTAATTTTATAAATTCCACCTAAAATTTTTTTTTTGCTCTGTCTTTATTACTCTTTGAAAATTTAAAATATTGTATAGTTAAAAGAATTTCAAGGAAGTGAACCTAGAAAAACTTTCATTTCTTAAGATAGAAATGGAGTTTGTTCTTTCCTCAAAACTGCCGAAAAATAAGATCATAAACTTGTTTAATATTTGAGTCGGCAGATTCTACTTTTCCTAAAACTATTCAAGTCCAAGGTCTAGAAGCACAAATAAGATACGAGTATCAAAGAGGCTCGTACCTCTGTTTTACAACCGAGGCATCGCTTGCTGCCCGAGTAACAATGCAGCACTCTAGACAAATACTTAAAAAGCGATTTAGATGGGCCCCTCGAGCGATACTTCCGTATCTCTGTTTATACAGGCCCATGAGAATGACCAACTTCCAAGATTCCTTACTTGCGATAAATTCCAACCCAAAAGTTGGAAATACATTTTTAATGTCTTAAAGTTCATTTTCAACTTTAAAAACTATTAAGGAAATAGAAATTAAATTAGTAATTTAGATAGAAATTCACAATTGAAGTGTCAACATTATGCAATTTAATGATTTATTATTAGCAAAGATAGTATAATTCAAATATTAAATTTATCTCTTTTTTATAACTAAATTTAAAAATAACCAATTTTTGGTTAATTAATAAAATAATAGGTCAAATAAATCTTAAATTTATTATTAATAGTGACAATTCAAGTGTAATTATAGGATTTACAGAAGTTTAATAGTTCATTCAGTATTAATCATTTATAAAGTTTATTATTGCATTTTTATAATAAATAAGAAATAAAAAATAATCTAAATAAATAAACATAATTAAGGATTGTATGAACTGTTGAACACCTTTTAAATTTAATTAATTATTAGCCTATTTTTATTAACGTTGATTGATGGAATCAATTTCTTTTAAAATTATGCAAATAAACAATTTGCAACAATAGAAAACTAATTAATTGACTATTTTAAAGTCCCTTAATAAGTGGAAAATAAATTAACCATTAAATTAAACAAATTATCATTATTATAATAAATCTGCATTAATTGAAAGAAGTTGATTTATTAACAATGGTCATTTAATATTTTCTTTTTCTCAAAAGTAATTATATTAGAAAAATATGTTATTATTTGCATAAAACCAAGTACGTTGTACAATTGTTACATTCTTAAACACAAACTAAAATTATTAACATTCTGAAGCTATTTTAATAATTTTAGGCTAAGTTTTCTAAATTACTGTTAATAAACTTTAGAGAATTATTAATAATTGTGCAATCAGATTATCTACACAGGGTAGAAATCTGTAAAAATTGATATTTTGGACTGAAGGGCAGTTTGGTGTTCTGGAGGTTCGAGTGGCGACATCCCTGAAATTACTCCGCAACTAGTACTCCCACTACCAGATTTCCGCCCTCGGGCCCTTCCTATTTTTCCACTTCTTTAAGAATCTATGACGTACTTCCTGAAAAATCAGGAAATACTCCACCCTTTTTCCCTTTCCAAATTTCTAAAATCTGAAGAGGGCCCCATTCGGTCAAGTTTTCGACACTTCTTCTCCTCATCTCAAACTAGTTGGATCATCATCCCTTTCTTGGGTTTTTTACCAGACACTTACGGACTTAGTGTTTTTTTTTTCGAAAGTTTGAGTTTAAAGTTTACTAAAATTTAATTATTCCAAATTTACCAAGAAAAATCATCTACACACTGATTCTCCAGAGCATCACGCTGCCTGCCTTTTTGTCCACATCTATACTATTGGATCGTCAACTTTATATTTTACAAATCAAAGTAAGAAAATTTAATATTAATAAATGGAATTTTACTTTACTTGTTTGATTGAAATCATTACCAATAAAATTGAACTATCTATCACGAATATCATAGTATTTTAATTCGTAATCTCTTATGAAATTTTAATCACTTTCTTTAAATTAAATTACATAAAATAAAGTCTTGGTATTAATTCTCGAATGTTTATTGTGTGGATTTTTCAGTTTTATTTGTTAATCATTGCTTTTTATTGTGTTTACCTTTTATAATTGCCATTATTGTAAAGGAAAATTTTATTTGATATAATACCCCAGAAATCAAATGGGACCAGTTAAATTCTGGTTCCTCGTTCTGGTTTCCTACAAAAATTCCTCTCCTATTAGGGAAATAGGGCAGTTTGGGTCCCCGCATTAAGGTTGCGACCCCGCTGGGTAAAAGTTAATTTATCCTATCTTTTACCTTTCCTTCCATCAATATATATGTATTTTAGAAATTAGATATGTACCACGAGTTAGAAAAATCCCAAGTAGAATAATAAGAGGGAAAAAGAACTTTGATTTAACACACGATTTCCCTAGCTATTAGGAATAAAATCCTAGGCTAAAATAAAATTAATTTTTGGTCTGATTTTGTTAAGTGGGAAATATTTGTTAAAAGTCCTAAAAAATTAAATATATTTGGAACTATCCGACATAACAATTAGTTATTTTGACATAACCTAAAAATGAATTTGACTAATAATTTGTTATTTTTTACTAAATGATTAGTAGAAATATAACTATTTGAATTAGTGACTGAGTTTTTTGCTTTCAAATTTAAGTTTTATTTAAGTCATTATAACAATATGAAACGAATCGATTTTCTTATATGAAGTATGTGTTTGTCGAAGAAATCATTTTTTTCCCTTAAACATATTCCAAATTAGAAATTAACTAATGGCGCAGTACTGTTTGTTATTATTGGTAAATTACTGGCAGAACCTGGAAATTATTTTTTTAAAAAAATGCAGTACTTGAGGTTTTTAAATAATAAAATCTGCATATTCAAATCTGCATAATTCCTCAACTTGCACTGGATAAGTACCGGACCAGTACTGGCATATATTTTGAATACTAGTATAAAAAGTGAATTAATCAAAACGTTAATATTCAATCTTTATTTTTGAAATATGTTTTAATATCGAAAATATTAGATATTCAATATATAAAAAAAAAATTATAATTAATATTAATATTATAATTATATTATAAAAAAATGAACTTTTGCATGTAACATCCTATTAGGAAGGGGGGAGATGTCAAAATATATTTAAAAAAGCGTTACGTATTTTTTGAACGGCCCCTTTATTGCGAGTCTTCACTCGTAAATATAAGCATTATTTACGTAAAATGATTGTTAACCCTTTGAAGCACAGCAGGACACCAGAGTCCCACCTGTTTGTATCTGATATTTTCTGTTTTTCACGTAAGAAAAAAACAATACAGACATGGTGTTTTGCATTTTATGATCCTAATCCATTACTTAACAGACAATTGTGTTTATTTTCTGCAATTTGAATAACAATTTATTGTTAATAACAAATTGATTATAAAATATTGAAAAAAATTAGAATTAATTTGATTGTCACTAATTGTATACTAGTAAAAACTCCACCCTCCATATTCGAAGGTTTTTGGGGTCTCTGAAAACATATCCGATGTCATTTTTAAAAAATTCAAAATATCGGATCCAATATAGCGGATCCTGCTCTCGGTTTGCAGCGTTTAAAAACGCGTGCCATGCTCCGAAAAACCTGCGCGCGTCCGCGGTTTCTATATTAATTAGTGGTGTGCCTAGGGTTTGTCCCACCTAGGAGGTGGCACACCAATTTTTTTGAATTCAGTGCATCAAACTTCATAATATGGTGTTTTTAGATTTCATTTATCTTATGAGGTAAGTTACTCGAAAAAAGTTCATGTTCATTAAAAAGTTTTACATGTTCATTAGCGGTGTGCCTAGGGTTCGTCCCACCTGAAAAGTGTCACACAAGGATTTTTGGATTCAGCGCATCAAAATTCATTAAATGGCACCATCGATGCACATTTACCTTATGAGGTAAGTTACTTGAAAAAAATTACCACTTTAATCACCTGCCCTTAATTATTGTCCCCACTAGGGTCAGGCACACAAGTCGATTTGTAATTGTCTTACATAACTCTTTACTAAAATTGTGATTTGCACCATTTACCTTATGCACTCCATTTTATGCTGTAGCCTCTCCGCCTAACACTTTTCCCATGTATTTTTAATGGGAAAATAAGGGGTGAAAGCGGAACCCCTTAATATTGTCAGATCAAAAAACAAAAAAATAGGGGTAAATTTTTTTTTATTTTTAGTCGATTGCCGAGGGCTTTTAAACAAAATTTGAAAATTTTCATTTTTTGAAACACCCTAGTGCACAATATATTATTTTTATAAGTTCTACTTAGTTTTAAATTACCAATATTTTCAAAAATAATTGATAGAAGTCAGACACTAAGTCAGAAAACTTTTAATGAACATTTTGTAAACACCTTTAATATTTAGAATGAATGAAGTTTATTGTATGACAGAACGACGTAATTTTGATACATATATTACGGGCAATTTCCGAAATCGGGCATTGTTGACATTGCCCAAAATCACTGGGCATTGTCGACAATGCCCTAGAAAATCCACCAGTGTTAAAAAATCTTTAACAATGACCGGGCATTGTCAACAATGCAATGTCGACATTGTTCACTCATGCTTGGGCAATGTTATTTACCATGTTATTCACTTCCAGAAAATAATATGTGATTTTTTAGTTTTACATGAGAGACTGTTGTGACATTTCGATGTGCATTTTTTATTGTTCTTGAAACTTATGTGTGGACTTATGATGTGGTGGTTTTTCAATTGCACTTCTTGTACCCTTGTGCCCCAGCAACGTCTTCTGCGTTTATCAGATTTTCGCTGCACGTGTGAAATTTATTCACCACATACTTTTTGTTTAGTGTACCGCAATATTCAGTCTCTGTTTATGAACACTTGATTGCAAACTAAACTTTTGTTACACTGATATTAGTCTAATCAATACATTTATAAAGTCAATTACAAAGTAAATGATATTAACTTTGTTTATAATATCGTTTTGTCAACTTTCGACGACTATTATTGCGTTTCTACAATTTTTAAAAATTATTTTCAATTACAATATTCTTTCAAATTTTATGTGACAAATAAGGAAACACGTGTTTTTTATTGAATATAAATTTCAGAACTTATAATTTTTTACAATAATATAATAATTAATTAAATTTTGTTATTCATTATCAACATTGCCAACTTAGCCTGGGCATTGTCGACAATGCTCGGAAAATCCGTGTAAAATGAATAATTTTGGACTTTGCCCAAAATCTACGGTCATTGTCGACAATGCCCGGATTCCGGACATTGCCCGTAACACATAGTACATTAATTAAGAACAAAACACACAAAATATCATAAAATAATAAAATCGTTACCCTTAGCAACGACTATTTTGTAAAATATTGGTAATTTAAAACTAAGTAGAACTGCCAAAAAGAGATATTTATCAAAAGTAAATAAAAATGTTTATTTTTAAAAGATTATAAGTTTAGTCTTCGTGAAGATAGAGAGTTTTTCTTTTTTTTAAATTGCTCAAAAGTTAACCAAATTTACTTTATCTTTTGCAGTAGTAATGTTAGATGCATAGAAAACTATTTACTTCCCAAAAACTGAAAATTTGTTTCTTTTTTAAGAAATTTTATGCAAAAAAAATGATTCTAGAAGGTGTTAACTTATGAATCTATAAAGATAAAGAGTTTTTATTTTGTTTTTAATTTACAGAAAATTTTATAAAATTTAATTTTTGTATAGATAATTTTGAGTTTACATGTACTGGAAGAGAGTAATATGCAAAAAACTAGATTATGAACAGGTTTTTCATGGTTTTCCATTAATTTTTATGGGTTTTAATTGTCGCAAGATATTCATCGCTGAGAGCCTTTTTTCTACTGCTGATTTAAACAACTTAAGCTAATAAAGTGCTTACTTTTATTTAGTTTCTTAAAAATAAGTTGACTAATATTTAAAAAAAAAAAGGAGAAATGAGTTTTCTCAAAAACGGCTAGAGCGATTTTGTTCTTTTTCGGCTCAAAATGATCAAAAGGCATCCCAGAAACAAGTTCAAAAAAAACCGGAGGTGCAAGCATGTTTGGGTTTAACTTAGATCAAGGTAGAAGCTTAGTAGTGCAGGGCGCCACGCCGCGTCTTGCTTGCGCAACTACGTGAGGTTATACAAAACTATAATAACTATCATAAGGAATTTAATAATATTAATAAAATATCTGTCAGAGAGGAGAATGTAAATAAAAAATTTAATTAAAAATTTTTTTTTTATTGATTTTATTTTTATTTAAAAGTATATATTTTTACTTAAAACATGTGTAAGTTTCATCAAAATCCATTTGTAATATTTTGAGATATTAACAATTTTGATAAATGAATGTTGATATTCAAAATGGCGTATCTTCTATAATTTAAAATTTTTTTAAAAATAATTTGGAGGGAAAAAGTTTCTCCCATAGCAGTAAGATACCACGAAGTTTCAAAAAAATCGATGAACCCTTTGACAATTCTGATAGTTTGACGTGAAAAGGCCCAGAGGTAAAGACATTTTTAGAAAAACGTGTTGCAATATGTAAGCCAATTTAAGTAGTTTTCACTCTTATATTCCCTTTAAAACTAAAAAAAATTAAATTTATTTATTTTATTTATTTGAAAATACATACGGGTTGATAAAAGACATTTAGAAAATACAAAATGAGTTAAGATACAATTGTTAGGCCACATTATTGAAATCATATGAAACGAGACAAAAAGAGTTAATTGAGAGAGATGTATATCCTTCCATTTTGTTTAAGTTGAACCAGAAAATATATATGATCCAGGAAGGTATAGAAATAACACAATTTTATATCATGTCAAAAGCGACGTTTCGCCAACAAGGGTTCGTTGGCCTCATCAGGCTGTTTTTATTATAAAAAATATACAAAAATTAATAATCAACTTATCTATTATCAAATTAGGGAAGGATCAGACTCAGAAATGTGACCGTACAAATGTGGTGTACAAAATTGACTGTCTTGAATGTCCAGCAACATATGTTGGCTAAACTAAACGTACTTTAAAAGAAAGAAGAGGTCAACACCAAACCCATTGTATAAAAAATCCTGAATCAGTTTTCTATCAACACCGAGAGGAATTTAATCATGAATTTGATTGGGTAAATACCAAAATTTTGGACCAAGAATCACATTTTTTTAAACGCAATATTTCTGAGATGTTACACATTAAATCAAATAACTTTACTTTAAATAAAAAAGAAGACATCCTATTTTTAAACAAAAATTTTTTCTCTTTAATCAACAGAATAAATTCCTGATTAAGTTCTTCTCGTTATTTACTGTACGTTTCTTGTTTGTATACAGCGTGTTTACATTTATAATATCTCTCTCACCAAGTTCAATAACTTCTTGGCATTTATAAAATTTAATATTTTTGAATAAGTAGTCAGTCTGAATTATTAAAAAAGTCTAATTTGTCACTATATTGTATCCCCTTAGGACAAAGTCGCAATGAGATTGAATTGTTAGCAAAATTAGTTTTACGAACAGGAATATAAAAAGGTACAAAACTGATCGTTGTATTTCCAACAGGCTAAATGTGTAGATCTTAGCTGGAGCAAGACTCTGGGCGAACCAGGAGCGAATCCGGAGGGTAACGGCGCTTTAGAAGGGGGGAATTGTAACGATCCCTATCGTTTTAAGGGTTACAATCGCCGTCTCCCTCCTATTTCGCTCTTCCGATAAGCACTTTACTATTTAAATTCAAATCGAATTTACCGCGCCTAATTATTACCGCTAGGTGGCGCGCGCGTCTGACTTAGCAGACGACGTAACTCCTGCTGCCGGCCGCATCAGATTGATGCGAGCGAGCGTACGACCGACAGACGATTTACTGCGCAACCTAATTATAATCGTTTCATTGTGATTTTGAACCATTATATAGTGAATTAAAAAACTATTACTAAATTCAGTGCAATTCACTACTTTTTGTGTCTGTTCATCTACTATTATTGTCGGCGGAGAGAGAGGATAATTTCCGACCTGCGTTTCCAGAGTATATTAGCACCGTGTGATTGATTTTTATGTTCGTCGATCAACTATTGGTAAGTCGCTTTATGTCTTGGCTCCACTCTCCTCGTTTAGTTTGGCCTTTTGGACTGATGGTTGCAGTCGCTTTGTTTTTCCACGTGCTGAGAGTCAGTTTCACGATTTGTGCCCCTCGCGCGAGTCGAACCCGTGTTTTTCCTCGTAGAATTTCACTCCTCTAAATTCTAGTAATTAAATTAAAATCTCGCGGCCAGGGTGGTCACAATAGTTATTATTATTTATCGCAAGTGTAAATTACTGTTTCATTAATTTTTTACGAATATTTTAAACTATTTGACAATTGTTTAAACATATGATTTTTTATGTATATATTTTTATTCTTTTAATGTTTAAACAAATTTATTAGTTTAAAGAATTAATTTTTTCTAAAAAATCATACAAATGACTATTTTTTATTTTTCTGTAACGTTCTAAATTCATGTAAATTTAAATTTCAAAATTTTTGATAGAAAATTTTAACGAAAACATTACGAAAAAACATAAAAAAGTCATTTGTATGATTTTTTTTAGAAAAAATTAGTTGTTTAAGCTGATTAATTTGTTTCAACATAAAAAACATAAAAATGTACACATACAAAAGTTATTTGAATGGTTTTTTAGAAAAAATTAATTGTTTAAACAAATTAATTTGTTTAAACAATTGTCAAATAAATAAAAATATTCGTAAAATAATTAATTAAACATTTATTAATACTTGAGATAAATAATAATAACTTTTTCTATTGATAAAGATGTCAGACATGGATTTTACTTGAGCAAAGTACGTGTAGGTGCAAAAATTTTAAAAGTAGGCAACTTTGGAGTAGTTTTATACTGGGTTAGGGTTATCAAAATTAAAAGTTATATAAGTCAAATTAATCGTCAGAGAGTCTACTATAAGATCCAGTAACTTAATATTAACTTTTGTCAAACTCTTGCAAATGATTTTGATTTTTCGAAAATTTATAATTTTTCCCATGCATTTTACATGGGCAAATCGAGGTGCCCGGCGGCACCAGTTAATATCAAAATTTTGAAAAATCCAAAAATACGTATTCATTTTTTTTTTTTGCATTGGAACAAATTGCGGGGGTGTCATGCCATTTTCCACGAAAAAAATTTGTACAATGCATTTTTGGGCCACCTTAGTGTACACTGTACACCTCACGCGTAATAGCGCGTAATACCATCGATTTTTACATGTAAATACACGTTATCACGCGTAAGAAACTGTATTAAATGTGCGCATAGTGTACATTACAGTGCGTAATAGCGTATTAGAGTGTACACCTTCTCAACTAGTAAATACCCCCTCGACATAAATTTGTAGGTATCAATTACATTATTTTTACACAAAGTATTAAAAAAAAAAAAAAAAAATTGTACGTTTTATTTAACAAACGAGAAAGGTTAGTCAACATTGTTTAAATTGTTTTATAATGTCAGATATAATCTTAAAACTGTAAAAATCGGGCAAGTACGAGTTACGCCTGTACCAAAATCTACACTGAAAGACTTTTTATATTAATATTTGCTAAAACCGCGATTTAATTTTAGTAAACTCACTATCATAATGGGGAAAAATGTGTAAACTATTATTATTTCGTAGTTTGACTATCAATATTATTTAAAATTAACGGTTTTTAATTTTCAGTAGTCAGTAGATTAAAATTTGTTACTGAAACGAAGAAAAAGTGAGAAAAACAATATTCCGACGTAAGAAGGGAATTGACAAATGACAGATAACATAACCTCAAATGCTACTACTTTATTCACTACATTTATACTTATACTAACAAATCTAACAAATAAAGAAGAATTCTAAATTACTTACACAAACTTACATTATAACGCATATCTTAACCTATAATATACATAGATATTAACAATCGCTTTATAACTAACACAACGCAAATATACAATTAATACAGTACCGTCGGGAATTGTCAGTCCACCTATTTTTTAAGGTTTGAAAAACGTCTTTAAAAGTACAAAGTATAATTATTAAAATTTTTCTGTGTTTATTTCCTTAAAGTAGATAAAATTTTGAGGAAAATAAGGCCTGAGTAAAGTGATTTAGTCAATTTTTCATTGAAATATGTTAAAAAATGTGGAATTTTTAATGTTTTACAAAAATTGAAATTACTCTTGAAATAATAAAGGTTTTTTAAAGTTCCTATGCTTGTTTTAAAGGGAATTTACTGGAGAATAACATTGTTGTTTAAGCATTAATGTGCAATTTTTTTCCTAGCATATGCAAAGCTCGGAATTTGCACCAAAAAATTTATAAAATTTTGAAGACATTATTTTGACATAAAAATATTTTTTAAAATTCCAATATATATATTATATTACTTCCTTCCGAAAGTTATTGACAATTATGACCTTGGTATATTTTATATAGCTGTATTTGATATCAAGATATAAACAATAATTTTTTATATTTTTTGGTCCAACTTCCGAGCCTTGCATATGCTAGGAAAAAAATTGCACATTAATGCCTAAGCAATAGTCTTATTCTCCAGAAAATTTCATTTGAAACAAGCATAAAAACTTTAAAAAACCTATATTATTTCGAGAGTAATTTCAATTTTTCTAAAAGATTAAAAATTCCACATTTTTTAACATATTTCAAAGAAAAATTGACTAAATCATTTCACTCAGGCCTTATTTTCCTTAAAATTTTATCTACTTTAAGAAAATAAACACAGAAAAATTTTAATTTTTGTACTTTGTACGTTTAAAGATGTTTTTCAAACCTTAAAAAAGTGGGTGGACTGACAATTTCCGACGGTACTGTATAACAGGTAAATTTTTTTCTTTTATATGAATCAAAGAATTTCCTTACCACTTGTAAGATCGGTGTTTAGGTGTTAAATCTTGTTTCCAACACAAAGAATGACTTTTAAATTTGTGTCACTTTGTGTTTTATTAATTAAGTCAATTTTTGAATACACAAAATTAATTCCCTTTCAATTGGAATCTGTTTTTTATAGATAAAAGTAAACTAGTACTTAGGGTTATGTTTTCTAACACGTATTTAAGCAAAATTCGTTGTATGCGTGAAGCATTTCAGGACAGGGTTGCCAGCAAACCTCGATAGGTCGGCGCCATCTGTCGAAAAAAAATCTCCAAATGCGGGAAATTCAAAATGATAAATTTTTATCTTGTTGACAAATAATTTAATAATGTTGATGTAAAATAAATATTCCTTTTTTATTCGAATATAATTACAACTATTTAAAGCAGGTTAATCAAAATATTTACAAAATAAATAACGAATTTGTGAACACAGGGAAATATTTTTTAACTCAGTTTATTATTGAAAAATATTTTTAATATTTAAAATTTCAAGATTGCCAAAAAAAGGCGCCACGCGCCAAGCCGAAAAATCAGTAGCCATTTTCGAAAAAAAATCGCCAATAATGGCAACCCTGTTTCAGGACCGACTTTAGGAGGGGGGCGAACCCGGATGAGGACCCTGACATCACAGCTGAAGGGGACTTATCTAGGGTTTTGTAAGTGCATGCTTCATGTGTAAATGATACACGGTTTGTTACTCCTTCTACATATTTTGTATCAACGTATATATGTTGTGCATTTAATTATAAGAGGGTGGCAAAATTGAAATTTCGTCAGGGGCGCAGAAAATGCTAAAGTCGATCCTGGAGTTTTGATAGATTGACTACTAAAATTTCCTTTTTCCGAATATAAAAAAAATGTTTTTCACAATCACTTTTTCTCAGTTTAATTCTTTTATACAAAATGGACGAATTTTTCTTACAGGTGGCTACTAAATTTTCATAAAAGAAAGATCATCTTCTGTTCAAAAAGTGTTAATAATTGAAATATTCTGAATAGTTACACATTTTTCCCCATTATGATAGTGAGTTTACTAAAATTAAATCGCGGTTTTAGTAAATGTAATTCTAAAAAGTCTTTCAGTGTAGGGTTCCGTAGATTTACGAAAAAAAGCTATACCTTATTAACAAACAGAGAGCTCTAATTTGGTACACATATGTATTTTCACGTATAGATTACAGGAAAATTATAGCGAACATTATCTGGATTGACAGTCAAAACGTTGTAAAAAAAAACTGCAAATTTTCGAAAAAAAAGTATTTTTCCTATAACTTTGAAGCTATTTGAGCTAGAGGGCTGAAATTTGGTACATTTGTATATTTTTATGTACAGATTGTGAAAGAGTCAGACCATGTCAAACGTGACTGCAAATTTATGTAGATTTTTGAAATTTAAAAACAAATATGAAAATCAGTAGTTCACAACGATACAAAAAAACACTTTTAACCGTTTTTTGATATTTTAATTATTTATATTTTTTATTGTACTAACAAATTTTTGCAACGTTTTCCGAAAAAAGATAATAACTCAAAATTCAATGGCTATAAATTAATGCTGATTTTTTTGGTAATTAAGGAATATATGCTCTTTTAAATGTATATAATTATGAAAATAAATTTTGAAAAATACTATATTTTTAATAACAATTTTATAAACAATTTGAAATATATATAGGTTCAAGAGCAAGAATTATAATTTAACTTATGGGATATTGAACTGTGTTCCCTTACCTTTATATTTCTAAAAAAAAAAATTTGTATTTCCAATAATAAGCGTAGATATTGAATTTTTTGTTACGCCGCGCCGTGCACCGGCCGTTAAATTCGTGCGTCGATCAGCGTCAGCGCCGCGAATCGCTTGGGCGACGACGGGATGGTTGAGTGTCAATATATTTTTTAAGTGATATGAGCTTTAAGTAAAGCATAATAAATTAATTGTTTATAAAACTAATAATTTATAATTGCGATTTTTATGCAGCGGATTTAGAGTTGTATGTAAATTAATGTTGTCAGGAATTATTTGGATTAAAAATGATTTTTTTACATTTTTAATATAATTATTTGAAATTATGTAAACACCAACTATTTTTTTTTTAATTACAAATTAAACATACATTTAAAACCATAAACACAACACAATTAAACATTGCATAAGAATTACAATTTTATAAAATCAATTTAAAAAAATGGACGACAGTTACTTCTTTAAGCAATGATTTGAGTCACAACACAAGTATCTTTTGAGAATACTTTACACTTAATCGGCGTCGCATTTAACATCGAAAATTGATGATATTTACGCGTATCTTTTATTGCGACAGCTTTTTTAAAACGATTCTGCATTTTTTTATCATGTCGATCGTGTTCTGCTGGAGAGCAAAAATCAAAATCTATGTTTTTGAAGAAATCTTTGGCCTATTGAAAAAATTTTTGGGGATTGTTGATCGCATCTTCTTCAGAACGCTGCAAACTGGCACGATATGCATGCCTTTACACCGTACCGCCAATCACATCACATGCCCCCTTTCCGTGAGAGGAAGCGAAAAAATTCCACTCTGCACTAATTTTGAAATCCTTTTCATGATTGGCCAAATTTTAAAAGTTAAATTTATTTTTGTACTTCGAGGCTGCTCCATCCAAAAAATAAGAAAATTTTTTAAGTACTTTTTTTGTACCTCGCAGTACAAAAATAAATTTAACATTTTAAATTTGGCCAATCATGAAAAAGATTTCAAAATTAGTGCAGAGTGGAATTTTTTCGCTTCCTCTCACGGAAAGGGGGCATGTGATGGGATTGGCGGTACGATGAAAAGGCATGCTTATCGTGCCAGTTTGCAGCGATCTGAAGGAGATGCGATCAACAATCCCCAAAAATTTTTTGAATAGGCCAAAGATTTCTTCAAAAACATAGATTTTGATTTTTGCTCTCCAGCAGAACACGATCGACATGATAAAAAAATGCAGAATCGTTTTAAAAAAGCTGTCGCAATAAAAGATACGCGTAAATATCATCAATTTTCGATGTTAAATGCGACGCCGATTAAGTGTAAAGTATTCTCAAAAGATACTTGTGTTGTGACTCAAATCATTGCTTAAAGAAGTAACTGTCGTCCATTTTTTTAAATTGATTTTATAAAATTGTAATTCTTATGCAATGTTTAATTGTGTTGTGTTTATGGTTTTAAATGTATGTTTAATTTGTAATTAAAAAAAAAATAGTTGGTGTTTACATAATTTCAAATAATTATATTAAAAATGTAAAAAAATCATTTTTAATCCAAATAATTCCTGACAACATTAATTTACATACAACTCTAAATCCGCTGCATAAAAATCGCAATTATAAATCATTAGCATTGGCGGATCCAGGGGGGGGGCACGGGTGCTTGGCCCCCCCTCCCCCAAAAGCCTCATATTTAACAATGAGAGTGAGAGAGATAGCAATATAGTGCTATCTCTTTCTCTCTCATGCAATACCCCCTCCAAAAACGTTGTCTGGATCCGCCACTGATTATTAGTTTTATAAACAATTAATTTATTATGCTTTACTTAAAGCTCATATCACTTAAAAAATATATCGACACTCAACCATCCCGTCGTCGCCCAAGCGATTCGCGGCGCTGACGCTGATCGACGCACGAATTTAACGGCCGGTGCACGGCGCGGCGTAACAAAAAATTCAATATCTACGCTTATTATTGGAAATACAAATTTTTTTTTTTAGAAATATAAAGGTAAGGGAACACAGTTCAATATCCCATAAGTTAAATTATAATTCTTGCTCTAGAACCTATAAATATTTCAAATTGTTTATAAAATTGTTATTAAAAATATAGTATTTTTCAAAATTTATTTTCATAATTATATACATTTAAAAGAGCATATATTCCTTAATTACCAAAAAAATCAGCATTAATTTATAGCCATTGAATTTTGAGTTATTATCTTTTTTCGGAAAACGTTGCAAAAATTTGTTAGTACAATAAAAAATATAAATAATTAAAATATCAAAAAACGGTTAAAAGTGTTTTTTTTGTATCGTTGTGAACTACTGATTTTCATATTTGTTTTTAAATTTCCAAAAATCTACATAAATTTGCAGTCACGTTTGACATGGTCTGACTCAAAATTAATTAGAACGTACAGGTTATGAAAATACTTCTACCTTCAAGTACATAAAACTTTTGCTTAAGGGTACAGGCTTGTATATCATATAAATAACATAAATATCAAGAATTTTTTTAGTGACAGGCCCTAAAATTTTCATAGGGTTTCAAGACTTATAAAGGCTGTGATCATTGTACCTGTTAATTTACAACTATCGGTAAGTCGTCTTGTGTCTTGGCTCAACTTTTCTCGTTTATTTTGGCCTTTTGGACTGATGGTTGCAGTCGCTTCATTTTTCTTTGCACGCTGAGAGTCAAACTCTAGATTTGTGCTCCCCTACGCGAGTCGAACCCTTGTCTTTCTAGTGAATTTTGATAATTCAATAAAATTAAAATCTCGCGGCCAGGGTGGTCACAAGTTTCATCCGAAATCAAAAAACGAAAAGTTTTCTGTTAGTGGGTGAGTCTGGCTGGTGCCTGAACGAAGGGTTTAAAAACAATTTGAATTTTTGGCAGAAATTTTTTTGCAAGAAATACAATTTTATAGTGTGCTTATTTATAATGATTTATTAAAAAGAAAGTATAAAGATCAAAATTAATTATGATAGTAATTAAATAAATGATTTTTATCATGATTGTATATGATCATTTCAGGGCACCGCTCCCAGAGATGTGCAGGGTTGCACCAATCAGAATGCTCGTGACGTCACGCTCGATTTAGTGGAAAAGAATCGAACTGTCCACTAAATCGAGTCTCTGGTGTATTAATGTTACTTTTTGAGGTTTTTATGGCATCGCATGTAAAATTAGAACTTAATGCTTACTTCTCGTCTTTTATAACAAAAATAAGACAAAAATGTTTCAAAATAAAACACTAGAGTCTTTTTCACTAACTTCAAAACAAATTTTTTAAAAATATTTGATTTTGCAAAATAACACAAATGCACAAAATAACCCACGAAATCCTGGTTTTCCAGTTTTTTACATTTTTTCTTAAAATATACAATAAAAAGTTAGCGCATCAAAAACCTCACATGCACAAAATAGCCCCACTTGACGGTACATGTGAAAAAGTTTGATAGAAAAGAGAGGAAACCATTGAAAATAGTAAAATATTTATCCACTGTAATAAAAAAAAAGAAAATGCAACTAACCTCTTCCTCCCCTTCCTCTTTTGGGTGGAGCGTAACTTTTTTGATTTCTACAGGTTCTTCTAGGCCTTTCACTTTCTTTTGCTTCGTGTATAAGAGGTGAAGCTTCATCTAATTCAAGTGGATCTCGAGGCAAAATAATTTGAATAGGTTCTACGAATCGTGAACTTATGTCATTTCTCCTTGGCCTGCCTCTTTTTTTGGGTATTTTTACTTCAGGTAATCGAACTGTTGGGACCTCTTCTATAATAACAACATCCTGACTGGAGTTGGAATTTTCATTAACAATAACTAATTCCGGTCTGTGTTCAATAATTTCACAGTCTGAACTTGCAGGAGAAGAGCTTGTAACTTTATTTGATATTTTGTCATCAGTTAATGTCTGTGTTGATGATGAATCTAAATTTTCTTTGATTTTAACTTGTGTAATGCTAACTTCCTGACATATAGTATTAATTTGTTCATGACTGATGGTACTGTTTGATTCAAGGATTCCCCGTTCCTGTTCTTTTACTGCAAAAGGTTGTATTGTTAGTTCAGGCAAAAATTCAGATAAATTTGATTCAAGCCTAAGTTTCTTTGATTCATTTGAAGAAAGTGAAATTTCTTTGCGTTTGTGGGATAGTTCTTTTGCAATTTCTCTTTTTGGAGATTGGTAATATGATGGTTCGTCAATTACTTCTGGTTCCTTACACTGCGTTGTTGAAGCATGGAACGTACTAGGAATCAAAGTGTATTCTTTAAAATATCGTTCTTTAACTATTTGACTTTCATCTCTGACTTTATGAAGCTTATAAACCAAATTTTGATGCAAATCAGATATCTCTTTACTATGGTTAAAAGATGAGTCTAAATGACTTTCACTTGCTATAATTGTAGGATGACCAGTTTTAGATAATTTAATTTTCATTTCCAATGAATGTTCGTCCGTTCGTTTCAATGCTTCCTTAATATTTTTTTGATGTTCTTTTTTATCTGTGTCTGAAGTCGACAGATCTTTTAGTTTTACATGTTTCGCTTTTAGATTATGACCAAGCTGTATATGCAGATTTTTTTCTTTCTCCTGCGTACCAGAATCTTGATTTGTTAATTCAATTTCTGAAGAAATCTCAGGTTGTACTATAGAAGCATCGCCAGTTTTTGTTAATTTTATTTTCATTCCAATTGGCTTTTCAAGTTCAGCCTTTTTTGATTTTTCTGAATGACATTCTTTATCTTTGGCCTCTTCCAAACAATGAAATTTCTCTAGTTCAATATTTAATTGGTCAATAGATTTGCAATGTAAGATTGTTGCCTCACCTGATTTTGACACTTTAATAGTCATTCCAATAGGATCAGTAGATTTTGATGATAGATTTAAAGGAATTTCTGGTTTCTCTTTTTGTCGACCTGCTTCACAAATATTTATATCTGAATTTTCTTGGTGCACAATAGATGGATCACCAGTTTTAGATAATTTGATTCTCATACCAAGTGATGATTCCGTTAGTTTCGAGTTATCAAGAATGTCTAATTTTTCCACTTCTTCTTCTACATTATCAACTGAAACAATTGATGACCCACATCTCGTTTTCGTCAATTTAAATTTCACTCCAATTGGTGATTCACTTCTATGTTTATCAACTTCTGGCAAGATATCTTTCTTGTCACTTAAACTACATACTGCTTTTGTCTCTTCAAAACAATCCGATGAAACAATAGAGGCATCACCACTTTTTGATAATTTAATTTTCATTCCAAGAGGAGATTCAGTCCGTTTAATGCATTCTTGTAAAGACTCCTGCTTTTCAGATTGAACTATAGAAACATCTCCAGTTTTTGATAATTTAATTTTCATTCCTAGAGAAGATTCAGATTTTTTAAACAAATCAGAAGTAACGTCTGATTTTTCTTTGAATTTAGGTAAAATTTCTTTCGAATCTGTTGCAACTATTTTTGCGTCACCAGACTTGGATAATTTAATCTTCATGCCAATAACACTCTCGGATTTCTTATTTTCTTCAGATTTCTGTTGAATTTGTTCATTATTTTCAACTACTTCTGTTTGTATAACGGAAGCTTCACCAGATTTTGACAATTTAATTTTCATGCCAATTGGAGACAAGGTTGCAGGACTGTTTTCTATATGACGATGAGAAATTTCCTCTGTGTTTTCATTAGATATAATAGAAAGATGTCCACTCTTGGACACTTTCAATTTAATTTTTTTTAATTTCTGGCCGGGACTATCATCCGGATTCGGTGAGTTTGCAGCAGAACGTAATTTGGGACTTTTTGGTGATTTTGGTTCTCCACAGTCTGCTATAGCAGATTTTGCAATTTTTAAAATAATTCTGGGGGAACTAACGTTCTCTGAATCAGATTTCTCTAAATCTCTTTTCGAAATATCTGCTCTTTCAGATGACTTGTTAGAAGATTCGATTTTTTGATAAATGTTGTACTTTACATCTTCTTGTATTAACAAACTAGATTTTGATGTCAACAATGAATCACATATCTTTAACGTATCAGGATTAGGAATCACTATCTTTGGTGGTTCTTTCAATCTTTCTTCCAATACTGAGGTTTTAAAAAGAGAATCAAGTGAAGTTAAACTACGGTTAGTGGACTGACATGGTGTGTCTGGACTTTTAGAAATTAAACATTCAACTGATTCTTCACTTGTTTCAACATTATTTCCTACAAATAAATTTTTAACTGAAAAATCAGATGAAGTCAATTTAGTTTCGAGATTTTTTTCTGATAATTTAACTTTACGTTCGCTTTCTAACTTTGCAGCTTCAGAAATTATTTCAGCTTCTGAAATTGCAATAGAATCTTCTGTAACAGCAGTGTTACCTTTAATAATTTCTAAAGAGTTTTCAATTGTGATTTCTTCAGATAGAAAAAACTCTTTGGCTTGCTCTGTCAAATCACGAACATCGTTTTCTTTCATTTTTGGTGGAGACAAAACAGGTGATACCATTGTTTGTTCTTGAGATTCTTGTAAAAATTTCACCGCGGATTCTAATTCAGATATTTCAGGATTTGTATAATGAGTTCCAGCGTCAAAAGCACTGTCTATTAATGCAGGCGACATTTCATTATTAAATGAAAGATCTTCCGTTTCTTTTTTATTGTCATCATTACTTAGGTCTTTAGATGTACTTATTATTTCTTCAGTCGAATCAGTTTTTAATAAATTTTCAATATAAATGTTTTCCACAGTTTTAGCTTTATTTTTTTTCAATTCTTCATTAAACTTTAGCAAAGGGTTGCTGTTTACAAACCCATCATGCTCTGACAATAAATCAAAAGTTAAAACTCCTTCTGCTACTTCAGGAATTATTTTTTTATTTATTTGTGTTTTATTTTTACATAAAAGTAAATTTTCAGGATTTACAGCATTCTTTTCTACTTTATCTTTTGTTCGATTTTCGTTAGAAATACAAATATTTTCCAAATTTGTAATACTAGCAACTGGATTTAAAATAGTCAATTCTTCTTCACATTTCACTGTTTCTAAAATATCAATAGAGTCTTGAGTATGTTTTACTTTTTCAAACGATGCCTTCTCAATATTCTTAATTAAACTTTCTTTTTTTGTTTGTGAGTCTTCAAAAGCATCTATTGTTCGATTTTTAATATCAGTCATATTTTTATTTTTAGAATCACTGATGATTTCTCTATCTTTTTTATTCATAACGTTTTCTAAAACATCTTTTGATTTGTTTGAAACAGACACTTCTTCATTTTTCACATTATCCCTTTTTTCTTCATCTGTAACGTTTTCTAAAACATTTGAAGATTCTTGTAATTCATTTCCACAAAAAGCTTTAAAAAAATTAGTGTTGCCAAGTGTCGTAATACAGACAGTTTCTTTGCTCGTATTTAACACTTTGATTGCTCCATCATTGAGTAATATATTCTTATTATAAGCGTTTGTAACCATATCTTGTGAATTCATATTGGGAACGAACGTTGATGTCGTAGCTTCTACACCTTGGGCAAATATGGTCATTGAATTTTTGTCTATATCATCTAAAATTAGATTTGTAGTATCCTTTGAGAGAATAGAAGAAATTAAACCCTCCATGACAATTCCTTCATTTGAATCAATACATTTATTGTTCAAATTTTCAGCAGAATTTTCTTGTTTGCCGAACAAATTTAAATTGATTGGAATACTGGACGAAGATGCCATATCTTCAACAGTCTGCACACAAGTAGCAGTAGGTTCTATTAGACAATCTTGAGTATCGCTAACATTAATTTGCTCGTCATTTTCATTTACGGACTTCTTAGACTTTGATGACTGTTTTAAATTATTTGGTTCATTCAATATTTCTACAACCTGTTTAGTACAATCAATACTGAGGTCGCACATCTGTTTATCGTTTTCAGCTGTGCTTTCGATTATACACACCTTCGACTTCTTGATTTTATCAATTGTTATGACGTCTGTCACGTTAATACTTTCTTTAAAATTTTTTGAATTTTCTGTACAACTTACATTTGTTGTAATAGTTTCTATTTTTGTTTCAGTTTTGTCAAAATTTGTATTTATTTCTACTAGGGAAACATCATTAGGAGAATAACTAGAAGCATCATCGTTATTACAACTATCTACAATATTTTTCACAGGCAACATATTATCAGAAGTATTTTGAAAATCATTTTTGACTTCATTCTGTCCGGAAATCATTGTATCATAAGTTTCGCTTTCTGATTCAGGCAACACTTTTGAGGGACTAGATTGAGAAAGACTTTCAGGGCACTCTTTTGATTCTTGAGAATCTTCTGAAATATATGCTTCACCAATCATTTGTAAACTGTTATTTATATTAGAAACGGTGGAAATAGTTTCGTTTTCCTTACATTCTGCTTGATCAGATATATTAACCGAAGTATTTGAAAAACAATTCTTCCCATGTTCCATAGCTTTCCTTGTTACATCTTCTGCAGTACTGGTGATGTTTTTAATTTCAGTTTTCGGATATTCATCAGGAATGTCTAAAATAAGAAATTGAAACTGTTATCTATTTATAAATTAAACATTAAATATTTTTAAAAGATTAATTTGGAATATTTTTGTATGTTTTTTTACAAGAGCATTTCCATCTAAAGTGATCAATCATTTTCCTGCGTTTTTAACGACTTTGATCAAAGTTGAATATATAGTAACTTCAAGGGTAGTAAATAAAAAAATGGGAATAATGTTGAAAAATTTCAAAAATTTTAGAAATTATTTAATTTTAAAAATTTGTGTATACACTACCGTCGGGAATTGTCGGTATAGTCACTTTTCTTGACTGCAAAAAGTCGGTTACTTTTTAAAATATATTTATTAAAAATTTTTCTCTTTAAGTAGTTAATATCTTTTAAAAGGCTGCAAATAATTATCCCTAAACGAAAGGTTTGGTTTAATTTTAAAATAAAACATCACAAAAATAGTTAAATTTTCAATGTTTTCTTAAAATTAATATTATTTTTGTAGTAATTAATATTTTTTTACGTTTTTGGGCTTATTTTAAAGGCAATTCTATATACAATTAAAATAGCTTATTGCCATTAATGTGAAATTTTTTTCTTTGAAAATGTAGACTGTCAAACAAAGTGCAAAAAAGTGTTCAAAATTCAAATGAAAATTTGAACGTGTAAAATATTTATTTAAAATATATAAATATGTTTTTTAATTAAATTGTGTTAAAATATTTAATATATTTATTAAAAGAAAAACAATAGCTTGAGACAACAATTTTTATTTATTCAGATGTTCAAGGTGTCAACGTTTCTAAGTCTAACTAAATGACTTCCTTTTCAGGACAAATTAACAGTTTCATTTTTCAGATGAATATGGTCAAATCTACAATAAATTTACAAAATACATAAATAAATAAATAACCAAAATAAAAAAAACCCTTATAATAGTTACTAGATTGTCAGTAAATTAGTTAGATACAAAAAAAAAAATAATAATAATAATGAATTAGGACCATCTGGTCACATTCGTATCATCGTCAATTTTTTCAATACAAAGCAAACATAATCCAATGTTTAAATGTAATAAGGAACAAGTAACAACATTGTCGTCAATATATCAAATATCTTCCAATTACACTCTAAAATCAATACTTTACTATTAGGACGAGACGGACACTTTTTTGTACACATTTTCAACATTAATTTTCTCTGTTTTTGGAGGTAAACAAAATTATATGAATCACCATTTCTGACGTATTTTTTATCGCTCTTTCAGAATCTGTTGTCAAAATTTCAACAACAAAAAATTTTCCAAAAGTTATGGACTCTTTTTTGAAAAAAAAGTGAAATTTTGACAATTTTGTTTAAAAAATGATTTTTTTTTTCATATTTTCAATAATCAAAAAAATGTTTCAACTTCAAATATCGCGTCCGTAATATTCAAGCTTGAAAATGACGAACTGTACTTTTAAAAATATCAAGAGAGCGAATCCAAAATGACGTAGAAAGAAATTTTTTTTCAATAAATGAGCACCCAGTGTACACTCATTTAAAATTTTTTTTTCATGGCTTTAAGTATCTAAATGTTTTTTTGGCTCTCTAATCACGAATCTGAAGTCAGATTTAAAAAATTCAAAATGTTTGAAAATTGTTACTCGGGGGTTTTTGGGGTAGCTGATCACAAATCTGATGTCAAAATGAAAAAATTCAAAATGGAGGACCCAATATGGCGAACGATATTTTAAAAATTTGTCGGATTTATTGGAAACTTGTAACTCGGAGGTTTTTGGGATCGGTGATCTCGAATTAGAGGTAAAATTTTAAAAATTCAAAATGGCGGATCCAAAATGGCGTAGAATATTTTATATAATCGATCGGAATTGAATAAAACTTGTTACACGGTGCTCTGAAGCGAATTTAAATAAAATTTGTAGGTAAATAAAATTTTCAAGTGTATTCTGTTTCTAGGTGATATTAGAAAGAAAATAAACGTAAAATGAAAAAAAATCCACTCAGCGCTTTTTTTGTAAGCGCAAATAAGATTTTTTACTTTATTTTCAAACTTTGATCTATACACTGCAAAAACTGCTGTCTTCTAAGTGTTTTATTTTAAGGGGGGGGGGGGGGTAGGGTTTTTAAATTTTTTTTTCGTTTTTTTTTTAATTTTTTTATCTGAATGTATAATATTTCAACAATATTGTTTCAAAATTTCAAGTCGATCGGAGAAAAGTTGACGACGTTATGAGTATTTTTAGACCTGCCTGATTTTCATATCTGTCCGGTCCGAGCGCGCTATTGTTATCTGGAAGTTGATTCGATTTTTATATAATACCTTAAAACAGGAGTAAAAAATACTTTAGACATCATGGATGATGGAAACATACCTTATAAACCTGGAATCAATAATTTAGTTTGAGGTAAGCTGATAAAACTCGCTTATGAACGTCTTTAGTGTTCAAAACTTTAAAGCGTTTTTCCCAAAAGTCACATTGTCAAAGTCGGTGCCCCTCGTAACTCCAAAACTACTCAACCGATCCTTTTGAAATTTGGAACACTATTTCTGTATAAAATTTACGAGGTAGTGACGAAGCCCTTTTTTTAATTTTTCTTTTTTTCTTTTTTTTACAATAAAAAATAAGCCGATTTTTTGGGTAAAAATCACGTTTTTCACTTCAAAGTGTTCACAAAAATCGAAAAATTAAAATTTCGAAAATCCCCCTCGACATTACCTGGGGAAATCGATCTTCTAACGAAAAATCTTTGGTTTTTTCATTTCTGATGATTTTGCACTTAGTTATGAGGGGCACCGCAATTCATCTTTTTTCTGAGGCGCCTCACAATAAGTGCTGCCATTGCTCTATTTTCAGATATTTTTCAGTAAAAATTTGACACAATATTCTTCAAATGTTGTACATTAATGTCCAATAAGTTTTAGTAAACTGATTTTAACTGTGTCATCAGAAAAAATTCACAAAAAAGTGCCCTTTTTTGCACGAATTAACCTTACCCCCCCCCCCCCCTTTAGACATTAATTGCGTCTTAGACACCAAAATGTCTTAAAATAAGACACTTAGAAGACAGCAGTTTTTGCAGTTTAGCTTTTTTTGAGAAATAATATTATCACCCTAGCAATGCATTTTAAGACAAAAGTTTGCAGTAGGTATTTTGCAAGTAGTAAATGTCAGCTTTCAAAAAAAAGCTTGTTTGTGGTACTAAAATCATGTTTTTCTGGAAATTTAGAATTTAAATCATAAAATTTGCAAAAGTTTTATCATTTTTCGACTTTTAAGACAAATTTAGTCAAGAAAAGGAATTTTTAACAGAAACATTTAATTTTTTCTAAAAGACATAAACTATCTGTATTATGAACAAAATCTCTTAATGATCAATATTTTTTATTACAGTTTTTTTACAATTTATTTGAATTTATTTGAATATACGGGACCAGCCCTTTCGTACAAAGTACTACTATCCTAAAGTTACAAAACGCAACTATATATATTTACATTATTTCAAATACGTGTAGCTAGGATGGCAATAATAATTAAAATCTAATAAACTTTTACATCTAGATCTTAAGTTTGAGAATACTGAATAATCACATTGTTTCCCAGATAGTTTAAATTTGAGATGCGCACATTTTTTATCATAGATCAGTTTTTTCAGTTCACCCGTGAACAAAGGAGGACATTCAGAGGTTTTAATAATTTTTTGAGGAACGAATTCATTAAAAACTTCATACACATAAACATAAAATAAATTAGTTATTTCATTAATATCCTCCGAACTAAGCAACGAATTCCAATCGGTGGAATTAAGTGCGGATACCATACCTGCCATATTCGCATTTTTAAAATCATACTTAATGTCACTTGATACATTATTACTAATCGTATTTCTATTAATCACAGTGTCAAATTTTACAAGCAATGCTGGATGGTATCCGTCTATTGGCAAAATTGAATTATTTGTTACAGAAACTGAAAAATGATCCGGGTTACAAAAAACAAGGTCTAAAGTAGAACCATGCGAATTAACTAAATTATTTATCTGGAATAACCCGATATAATCTAATGTATCAGATAACTGGAATGCAGTTGACATTTGTTGTGGTGATAGATCGCTATTGGTTATGTTAATTGCTCAATTAAATTAATTTTTAATTTTTATGGACGACTAAGCTTTTTTTTGAAAGCTGCCATTTACTACTTTCAAAATATACTGGAAACTTTTGTCTTAAAATGCATTGCTAGGGTGATAATATTATTTCTCAAAAGAAGCTAGAGATCAAAGTTTGAAAATGAAGCAAAAAATCTTATTTTTGCTGACAAAAAAAAGCGCCAAGTGGATGTTTTTTATTTTATGTTTACTTTCTAATATCACTTAGAAACAGAATCCACTTGAAAATTTTATTTAAATACACTCCAGAGCACCGTGGTCACTCAGAGGTTTTCGGAGTCGCTGATCACGAATCGGAAGTCCAAATTTAAAAATTTTAAATGGTGGATCCAATATGTTGGACGATATTTTGAAAACCAATCGGATTTATTTGAAATTTGTTACTCAGAGGTTTTTGAGATCTGTAATCACGAATTTGATGTACAAATTAAAAAATTCGAAATAGCGGATCCAATATGTGGAGGATATTTTATAAAATTGATCGGATTTGATTGAAACTTGCTTCTAGGAAGTTTTTGCAGTCGCTGATCACTATTCTAATGTTACTTCACTTTACGAATACCTCTTCGTGGTTTGAATCAGGCAACATTTAAATACTTTTAATAGATAAAAGACGTGAAATATTTAATCAGATGGTTTCAGAAAAATCTGACCGATTTTCAAAACATCAGCCACATTGGATCTGTTATTTAAAATTTTTGTAATTTGACATCAGAGTCGTGATCAGCGAACCCAAAAACCCCCGAGTAAAAAGTTTCAATTAAACCCTATCAAATTTCAAAATATCCTCCGCCATTTTGGAAACACCATTTTGAATTATTAAAATTTTACGTCTGATTCGTGATCACTGATCCCAAAAACCCCCGAGTAACAATTTTTAAACAAATCTGATCGATTTTCAAAATATCGTCCGCCATGTTGGATCCGACAATTTGAATTTTTGAATGTTGACTTCAGATTCGTGATTAGAGAGCCAAAAAAACATTTTTTCCCACAGGCACAAAAATGGCGTTTTTAGATACCTGAAGACAGCGACTAAAAGGCACTCATTTGTTCGATTGTATAAAAATGACGTCTATTTTTACCCTTGGGCAAAAAAGGATGCATGGCACGTGTTTTTTTTGCTCTTGGTTAAAAATTGATGCCATTTTTATATAATCAAACAAATGAATGACTTTTAGTCCATGTCATCAGGTTACCTAAAATCGTTTGTGCCTTGGAATAAAAAATATCGTAAGTAACATGGGTTTAAAGTCATCCAATTTGTTTACGTTGATGTTTGTGTACTCGTTTACGTCTCGCACTGCAAAAACTGCTATCTTCTAAGTGTCTTATTTTAAGACATTTTGATGTCTTTTTTGTATCTAAGACGCAAAAAATGTCTCATTTTAAGACATTAATTGCGTTTTAGACATCAAAATGTCTTAAAATAAGACACTTAGAAGACAGCAGTTTTTGCAGTGCGGGCTTCGCCCTCGACTGTCACTCGTATACAAACATCAGCGTAAACAAATGGCCGCCTTTAACCCCTTGTTGCTTAATACACTATTAGACACTTAAAGCCATGAAAATAAAAAAAAAATTTAATGAAGCGTACACTGGGTGCTCATATGTTGAAAAAAAATTTCTTTCGACGCCATTTTGGATTCGCCATCTTGATATTTTTTAAATTAGGGTTTATCATTTTCAAGCTTAAATATTACGGAAGCGTTATTTGAAGTTGAAACATTTTTTCGATTATTGAAAATATGAAAAAAATCATTTTTGAATAAAATTGTCAAAATTTCACATTTTTTTCTAAAAAGAGTCCACAAGATTTTGAATTTTTGTTGTTGTTGAAATTTTGACAACAGATTCTGAAAGAGCGATAAAAAATACGTCAGAAATGATGATTCCTATAATTTTGTATACCTCCAAAAACAGAGAAAATGAGTGTTAAAAATGTGTACAAAAAAGTATCCGTCCCGTCCTTAAAGGGTTAATTCACCATTTAAATTAAATAAAATTAAATTAAAATTTAAAGAAAGATTATTATTTACATTTCAAAGTTATCAACAGTATAGTACCATATTCTCACCAACCCAGGTTTAAATCTTGTGCAATTATAAATGAAATAAAAAAAATTACAAACATTATATCGTCAGGGCTACTGCAATATCGCGAATCTACATATTTCCATAAGGACTTTGTTGCATGTCAAATTGCACTAAAAATAACTCTTATGGAAATATGTAGATTCGCGGTATTGCAGTAGCCCCGACGATATGTATTTAATAATATAGTGTTGTAGATAGTTCAGTAATTTTGCAGATCAGTGATTTTATTAATTTTATTAGTTTGTTCCTTTTTTATAAAAATGGTTTCATCAAAAATTCTCTTAAGAATTACTTAACGACCTACCCAGAAGCTCGAAAAAAAGATATTCTTTTTGAATCTTTTTAAGAGAACCTATAGAAATTATAGTATTGGTATTTTTTTTCACATAAATGTACATATTTTTTAAAAAAATAAATTTTTTTTATCAAAAAATATTAAAAAATGTCGGACTATTACTGGATTTTATCGACTGCCTAAAAAAAAGGTCCTCCGTGATGACCACTCACATTTCATTTTTTGATATTTCTCTCGCGATAATTAAAGAACTATTTAAGCTATTGCTGTCGGGTATGAATCAACTTTTCAGAAATATTATAAGCTTTTTGAATCTGTTTAGGAAATTTTCCTAGCATTATTTTTCGCGGATTTATCACAGTTTAAAAGCAATCGTGCTTTTAAACGAGCTTCGCACTCAATTAGGATCAATAGTGTAGAACTTCCTTATTTTAAAAAATTATTGCTTGAAATTTTTCAACAACATTTGTAAGACCTCAAGCTGGAAGAAAATATAAAAATAGAAAAATCGATTTTTTCCAACTTCCTACTATCCGCGAGAATATTCAAGGTCCCTGGAAAAAGTCTGACTTTCACTTTGAATATATTAGTCAAAAAAATTGCTAGAAAAAAATGGAAACAATCATCAAGAAGCTTGGAATGTTCTACTTAAGTATACGGAAGGGCGTTTATCAGCAAAATTTTTTGTTCCTGACAGGTGTTAAAATAGAACAAAATATACCCTATTCTTGACTGGTTTGGAAAATGGTCGACTTTGGAACACGACTTCATATAAAAAATGCTGTCGAAAAAATTTGAAAAACATACTGATTATTCCTTAAGCCTTTCCGAACAAAGCGGTTTTGGAATTTTAAAAAAACAATAATTATTAATGTTTTTATGAACAATAATAGACGACCATGCTATTTCCTGTTCTAACAGGCTGATTTGAATTCGGGTCATAAATAGTAAATCCTATATTAAAATTAGCCTGTTAGGAAGAACGCGTGTATTGTTTTTCTAATAAATTGTAACGATCTCTATCGTTTTAAGGGTTACAATAGTCGTCTCCCTCCTATTTTGCTCTTCCGATAAGCACTTTACTATTTAAATTCAAATCGAATTTACCGCGCCTGATTATTACCGCTAGGTGGCGCGCGCGTCTGACTTAGCAGACGACGTAACACCTGCTGCCGGCCGCATCAGATTGATGCGAGCGAGCGTACGACTGACAGGCGATTTACTGCGCAACCTAATTATAATCATTTCATTGTGATTTTGAACCATTATATAATGAGTAAAAAAACTATTACTAAATTCAGTGCTATTCACTACTTTTTGTGTCTGTTCATCTACTATTATTGTCGGCGGAGAGAGAGGATAATTTCCGACCTGCGTTTCCAGAGTATATTAGCACCGTGTGATTGATTTTTTTGTTCGTCGATCAACTATTGGTAAGTCGCTTTATGTCTTCGCTCCACTCTCCTCGTTTATTTTGGCCTTTTGGACTGATGGTTGCAGTCGCTTTGTTTTTCCACGTGCTGAGAGTCAGTTTCACGATTTGTGCCCCTCGCGCGAGTCGAACCCGTGTTTTTCCTCGTAGAATTTCACTCCTCTAAATTCTAGTAATTAAATTAAAATCTCGCGGCCAGAGTGGTCACAAGGTTTAACTATTTCTTTAAGACGTTTTTTTTTTTGTGAAAACAAGTGCACGAAAGGTAGTAGTGTGCCGCAATTTTTACTACTGAATTATAACCCTGTCAAAAAATTTACACAGACCAGGTCAAAAAATCTTTTTTTCTTTAAGGACTTGAGCCCCGATGAAGAACTAAACTAGGATCTATTTATGGCAAAGCTAATATTCGGTAGTAAAAATTGCGACACATTGGAACCTTTCATGCACTTGTTTTGACAAAGAAACTGGCTGATGAAATGGTTAATCTTATTAGATAAACAACAGTTTCTTTTTCCCTAAGAATCTTTTATAATTATAGAATTTATTATTTACGACTTAAAATTTGATTGATTTAAATCGGCCTGTTAAAACCGAAAATAGCATGGTCTTCTATTATTGTTTATAAAAACATTAATAATTATTCTTTCTTTAAAATTCTAAAATCGCTTTGTTTGGAAAGGCTTAAGGAATAATTAGTATGTTTTTCAAATTTTCTCGACAGCTTTTTTCATATGAAATCGTGTTTCAAAGTCGAACATTTTCCAAACCAGTTAAAAATAGGGTATATTTTGTTCTATTTTAACACTTGTCGACGGTTCGTCGGAAGGCTGTTTTTAAAAAATTGGCCGGCACCTCCGATTTCTTTTACATGATAGTTTGGGATGCCAGGAAGTCAGGCTAACAGTATTTAACCCTTTCACACCTAAGCAAAATTTAACAATTAAAAAAATAAAAGTAAAGTGGTTCTTATAGTTTTTGGGGTCGCTTATTACGAATCCAGTATTAGCTTTTAAAAATTCAAAATGGCGGATCCAATATAGCGGACAAGTTTTCAACAAGTGTTTAATATCAATTGAAATTGGTTACTCGGGGGTTTTTGGGGTTGATAATTACGAATCCGTTGTTAGTTTTTGAAAATACAAAAAAGCGGATCCAATATGAAAAAATAATTTTTTATAAACTGCTTAGATTCGCTTGAAATCCCGGCTCTGGTAACCAAATATTTTAGTTTCAAATTAACCAACTGGTTTTTTAAGATTTGATGGCTTTAGTCAGTTAAACATATGAATTTTCAAGAGCTAACGCCGGATTCGTAATCAGCGATTCAAAAACCCCTGAAATTTGTTAATTTCAAGCGAATCTAACGAGTAAACCTACGGTAGTGTCACTCACGGATTTTATTGAAACATGGTATAATTGTAGTACATATAAAAATAATCGACACGTATTTTTTTATAGCTGCCATTATCCACTTTAAAGGGTAGAGTCATACCTTTGCTACCAGTTATACTTTGCATTTGGCCCTTATTAATATAGCACACCATGTACCTTAAAGGGATGCTTTCTACCCTTTAAAGTGTATCATGGCAGCTACAAAAAAATACGGGTCGATTATTTTTATATGTACTACAATTATACCAAGTTTTAATAAAATCGGTGAGTGACACTTCCTTAGGTTTACTTGCAAGCAGTTTTTGAAAAATTCTTTTACTATATTGGATCCGCCATTTTGAATTTTGGAAAACTGATATTAGATTCGTAATCAGCGACCCCCAGATCCCCCGAGTAATCAATTTTAGGCGATTTTAAACACTTCTTGAAAATTTGTCCGACATATTGGATCCGCCATTTTGAATTTTCAAAAACTAATACTGAATTCGTAATTAGCGACTCCAAAAACCCCCGAGTAACCAATTTTTGGCGAATCTTAAGGATTTTTCAATTTTTTTGATCTCCATATTGTATCCGCCATTTTGTATTTTTCAAATCTAACACCGGATTCGTTATCTGCGACTCCAAAAACCCCCCAGTAACCAATTTTAAGCGATATTAAACACTTTTTTAAAATTTTTCCGACATTTTGAATTTTTAAACACTAATACTGGATTCGTAATCAGCGACCCCAAAAACCCCCGAGTAACCAATTTATGTCGAATCTAAAGGATTTTTCAATTTTTTGTCCGCCGTATTGGATCCGACATTTTGTATTTTTAAAAACTAAAACCGGATTCGTATTCAGCGACCCCAAAAACCCCTAAGTAACAAATTTCAGGCAAATCTAAAATGTTTTCTAAATTCGAAAATTTTAACTATTATTTATACATTTTTTTAAACAAAAGAAAAATTAAGGCTCAATCCGGTCTACATATTTTTAAAGCCTTATCCTTCCTGAAGAGAACAAACCAAGATTATATGAAAAATATTAATTTTCTTAGAAGATATTGAGGTTTTTATAGGTGGGACATATATTTTCCATAGGCGTGAAGAGGTTAAAATCGCAAACATTTACCCCACCCTTTAAAACAGCATAAAACCGTTAAAAATTAAAAAAATCAGTATTCATGTAAAAAATAGATTGTAATTATAAATACGTAGAGATTAATATATAGATGTATGTATATATATAAATATTCATCATATATATGGTCCATTCTAGCGTAACTGTCCTATTTCAAAATAAGTTTTAGTAGAATTTTTTTTTTTTTAATGTTTATCTGCACTAATTTTTTTTATTAGGGTATAATATAATTATATTTTAAACGATTTTTCTACAACTATATTTATACGAAAATAATAGCAAATTTTTGAAAATTGGCTGCCATGTGGAGCTGAACCGCATCCTTTTATTCCTAATATACTGTACAAAATAAAAATTTCTTCTTAATATTTTGCTAAAATGAAAATAAATAATAAATTCATAAATTAGGGTCGCCTGCATTTCCTCCAAAACCCAAATGACCGAACTCGCAACTAACCGAAATTCAAGTGTTAGAAATCTCAACTACCAGAACTCGCAATTGTCGAAACGTTCAACTTCTTGACATTGCATTTGTCTAAACTTTAAATCTCCCAAATTTGCATTTGTCAAAAACTCCAGCTACCCAAATTTGCATTTGTCCAAACTTTCAACTCTTTGAAATTGCATTTGTCCAAAATTTCAATACTCAAAACTCGCATTTTTCAAAACATGCATCTCTCTGAATTTGCATTTGCTCTAAAATTTAACTCCCCAAACTCGCATTTGTCAGAAAAACTAAATCCTCGAATTCGCGTTTGCCCAAACTGTCAACACCCCGAACTCGCATTTGTTAGAACAACCAAATCCTCGAAATCTCTTTTGCCTGAACTGTCAACTGCTTGAACTCGCATTTGTTCAAACTACACTGAGAAAATTCTATCTGTGATGATAACAGAACTAACCTGTACTGCTCGGACGAAATGACCATTTCTGTTTTATTTACTTATTAACCTTGTTGTTCTTAAGAATATGTCTGCTAATTTTACAAAACGTTCTGTAATCTATCATGAGCTGTACTATAATTCGCATCAAATTTTTGTTCTGTTATTATTACAGGATTAGGAGGAAAAAATAACCTTTTAAATACAGTGGTCTGTCATAAAAGAAAGTTAAATTATTACAAAACTCATTATATAAAGCTGTAAGGTTCCTTTAGGCACAGAGTGCAGTATAGGCAAGATAATTTTACAGAACTGCATTGTAATAATTACGTACGCAACATTAAAGAAGGTAACATTCGGCAACTTTCGGCTTCTTCCGGCTTCACTCGGCAACAAACGACGCTACACACGACGCTGTAGTTCATATAGACGGGTCAAAACTAACTGACATGTGCTGTGATAGCTGTGGTCGTTAAGGCGTTCGTGATAGGGTCGGGTCGCGCGAGTTCGAATCTTTCACCATGCAAATTTGTTTTCAAATAGTTAAAAAAATATATTTGTAAGCAACAGGAGGGAGGGTATATCAGTAAATAAGTGTGGGTTACGTGCGAGTTGCGTACATAAATTGACTGAAAGAGAACAACTAAAAAACTGGAAGAGAAATTTTTTATATGTGAACAGGTTAAATTACAGAACTGTTTTGTAACGTTTCACGGTGAGTTTATATCTTTTTCCAAGTTATAACATAATTCTTTCTTAGACTCTTTAATACTCGTTAAGTATATTTTGTCCTGTAATTTTATGACTACGTACGTTAATTTCTTTGTTTCTGTAACATTAAATAGTATGAGACAATCTCGTTGTTTTTATAAGATCATTTTATTTACTATTTACTGAAGGTGGCCTTTCGTCCGAGCAGTACCATAGCAGTTCTGTAATCGTTACAGATATAATTTTCTTAGTGTATTAAGTCCATAAACTCGCATGTAGCCGAACTCTTAAGAACCCAAACTCGCATTTTTCAGAACTCTTAACTCCCCAATCTCACATTTGTCAAAACTTTTAAGTCCCCAAACTTACATTTGTCAAAACTCTTAAGTACCCAAACTCGCATTTGGCAGAACTCTTAATTATTTAAACTCGCATTTAGTCGAACTTTTATATCATCAAATTCGCATTTGTCAAAACATTCAACTCTTCGAACTATCATTTGACAAATTCCTTAACTCACATACTGCACAAATCCCCAAATTCGCATTTGTCAGACCCTCGGAAAGTAGCCTCTCTAAAGGAGCCTTCTGATTGGCGGGTAATGTTTCCGGGAAAGTTACCCGCCAATCAGAAGGCTCCTTTAGAGAGGCTACTTTCCGAGGGTCTGCCAAATGCGAGTTTGGGTACTTAAGAGTTTTGACAAATCTAAGTTTGGGGACTTAAAAGTTTTGACAAATGTGAGATTGGGGAGTTAAGAGTTCTGACAAATGCGAGTTTGGGTACTTAAGAGTTCGGCTAAATGCGAGTTTATCGACTTAATAGTTTGAACAAATGCGAGTTCAAGCAGTTGACAGTTCAGGCAAAAGAGATTTCGAGGATTTGGTTGTTCTAACAAATGCGAGTTCGGGGTGTTGACAGTTTGGGCAAACGCGAATTCGAGGATTTAGTTTTTCTGACAAATGCGAGTTTGGGGAGTTAAATTTTAGAGCAAATGCAAATTCAGAGAGATGCATGTTTTGAAAAATGCGAGTTTTGAGTATTGAAATTTTTGACAAATGCAATTTCAAAGATTTGAAAGTTTGGACAAATGCAAATTTGGGTAGATGGAGTTTTTGACAAATGCAAATTTGGGAGATTTAAAGTTTAGACAAATGCAATGTCAAGAAGTTGAACGTTTCGACAATTGTGAGTTCGGGTAGTTGAAACTTTTGACAAATGTGAGATCGAGGAGTTAGAAGTTCGGACAAATGCTAGTTCAGTTACTTGGAAGTTTGGACAAATACGAGTTAGAGGAATTAAAAGTTCAGACTAATGCTAGTTCAGTTACTTGGAAGTTTGGACAAATTCGAATTTGGGCAATTGGGAGTTCGGACAATTGCGAGTTCTAGTAGTTGAGATTTCTAACACTTGAATTTCGGTTAGTTGCGAGTTCGGTTATTTGGGTTTTGGAGGAAATGCAGGCAACCCCTATATTTAATAATGAATATTTCGTTTCATTTTTTGGATAATCTGAAATCGAGATCGAGCAGAGTAATCCGGCATAGCTAAACTACCTTATAGAATAATACTTTAAAATAACCGACACAGATAAAAAGGTTTTTGTGCATGAAGCACACTGAACACTTCATATAGGCCATGGAGCTGAAATTATACGTGTTATCATGGAGCTGACATTTGACATTTATTCTATCCTCACTTCTACAATAGTGCAAAATAAATCGATTCCTTCTGCAGATCGCTTGTTTCACATGAAAACTTAAAGAAAAAGGTAACAATACTATCAAATAGTTGTTATAGTAATGTAATAGTAATGACATGAAACTGAACGCTTTTTTTTGTACACATGCGATTTTCACCAAAATAATTTTTTTTAAGTAAAATAATTTTTTTTCAAAATTGTTTCCAAATGTGATTTAGTGCTAATGGATCTAACTTGAGATTAAAATTATTAGAAGGCGTAATAACTAAACACATGACACCTTAATTATAAGTCTACAGATTGCGTTCAAAAACTGGAAAAATTGAGGGACAAAATATTTTTACAGATTCTAAGTATGAAAAAGGTATTGTGAAGTGCAATATAAATCTAAATTGTTCATAAAAATAGACAATTTATACTTGAAAAAGGCTGAGTTATAATTATGATATTTTCACCGAAAATGATAGAATTACAGTTAACATTATAAAAAAAAGGGAGGTTTTACGTCAACCGGCTAAGAGCTCCTTCCAAAAATGTATTAATTAGCTTCGAAAATAATTCTAATTTGTTAGATAATGGGTCACTTTTACGTTTTTGGGGTCGCTGATTGTGAATCTAATGTTAGATTTAAAAAATTTCCAAAATTCAAAATAGAGGATACAATATGGCGACCAAAATTTAAAAAAAATTATAAGATTTGCTTGTAACTTGCTACTTGGGGTTTTTTGGGTTCTCTGATTACGAATCTGTTGTTAGATTTAAAAAAATTCCAAAATTCAAAATGGCGGATCCAATATGGCGACCAAAATTTTTTAAAAAATTATAAATTTGCTTGAAACTTGTTACTTAGGGGTTTTTGGGGTCGCTATTTACGAATCTGATGTTAGATTTAAAAAATTTCAAAATTTAAAATAGTGGATCCAATATGGCAAACAAAATTTTTGAAAAATTGTCAGATTTGATTGAAAGTAAGCACTCCGGGGTTTTGATGGTCGCTAATTACAAATCTGATGTTAGGTTTAAAAAAATTCAAAATTTAAAATGGCAAATCCAAAATGGTGACCAAAATTTTTAAAAAATTATCAGATTTGCTTGAAACAGTTTACTCAGGGATTTTGAGGGTCGCTGATTACGAATCTGATGTTAGATTTAAAAAATTTCAAGATTCAAAATAGTGTATTCAATATGGCTAACAAAATTTTTGAAAAATTATCAGATTTGATTGAAAGTAAGCACTCCGGGGTTTTGAGGATCGCTGATTACGAATCTGTTGTTAGATTTTTAAAAATTTAAAAATTCAAAATGGCGGATCTAATATGGAGACCAAAATGTTTACAAAATTATCAGATTTGCTTGAAACTTGTTACACCGCACTGTAAAAAAAGTTAATGGTAGAATAACATTAGGTTTTAATTTCTGACAAAGAAAGTTTTAATTTTACAACGATACACGTAGTAATTTTTCAGGATTTTCTGAAAAAAAACATACTTTATGTATATTTACTGCTTTTGACACTGGTAAATTACATGAAAGTTGTGTATTTACACAGTTATGAAAATTCACTACGTGAAACATTGGAAATAAATAGTTTACATATGTTTTGTACTAAGTTGCACACTTTCAATTTGCTATTCCCAGGCAACTACAAAAAAGAAAAAGAAGGTGATTAGAATATTGTCCAACAAAGATTTTGAGTTCAGTCAATGTCCAGATGTTTACGCTGTGACTATTCAGCCCTATACAAGGAGATACAGTGCATCAGCGTGACGTTATATTATTTTAGCAACTATTAGTTCGTTAATGCTAACTCTTCTATCTATGTGCCTCCCTAAATTTTTATAAAAAACCTTCTTGTACAACTGGATATTTTTAAATTTGTCGAAATAAATTTGATAATAATATTTTTAATTGATATGAGGATCCACTACTTTTAGTTTCAGGTTATGTCATACCTTCTCCTTACTATATGTGATAATTTTCACATCGTATGATATTTTACAATGGCATATGCGATCTAACCTAATTCTGATATTTCTCACATCGCATGTACTGTTTCATACGGTATCAGATTAAACATTGAGTGTATATAAACGTAATGTTACGTATTTTAACTTAATTTTCTGTAAAACATCTACGTTGAGGTCGCTAATTTCGAATTTAATGTTAAGTACCAAAAATTCAAAGTGCACACTCATTTTAATTTACCCCGGAAAAAAAATTAGAAGTGTATCGATAATCAAATGCATCCGAATCACTCGCAGTTCTTAATTATAAGTAAACTCGAGCCGCTTTAAAGTGAGATCTCTTCAGTAGAATTCGACTGTAAACGGCACTAAATAAAATTCGCAACAAAACAACAACTTTCAAATAAGTCTCAAGCAAATCTGATAATCTTTTTAAAATGTTGGTTGCCATATTGGATCCACCATTTTCAATTTTAACAATTTAACATTAGATTTGAAATTTGCGACCCCGAAAACCCCCGAGTAACAAGTTTCAAACAACTCTGATAATTTTTTTAAAATTTCGGTCGCCATATTCGATCCGCTATTTTGAGTTTTGAAAATTTCTTAAATCTAACATCAGATTCGTAATCAGCGACCCTCATAACCCCGGAGTGCTTACTTTCAATCAAATCTGATAATTTTTCAAAAATTTTGTTCGCCATATTGGATCTACTATTTTAAATTTTGAAATTTTTTAAATCTAACATCAGATTCGTAAATAGCGACTCCAAAAACCCCTAAGTAACAAGTTTCAAGCAAATCTGATAATTTTTTTAAAATTTTGGTTGCCATATTGGTTTCTCTATTTTGAATTTTGGAAATTTTTTAAATCTAACATTAAATTCACCATCAGCGACACCAAAAACGTAAGAGTGACCTATTATTCAACAAGTTACAATTATTTTTTGAAACTAATTAATGCATTTGTTAGCTGGGTTTAGAAAAAAATTTGCAAAAAGTAGTGCATTAAGGACGCCATTTTAAATTTTTAATTCGCCACTTTTTATTCGAAAGAGTACAAACTGACGATTATTTGGAGCCTTAATAAGTTGATTTTCGTTTATTCGAATTTTGGAAGGAGCTCTGAGCCGGTTGATGTGAAACGTCCCTTAAATGTATATTTTGTTTTCACTTACTCTCATATATGAAGAAATCTCTCGAGCTGGGCAGTTTTTGTTAGAAATTTTTTTTTTTTTAAACTAGTGGCACATTTTTTCTACCACGAATTATCATTTTTCGACTAAATAGAAGTACATTTTAACCCGCGTAATTCATTTTTTTAAATAGCTCCTTGATATAAACCAGATTTTAGATTTTTGTGGTTATGAGTGCAGGTAAAACGTACTTTTCAGAGAAAATGGTCTCAAATAAAGTTTCTAACTTTACCTGTATTGGTAGATATATCCTGAATTTACATTTACCAATAATCTACCAGGCATCATTGGAATTTTTTTTTTCAATAGCACTTTGAAACAGGCTAATTAGCACATTTTCTCATAAAAAATCATGAAATATCAACCCTTAATATTGTTTTTAGGGGTGAGCATTTTTTACACATATTCATTTGTATTAAAATAAGAGATTACACAAGGGTATGTACTTTTTTTTTAATATGATTTGTTGTGTTTGTCGAAAAACCATTTTTTGACAACAAGTTACGCACACGACGCGCGTTTTCTCAGTACGATTTCATAGAAATATTAAGTGACACAATGTTCTACCACCCAGAATTCTTTTCGTGGACAGCTAAAGATGTAAACTTTATTTGGGCGAATGTTAAATAATGATCGCTCAACGAGTATTTTAAATATTCAGCGATTTTCATAAGTCAGGTTAAAATGCAATTACAGTTATAAGCATCTCAATATCTCGAAGATTACAACTAGCACACTTGTCTAATACATCATTTTTTATCCTTCAGAACCCATAAATGAATGTCAAAAAATCCCAAGCATCAAGAATGATTGCTCAAAAATCTATATTGCACCTGGAATTTCTCTATTTCTTTGATTTTAGTGAAGATATTAGTTGTTTAAATTTCCAATTTTGTATAATGAAACTGTTTTTTACACTTTACACTAGTGAAATGGTATTAACAAACGTATAGAAATGTGGATTAATAATATCGAAAATTTGAAAGAGAATTCGTAGATCTGAAATTATCGCGCATCTGAAATTACGCGCTGAGATTTAATTATTTGTACCGGACTGAAACGCGTAATTAACGTAAAATGAATTAATTAATTTCTTTTCTTACCTGACAAATAATTTCAGTTTACGTATCCGCAAATCGACCAACCGTGTCTAGATGGCCGATTTTATTTTAACATCACGGTGAAAACGGCGACAATATTTTTTTAGCCGTTCGTCCATAATTTATATTGAGTCAGACCATGTCAAACGTGACTGCAAATTTATGTAGATTTTTGAAATTTAAAAACAAATATGAAAATCAGTAGTTCACAACGATACAAAAAAACAGTTTTAACCGTTTTTTGATATTTTAATTATTTATATTTTTTATTGTACTAACAAATTTTTGCAACGTTTTCCGAAAAAAGATAATAACTCAAAATTCAATGGCTATAAATTAATGCTGATTTTTTTGGTAATTAAGGAATATATGCTCTTTTAAATGTATATAATTATGAAAATAAATTTTGAAAAATACTATATTTTTAATAACAATTTTATAAACAATTTGAAATATTTACAGGTTCTAGAGCAAGAATTATAATTTAACTTATGGGATATTGAACTGTGTTCCCTTACCTTTATATTTCTAAAAAAAAAAATTTGTATTTCCAATAATAAGCGTAGATATTGAATTTTTTGTTACGCCGCGCAGTGCACCGGCCGTTCAATTCGTGCGTCGATCAGCGTCAGCGCCGCGAATCGCTTGGGCGACGACGGGATGGTTGAGTGTCGATATCTTTTTTAAGTGATATGAGCTTTAAGTAAAGCATAATAAATTAATTGTTTATAAAACTAATAATTTATAATTGCGATTTTTATGCAGCGGATTTAGAGTTGTATGTAAATTAATGTTGTCAGGAATTATTTGGATTAAAAATGATTTTTTTACATTTTTAATATAATTTTTTGAAATTATGTAAACACCAACTATTTTTTTTTAATTACAAATTAAACATACATTTAAAACCATAAACACAACACAATTAAACATTGCATAAGAATTACAATTTTATAAAATCAATTTAAAAAAATGGACGACAGTTACTTCTTTAAGCAATGATTTGAGTCACAACACAAGTATCTTTTGAGAATACTTTACACTTAATCGGCGTCGCATTTAACATCGAAAATTGATGATATTTACGCGTATCTTTTATTGCGACAGCTTTTTTAAAACGATTCTGCATTTTTTTATCATGTCGATCGTGTTCTGCTGGAGAGCAAAAATCAAAATCTATGTTTTTGAAGAAATCTTTGGCCTATTCAAAAAATTTTTGGGGATTGTTGATCGCATCTTCTTCAGAACGCTGCAAACTGGCACGATATGCATGCCTTTACACCGTACCGCCAATCACATCACATGCCCCCTTTCCGTGAGAGGAAGCGAAAAAATTCCACTCTGCACTAATTTTGAAATCCTTTTCATGATTGGCCAAATTTAAAAAGTTAAATTTATTTTTGTACTTCGAGGCTGCTCCATCCGAAAAATAAGAAAATTTTTTAAGTACTTGTTTTGTACCTCGCAGTACAAAAATAAATTTAACATTTTAAATTTGGCCAATCATGAAAAAGATTTCAAAATTAGTGCAGAGTGGAATTTTTTCGCTTCCTCTCACGGAAAGGGGGCATGTGATGGGATTGGCGGTACGATGAAAAGGCATGCTTATCGTGCCAGTTTGCAGCGATCTGAAGGAGATGCGATCAACAATCCCCAAAAATTTTTTGAATAGGCCAAAGATTTCTTCAAAAACATAGATTTTGATTTTTGCTCTCCAGCAGAACACGATCGACATGATAAAAAAATGCAGAATCGTTTTAAAAAAGCTGTCGCAATAAAAGATACGCGTAAATATCATCAATTTTCGATGTTAAATGCGACGCCGATTAAGTGTAAAGTATTCTCAAAAGATACTTGTGTTGTGACTCAAATCATTGCTTAAAGAAGTAACTGTCGTCCATTTTTTTAAATTGATTTTATAAAATTGTAATTCTTATGCAATGTTTAATTGTGTTGTGTTTATGGTTTTAAATGTATGTTTAATTTGTAATTAAAAAAAAATAGTTGGTGTTTACATAATTTCAAAAAATTATATTAAAAATGTAAAAAAATCATTTTTAATCCAAATAATTCCTGACAACATTAATTTACATACAACTCTAAATCCGCTGCATAAAAATCGCAATTATAAATTATTAGCATTGGCGGATCCAGGGGGGGGGGGGGGGGCCACGGGTGCTTGGCCCCCCCCAAAAGCCTCATATTTAACAATGAGAGTGAGAGAGATAGCAATATAGTGCTATCTCTTTCTCTCTCATGCAATACCCCCTCCAAAAACGTTGTCTGGATCCGCCACTGATTATTAGTTTTATAAACAATTAATTTATTATGCTTTACTTAAAGCTCATATCACTTAAAAAATATATCGACACTCAACCATCCCGTCGTCGCCCAAGCGATTCGCGGCGCTGACGCTGATCGACGCACGAATTTAACGGCCGGTGCACGGCGCGGCGTAACAAAAAATTCAATATCTACGCTTATTATTGGAAATACAAATTTTTTTTTTTAGAAATATAAAGGTAAGGGAACACAGTTCAATATCCCATAAGTTAAATTATAATTCTTGCTCTAGAACCTGTAAATATTTCAAATTGTTTATAAAATTGTTATTAAAAATATAGTATTTTTCAAAATTTATTTTCATAATTATATACATTTAAAAGAGCATATATTCCTTAATTACCAAAAAAATCAGCATTAATTTATAGCCATTGAATTTTGAGTTATTATCTTTTTTCGGAAAACGTTGCAAAAATTTGTTAGTACAATAAAAAATATAAATAATTAAAATATCAAAAAACGGTTAAAAGTGTTTTTTTGTATCGTTGTGAACTACTGATTTTCATATTTGTTTTTAAATTTCCAAAAATCTACATAAATTTGCAGTCACGTTTGACATGGTCTGACTCATTGTAATGGAGACGGAGTTTACCGATTCAATCCGCGACCGATTATTCCGGATAATTCTAGATGAATTATATTATTTGATTTTATTGTGTAATCTACATTATTTTATATTAATCTGTTTATAGATTCCGAATGTAAAAAGTTTAACCAAATACTGGCAGGATGAAGTCCTGAAGTAATCAGAAAGAGGATTTCTTTTCTTTTATTGCTAACGTCGGCTCTTTTAGCATCATTTATTTTTTATTTTATTTATTGTTAAATTCTTTTATTTAGTTTTATATTCTTTCCTGTTAAATTCATTTTGATATTATATTATTTTTGTAATTTTTATTATTTTGGTTTCAATATATTAGTTTGTTATTTTTTACTAATAGAAATCCTGAGAGTTTTACTGACTATAACTATCCCAAAGCGACAATAGAAATTAAGCAAAGTAAATTTAAGGTCTGTAATCTATTTTACCAGTATAAGTGAATATATCTTGAAAACCTTATTATTATTTAAATTTTTTGCATTTTTTTGTACTCACTTTAGTCTCAGGAAAAATCTAAGAAAAAAATTGTGCAACAATAGTGATGTATTTTTTAAATTCTATAGAAAATTATCTTTAAAATCACACCAAGATCATAAAGAGATCTTTATTATTTTAAAAGTTACTAAAAATTGAAAAAGACGCTGCAATTTACACTTTTTTAACAATAAATTTTGTTAGACGGACAAAACGACTTCATCTTAAAGCTAATTTTTTTCAGAATTTAGTTAGTTTTGACCTAATTGCAGAGAAAAAAATTTATTTTAGAATAAAAACAAAGAAAAATTGATTAATGCCTAGGCATTAACCTAAACCCGGAGAGCACGTCAGGCGAATAGAAATAATGTTGATATTTCTATTTCTCAATAGAAAAACGTCAATCATGGGTTAATCATGGGCCTACCATGGCTATTTTTAAAACTAAATAAGTAATTTTTAAAAAATGAAAAGTTTCTGAAATTCAATTTTTTTGCATATTAGAAGAACTTTCAATTTATTTCTATTTATTATACAAATGTATAAGTCTGCTTAATAATAGTCCACTAATTAACAATAAATTTAATTACTGCAGCAAGTCAAGCTTTGGTGGTATCAAGTGCCTCCTTAACTTTTTTTCAAATTCATCTCTATTTACAGAAACACTTTCCATTTTGAGCTAAGAAAAGTAATGTGACACTCGCGTAAAGCAAGGAGACTAAATTTGATTTTGAATATTCTACAATATTAATTTTAAAAGATAGTTTTAACTAAGAATATGTAAATACAAAGATTATAAACACTGATTCATAATCAAAATATCAAAATTATTTCTATTCGCCTGACGTGCTTTCCGCGTTTAGGTTAATGCCTAGACATTAACCTAAATGACTAAAAACTTTAGGTGATTAACTGAATAATAATCGTTAACAAGTCGATTTTTCTTTTCGCCTACGACATATATATATAATTCTTTGTCAACACGGACACTAGGGTGTGGTCCAAAAACATCAAAACTTGAGTTTTCAAAATATTCTTCAAGATTCCTATTCTTTAAGGTTAAAAAATACATCTACCGTTTTCAAAAATTCGATTGTTGTTATTTTCAATTGCCACCGAACAGATAAAGTTTGTTCATGTTTCCTCTATGGACATGAGGGTTTAAGGTAGCTTGTGGATTTATGACCACATTGTATATATACAAAAAATTCCGTTAAGGGTGAACTTGCAGTTTCGAATTCACTTTTGTAGAAAGGAAGGTATCAGTTTCTATTTTTATGTCAGAAGCAAAGTCATAAATTTCTCATCTATTATACGTTTGAAAAAGTAAATCCTGAAAGGTGTTAACTTCTTTTTAATAATTTTACCTTTTATTATTTTACAATGTCTTTCAATTTCAAGAAGCCTCTTCTACAAAAGATGAAGTTTCTTACGGTGTAAATTTCATGTGAGGAAGCTTAGAATTAGTCATAGAAAATTTATTTATTTATGCGAAAAAAAAGTTCCTAGGGCTAGTGAGCCCTCAATGGAACAGATCATACAGAACTAATAATAATAATAACATGGCCATAATCAGAGTACAATAAATGATATAAAAAAAAAAAATATATCACAATCGATGCAACAAAGGTATGATCATAATTGAATAAAACAAAACAAGAAAAATGATAACAAAAAATATATAGAGCATTATAATAAATAAAACAGAAAAGACAGCTTGCCCATCTGCATATTCATTCAACAACCATACTTATTCTCGAGTTGTGTAACAAAAAACACAAAACAAAAAGAAAAGGCAATAAACACACGTGAATTACAATTACCAGTATGTAATCTCGAAAACCGAGTTAGATGTTGAACTTAAAAACTTGAAAAAGTGCAACTTAAAGAGCTGCTTTGAGGATGCATCTCTAATAGACTGAGGAACTTTGTTCCATAAACGCGTACCTCTAATGACAAACGAACGTTGATATTTACAAGTGCGATGTACTGGTACTTTCAGAATATAATTTCTTTCTCTTAAGTTAGGCTTACTGCTTAAATTAGAGTTTTTATACTCAAAGTAAACGAAAAGGTAATCAGGAACTCCAGTTTAAAGAATAGTATAAAGCAAATTTCCCATAAATAACTGCCTTCTTTTGGCCACATTCAACAAACCAGCCTTTACTCTATACTGTGTAATATGTTCACTTTTATTAAGGTTATAAATAAATCTAACGCAAGCGTTGAAAGTTTTCTTCAATTTGTAATTAAGATCATCAGTAATATCATCGAACACCAGACAACCATAGTCAAAATAGGGAAGAATTAAGCTTTTAATAAGTAAAATTCGTGTAGAGGTTGAAAAAGAATCCCCATTTTTATATAGCTGTCTGAGCACAACATAAGTCTTCCGACAAATCTCAAGAACATGCTTATCCCAGGAAAAAGTAGAATCAAGTATTAGACCAAGATCCTTAACTGACTCCAAAATTTCAATGTGAGTATTCCCTATATGGGCAAATCCACAAAACTTTTGACTTTTAAGATTTTTTTTTTTTTTTTTAAATTTGCAGGCACATTGATGACACTTTGTATATGTGTTCAAGTATGTCTTAGCACTATTAATTTGTATCCGTAATACATTTTTATCTCACGCCGTCAATGTTTAACTCTATAATGTTAATAAATTACACAAACCTGAAAAATTTGACCTTTTTTTCAGTTTGAATATCGGAGTGGTTTCCAATGTATTTTTTTTCGCCAAACACGATTGCAGTCCTGACAGATACCCTCACCCGACGCATCTGCGCAAGTCTCTAGAAAGTCGTATGATTGGTCCAAGTAAACGGGGTAATTTGAAATAGCTTAATTTAAAGCTTTTCAAACTACCCCGCTCACTTGGACCAATCATACGACTTTCTAGAGACTTGCGCAGATGTGTCGGGTGAGGGTATCTGGCAAGACTGCACGATTGTGGGTCTATAGTCGTCGACTTGCATTCGTTTTATAAGCTGGGTATTTCATTTTAACTGAAACGTTTTTAGAATTTTCATAGAAACGGGGTTTAAAACATAAATTTTGGAATCAAGAATAAAGAATTTTTTATTTTTATTAATATTGTTGATAAAAATTAATAAATGTATAAAAAGTATCTTCGAGGTTAGTCGGCTCGGTTCTTCCGGAATTACCTGGCGTACTTAAACTAACAGATATCTACAAGATTAATAAATCTAACACAGTAAATTTAGTGTTTTTGTAATAAATAAGTCAATTACTATTCATATTTGTTATTAAATATTAATAATTTAAAAATTATAGTCAACTAAAATTAATAATTAATAATTAATGCATTAATCATTTTTTAAATGCAAATTTAAATTTATATTTAAAAAATTATTAATTATTATTAATATAGTCACATTTAATGTTTGTTAAAAAATTTTAAAAAGTTATTGATTTGCTTGAAACTTGTTACTCGGGGGTTTTTGGGGTCGCTGATTACGAATCTGAAGTCAGTTTTTCAAAATTCAAAATGTCAGAGTAACAAGTTGCAAGCAAATCAAAAACTTTTTTAAAACTTTGTCCGCCATATTGGATCCGCCATTTTCAATTTTGAAAAACTAACTTCAGATTCGTAATCAGCGACCCCAAAAACCACCGAGTAACAAGTTTCAAGCAAATCAAAAACTTTTTTAAAATTTTGTCCGCCATATTGGATCCGCCATTTTGAATTTTAAAAAACTGACTTCAGATTCGTAATTAGCAACCCCAAAAATCCCCGAGTAACAAGTTTCAAGCGAATCTGATTAATTTTTTATAAAAATTTTGGTCACTCAGTTCTAAAAACTTTAAATGCGTTTTTCTCGAAATTACATTTTTCAAGAAATACCCATGCGGTGGACAAGATTTCTCAAAAACTACTCAACCGATCGGCTTCAAATTTATAGGGATTATTTGACACATAAAAATAGCTAGTTCGTGAACGAAGGATTTTTTATTTGAATAAAAACTTTCATTTTTATTAATGAAAATCCAAAATTTTTTGCTTAAAAAATCGTTTTTTTTTGTCAAAAATGGCTGCCATTTTACTAAAAATTAAAATTTTTTAAAACCCTTCGTTCACGAACTGCGTATGGCATCGTACTAACAGAAAGTTTTTGGATTTTTGATTTCAGACTAGTTGTTTCCGAAAAAAGCTGTCCACCGCAAAACCATTTTTAAAAAATGCATTTTTTATGAACCTATTGCAAGTTAAATAATTTTAAATATTTTTTGGTTGTTAAATTATTTATAAGTGTTAAAATATATGCACTTTTAAATAAATTATTACTTTTTTTAAAAAAGTTTTATGAAAAAAAAAAAAAAATTGTCAAATATTACTGTTTTTTTGCCTATGACAACTAGGCGTAACCCCTTAAATATAGTATATTATGCATCAAGGGAGGGAAGGCCGTGTTTTTTTGTCTCGCACAAATGTTCGGAGAACATTGTGCGAGACAAAAAATCGGCCTCCCGAGGTGCATATGCTATTTTCTATCACAGATGTACGAAAATCTCGTGTTTTGTACGCGTTAGCAGGTCAGCACTCGCAGTTTTCAGGTTAGTGACGTTAGAGATAAAAAAACTTCCGAACAGTGAAAAAAACTCTCATCGCGCAGGCGCATTGCGGCGCGCCGCAATGCGCCTTTTTTTTCACTGTTCGGAAGTTTTTTTACCTCTAATGTTCACTGACCTGAAATAACTGTGAGTTCTGCCCCGCTAACGCGTACAAAATACGAGGTTTTCGTGCATGTGTAGTAGAAATAAATTTTTTTAATTGAAATACCAAAAATATTCATCGAATTACATTTGAGCCGTTCGCTCAAAGAACCACCTAAGTCGACTTAGGTTTTGGACAAAAAACTTAAATTAAACATATAGAAACAAATTACATGTATAATTTACATAATTATTACCTTGAAATTTTTTTAAAACTAATGATGAATTATCGAATTACAAGTTTTGACAAAAAAAAAGTTAAATAAAATTATTCTAACTATTTTAAAAACATTTATTTATAACAAAACACTTAAGTGGTTTTTCCGGCGAACTATAAAAAACGATACAAAAATAACTATTTTGCTGAAATACACAAAATAAAATTATATATTTTACACAAAAATTTTGTCTAAAATATTTTAAATAGTTCTAGGTACTAACCAACGATTTTTAATTTGTTTAAATAATCTTAGTTAACAAATAAATAACTTCAAAAGTTTCGCTTCCTTTCATTTCGTTTCTTTTATGAAATTAATTAATTACTATTTGCCTAGAATTACAAAACAGAAGAAAATGTTTACTAACAATTTTTAAATTGTTTAAACAATCTTAGTTAAGAAATAAATAACTTCAAAAGTTTTGCTTACTTTCAATTTGTTTCTTTTTTAAAATTAATTAATTACCTTGAATTAAAATACAAAAGAAAATGTATACAAACAATTTTTAAATTGTTTAAACAATCTTAATTAAAATTAATTAATTACTATAATTGACCTAGAATTACTAGGTAATCTAAGTTAAGAACATTTTCGATGTTATTTAGTTAAACTATTATTGTTTAAACAACTTAAAAATTGTTCGCAAACATTTTGAACTGTATTGTAACTCTAGGCTAATAGTAATTAATTAAGTTCACAAAAGAAACGAAATCTAAGTAAAGAAAACTTTTGAAGTTCTTTATTTGTTAACTAAGATTGTTTAAACAATTTAAAAATTGCCTGTTAAACGTTGTTGTACAAACATTTATGAGTATTTAAAAAGAAATATTAAAATTGGTTCATTTTTGAGTTATCGGCAGATGTTTGTCCAAAAATAGTGACTTTGGTCATATTGTGCGCTGCGCCTAGCCTGGACGTGGTACTTGCGGGCGCGCTTTTGGTCGTTTTTGCGCACTTAAACTCTTCATCAAATCATAAATAATGGTTGAAAACTTCGGAAACTTAACAGATTTGTTCTATATATGTTGTAAACTGCGTAGATAACCCAATTTGAAGAAACCACCTAAGTCGACTTAGGTGGTTCTTTGAGCGAAGGGCTCATTTATCAACATTTTTATGTTATTTATTAACAAGAATGATTCTTCAAAACAAAAAATAATTTTTTGAACTTTGAAATTTTACGTCTCTTAATATTAAAAGTTTATATGATTATATGATTGTTTACTTGATTGTTGTATAAGATAACTTTCTCTTTTTAATTAAATATGTTTTATTTTAAATGTTTTTATTATAAAATTTCTCTATAAGATATATTATATAATATTATAATATAACATACATATTGTTTAAACTATAAATCATATCATTATACAGCCGCGCTAAGTCACCCCGGCCCGGAGTTGCTTGGCGTACTTTGCACAACTCCAAATAAACTATTCTAAAAAAAAGTGTACAAAATTTATCCGAAGTTATCTTGTTTTAAATTAAAGCTGAGATATTACAGCAAGTTTTCTGTGCAATTAGGTTTTCAGAAATGCAAAAATGACAAACTAATACAAAACAAAGAGTAAAAAGCGCGCCCAGTAACCCCGGTCTCTCTTAAATCACGATTTTTATGAGCTTTTTATGTTTCTTACCATAAGATTATACTAATCTTCCAAAATTTTGAAGGGTTTTCATAATCAATATATGAAATTACTATAGTAACATTAGTAATAGGTTGTTCTTATCGTTGCGGTAATGTAAAATTGGTTTTTTATCTCGAGCTTTGCACTTTTTTGCGTTTTTCGCGAAAAATATTTACTTTTGTTTAAAAGTGCATAAAACATAAAAAACGTATTTCATTGAGATCTACAAATTTTATCTAAAGCATTTTTTAATATTTTTTATATCTACCGAGAGAAATGCGAAAATCTACGATTTTTATGGGTTTTTATGATTTTTACCATGAAAATGAATACTTTGATAATTTTCATTGTTATTTTCGTAAGCAGCAGATAAAATTACATAAGTATACCAAGTTTCGAAAATATTGAACCTTTAATTGCTGATTTAGGCTTTTAAGAATTTATCTTTTGAAATTTTGAGCACATTCTTAACTTAATAAAATTGATTATATTCAAAATCCTTAAGCGGCATACTTGGTTTTTTAATATCTGTAAGAAAATGTTTCGATTACACCATATTTTGACCTATTTGAAGTACAATTGCAGTTGTGCCCTTGAAAAACGTATAAATTTAAATGAAATTATGATTTTTATTAACATCTTCAAATTGTTCCTACAGAAATACAATTAATGACACATTAACGAAAAAGGTCTTAAAAGTTTCGTTTTTTTATTATCTATTTAGAAATTCATTGAACTTTTATTTTCATTCTACGCCTCACTAGAAATTTCCATAAGGACATGCTCAATCATTGTTTCCTAAAAAATGGTATCACTCAATCAAGCCTTCATATCTTTAGTTACATTAATGGCACACTAATGGTATAGTAATTTTTTTTTTAAAAAACATGTCTATTAGTTATTTTTCTTGTAGCTAAAGTGATGTTTTATACGCCGCAAAAATAAAGTCGTTAAGAACATAAACTTTTGTAAGAGTTTCAAATGAAATTTAAGCGTTTTTTCACTTTTAAACTCGTAAAACTCATTGACAAATTAATATTTTGTTCTAATAATGTACAAAAATGTTACTTTGTATATAATTCATCAAAATATAATGATACATTATGTTTTAATTCAAAATAATACACACTTTTAAGTGTTGGATTTGAGTATCACAAAAGTTAGAAGTTTCGTGGATTTGCCCATATGCAAAGGAGGAAGAATGCACAATTTGTCGGAAAGTAGTCTCTTATTAGTACAGATACCCAAAGCCTTAGTCTTGGATGCATTAAGAGTAAGACCATTATCGTTTGCCCAGCACAGAACTGCATCTATGTCAGTTTGAATCATAGTAAGCAAGTCGGATAATGTAGAAAGCGGTCCAGAACAATAAAATTTAAAATCATCTGCAAATTTACGATGCTTGCAATATCTGAAAAACGTAAAAAAAAGTGCATTTTGGCACTCTTTGATGCTTAATAACATCTGTAAATATATATTTATTTTAATTTACGTTTACGCAAAAGAAAGTTCAGTGTTTTCTTAATCATATTCTAAAAAGGTTTTATATTATGATTATAATGAAGATATAAAAAAACAAATTGAAAATGAAGTGTTTATTTTACGTGTTAAATTCATAAAATTCCCAAAAGAGAGAATAACGCGCGGCGGTAATTGAAAATAACAACAATCGAATTTTTGAAAACTGTAGATGTATTTTTTAACCTTCAAAAACAGGAATTTTGGAGAATATTTTGAAAATTCAAGTTTTGATGTTTTTTGGACCACCCTAACCTATTCCTGCTCGACAAAATTCTATTCACTTTAAATTTATGTATTATAGCTTAAAATTTAGTTTGAGGTATCTATTTTTTAAAAATGAGTGGCATAGTTCGAAAATTAAAATGGAGGATAATTTAAATATGAATCGGTAAAAATGAATTAAATATCAACTTAAACTTCATAAAAATTATGTTTTAAAAGAATTTAAGATAACTGGTATGAAGAAAAGTTTTAAAGTTTTCAAACAAAATACGTCCAAAAATGGCGATTTCGGATTTCAATAAATCAAAATGGTGGATGAATCTTTGAAAACTCGGTTGGATTCGCTTCGGATTTGTTACTCGGAGGTTTTTGGGGTCGCTGATTACGTATCAGAAGTCAGATTTTAAAAATTCAAAATGGCGGATCTAATATGGCAGACCACTTTTTAAAAAAACCTATCAAATTCGCTTCAGATTTGTTACTCGGGGATGTTTGGGGTCGCTGATTTAATTTGATTATACTGTGTAACCAGGGTGGCCAGAAGATTCAATTTATCAATTTCCCTGTCATTTTCCCTGACATTTTACTGACTTTAAAACCAAATTCCCTGACAAAATTTTTTTTTTCAGAGCAAAGACAAAAATCTGCCAACAACTCAAAAATAAACCAATGTTAATGTTATTTTTTTTAAAATACTCATAAATATTTGTACTATAACGCTTAAGTTGGTTCTCAGAAATCAAGACTTGTAATATTAACTAAAAAGAATATTAATAACTTTACAAAATATAAAAAATCATTTGTTTAGAGAGTGATTTCAAGGTATTTCAATATAATCACTTCAAAACTTTTCATTACATACTTAGAATTCGTGTCTATTGTAAAATTAATTCGTCACTATTGGCCTATAGAATCCTAATACAATTTAGAATGTTTACAAACAATTTTTAGATTGTCTAAACAATCTTAATTAACAAATAAATAACTTTGCAAATTTGTATTACTTAGATTTTTTTTCTTTTGTAAAATTATTTGATTGTATTGGCATAGAGTTTCATGGTAGTTTTGAATACTTAACAACTATTTTTAAATCGTTTAAACAGTTTTGGTTAACAAATAAATAACCTCAAAAGATCTCTTAATTATTATAGTAATTAATTAATTAATTTAAACAAAGAAACGAAATCTAAGTAAGGAAAGATTTTGAAGTTATGTATTTATTTAACTAAGATTTTTAAAACAATCAAAATTTGTAGTTAGTAACTAGAACTATTTAAAATAGTTTAGATAAGTTTTGTGTATAACATATATAATTTACTTTGGTGTAAATAGTTTTGATATCGAAAAATCTCAAAATTACTTTCTCAAAAAATAATTTTTAAAATTTTTAAAAGTTATTAATGCCTATGTGTGTGAGGTAAGTATGTGTGTGTGTATCTGTGTGACTACCTATAGATGGGTACATATATCCGTGTAAGATGGTCTTATGTCCAAAAGAGTCACTCATTTTGCATAGACAGTTTCAAGGTCAAAAGGCATGTGACACGTCATCAGAAAGGAATTTACATAAACAATTTCAAGGTTATACATTTGCATAAACAGTTTCAAGGTCAACCTTTGACAAGTTTAAACGTGTATGCTTTCTCTCTCTCTCTCTCTCTCGCGTACTCTCTCTACCTATACATACATATATATATATATAATTTGTTTCTCTCCTAAATGTAAAAAGTCTAATTGCGAAAGACAGTTCCCTTTCAAAGTCTGAGGTGATCGTACTCTTAAAAATAAACTTATTTATAAAAGAAAATAATTTGTTGAAACTGTGTAAAGAACATATATCTTTTATGAACAGTTACGGATTATAAAAGTAATGTTTTTACGTATATCAGTTTAATTGTTGAAAAAACTGTTGAGTGAAGTTGAAGCTAAAAATTAACTGTAGGTATATGTGAACAGCGTTAAATGATATTGTGATTTTTTGAATACTATTGTTCCTGTGTTTGTACAAGTGTGACAATATTTTCTAACAAGTATTTCTAAATTTTTATTTTTTTTTACATTAAAATTTTGTATATTTTTATTTTTAGAAATCTACTGAAAAAAAAATACTTTAGTTTTCAATAAAATAGTGTGTACAGTAACCTATTTCATTAAAAAATGTATTCCAAAAAGTGTAAAGAAATTATACATACAGCAGAAAAAGCATATAAATTATTAAAGAAAAATAAAGTATAAAATACTGAAAGACAAGAGTGGATTAAATTTGGCACTCAAAATATTAGGCTATTGAATAGGATTTTAAGAAAAGATGTTAGATTAAATGTTGGCCAAAAATGAGCAATTATAACTACAGTAGGAATGTTAAAAAGAATAAATAGTTTATTAAAACAATTAATAAAAAAAGGTGAAGGATTAGTTCATTCTAGTAGAAAAAAGAAAGACCGAGTTCAGTGGAAAGATTTAAAAACCGCTTTTGACAGTAGAATAAGATCTGGGTGTATAATTAATTTAAAACACAAAGATTTAAAACATTTTCTGGAGGATGCTAAATCAATGATACTTATACGTTTGAACAATATTTTTAAAAAGGTTGGGAATTTAAAAGTAAATGTTGCTTTAGCTGCAAAATTTCAAACTTTGGTAAACGGTGTACAGGTAAAAGAAAATAAATTTTTTAATACTAAAAATAGTATTATTTTACCAGCAACTGATATCCATGCATGGTTTAAGGAAAGCGTGAAAGATCACCTCTTAGTGGAAGTTGAATAATTTCAACATAAAAATTCAGGTTGGCGTTTGACTGAAATTATAAATTTAATGGTTAACATTAATAAATACATGCCAATAACTGTAGGTCTTTCCACTTTCTGTGATTTACCAACATTTATTATTAATAAGAGAGCCGATATTAATATAAAAAATGAAGATGTGTATTGCTCTCTGTGGTCAGTAATTGCAGCACTTCATCCTGTTCGTGATAATGCTAATATTGTTGAATATTATCCTCATTTTAATACTGTTTTAAAATATGAAAACATTAAATTTCCAATCAGTTTAAAAGATGTCGTATAATTTGAAAAGCAAAATAAATTAAGTATTAATATTTACGGATTAGAAAAAGGTGAAAATATTGTACCCATTTATTTGAGCAATGAAAAACCTGAAATACTAAAAATTCATTTGCTTCTCATTGAAACGAATAAATTTAATGATGATGATTTAAATTCACCTATATATCACTTTGCTTGGATTAAGAACTTATCTCGGTTAGTAAGATGTCAGTTTACTAAAAGTAAAAATCGTACATTTTTATGCGACCGATGCTTATATATGTCATTTTAAATTAGAAAAATCTTTTCAAAATCATATATTAGATTGCAAAAATATAAATCAAACTAAAATGATATTACCAGTGACAGGTGAACACATTTTAAAGTTTAACAATTACAGATTTAAAGAAAAAGTACCATTTGTCTTATACGCTGATATTGAATGTCTTTTACAGACCATTTCTGAGACACATTCAAATATATTATCTTATCAAAAACATGTTCCCCACAGTGTTGCGTATTATTTACATTGTAATTTTGATGACAGTTTATCAGAACTAAAAGTTTATAGAGGAGAAAATTGCATAGAATGGTTCATGAATCAATTGCTTGAAATAGCTCATCTTATAAACTATTATTTGTCAAACATCGTACCTATGGAAATTTTAACACCTAAACAAGAAGAATTTCAATTAGCTAAAACTTGTCACATTTGTGAGAATGCATTTCAAGAAAATGATGTAAAGCATCACGATCACTGTCATTTTACAGGTAAATTTCCTTCACTAAATATGTAAAAGGTAGAAAAGTCAACTTTCGATTTCTAGATTCATTCGTTTTATGTCAAGTAGTCTTGACAAGTTAGCGTCTAATCTCAAAGATAAAGCAAAAACCATTACTGCTAAATATTGTAAAAATGATGAAGAATTTAAACTTTGTAACGAAGTGAAATTTTGCTATGCTCCGAATTGGCTCGCCGGAGCCAAGGTTCTCAAATTATATTCACTTATTCTGTAAAACTAGATTATTGACCATAAATATTTTACTTAATTTCTACTGTCGCTTTGAGGTTAGGTATAGTCAGTAAAACTCTCAGAATTTCTATTGGTAAGAAATAACAAAAAGAATATATTGATAACAAAAATAAAAGTGTACAAAAATAATAGATTCTAATACAAAATAAATTTAAAAGAATATAAATCAAAATAAAAGAAGGAATTTAACAATAACAATATAAAATTAAATAATAATCAAAGAATAATTTAGGTGCTAGAAGAGCCGGCGTTTGTTAGAAGAAAACAAAAATAAGTAAGAAATCTTCCTTTTAATCGAAGGTTTCGCCTTGCCAGAAACTGGATAAATTCTGTTTAAGCGGTATCTAGAAACAGATTAATAAAAAATAATGTAGATAACAATAATATTAATATTTTAATTCAGTAAAAATTATCCATATTATCATTCGCAGATTAAATCGGCAAAATAAATAAAACTCCGTCTCCTTTACATAGACGTATATTTATATAAGTTACGGACGAACCGCTAAAAAATATTGCCGCCGTCATTCACCGTGATGTTAAATAAAATCGGCCATTTAAGCGTATGGTCGATTCGCGGATACGTACAATGAAATTAATTATCAGGTAAGAAAGAGAATTAATTAATTTCATGCTACGTTAATTACGCGTTTTAGTCCGGTAAAATATTTATATCTGAGCGCGCAATTTCAGGTGCATGTTGAAATTATCTGGAGAACAGTTAAACGAACGCGGGTATTCACCTAGCATTGAGTCCGTTCGCCAGTGACGTAGCACAGGGGAAGCCCATGCGACAATCTACGTCATGATACAGCGCGGGAGATTCTAAAATTGTTTCGAACACTTTCCTACGTCATAAGTGTTCTAGCAATTTTCTCGAATTTCTTGACCATTCGTGACGGACTACGACGATGATCAAGAATTCGTCACGGAGTAACTTTACTCTAGTCAGGATTCCTTCGTCTATGAAATAGATGTCCAGAACTTTATCGTGTCTGAGACTCCACGGTGGACCGTGACAAATCTCAGGACGATCCTAGCCAGAGGAAAGCACAAGGGTTTTGTTCTTTCGATTTTCATTGAAGGATCAATGCTAAATCTCCAGAAAGTTCTCCAGGTACCATTCTTGACGGACCAAGTCTATGGTATCTGGAGGAGACAAAATTTACTATATCGCTCCGACTCGTGGGCCGGTATTTTCTCGACTGACGGACCAGTCCCAGAAATCCAGCACCCAACAAAAGTTAATTTCTAAAGGACCAGAACCTTAACTGTTCGTTGAGTCGGAGAGGTACAGCCCGAGGTGGACCTCGGTGCGCTCCCGGCGCGTGACTGCCTGAGATGCGATCAAGTGGGTCGATATATTGACTCGGCTCGCTGTAGAGCTGCGAGTTCGTACTACTTGGCGCTGTCCGCGCTGTATCATGCTTTCCACGCCATCTTCCGTCGATGCGTGTGTCAGGTTGCGCGGTTGACCAGCTAATATTCTGCTAGCCACGTTCTTGACAGTTCCATAATAAGACGAAAGTGTAACTTAACCTCAAAGTTAAGTTTATTTATTTTTACTTAAAAATAAATTATCCGATTGTAAATTAAAAGTCAAGTGCAATTGTGAGGTTCGTCACAACTTTTAGCTAAAAAAGGAGTTTTTCTCTACGATTATATAGATAAATGGGAAAAATTAGATGAAAAGCAATTACCTAAAAAAAGTAAATTTTACTCTTCATTAAATGATGAAGACATTTGAGAATCAGAATATTCACATGCTTGTAAAGTTTGGGAAAAATTTAAAATTAATGATTTAGGTGAATATTCTGACTTGTACCTGAAAACTGATGTTTTACTTTTGTCTGATATTTTTAAAAATTTTCTTTCAAGCTGTCTGAAATCTTATGGTTTAGACCCGTTACATTATTTTACTGCGCTGGGTCTTGCGTTTGATACTATGCTGAAAATCACTGAAACTGAACTTGAATTATTAACGGATCCTGAAATTATTCTTTTTGTAGAAAAAGGAATGCGTGGAGGTATATCTCAATGTTCAAATAGATATGCCAAGGCAAATAATAGATTTATGAATCAAGATTTTAATCCAAATGAACAAGAATCGTACATAATGTACTTTGATATAAATAATCAGTATGGGGCCGCAATGAGTGCATATTTACCATATGGTGGTTTTGATTGGGTTAATGTTAAAGATGTAGATGTTTTAAGTAGGTATCCCTGATAATTCAGAGCAAGGGTACATTTTGAAAGTTAATCTAGAAATTCCAGAACAATTACACAATTTACATAAAGATTTTCCTCTTTGTTCAGAACATTTGGTACCTCCTTCTCAAAGTAAAATTCCAAAATTAATGACTAGTTTATTACCGAAAAAAAATTATGTTGTTCATTACAGAAATTTAAAACTTTACGTAAATTTAGGTGTAAAAATAACAAAAATTTATAGAATATTGAAATTTAATCAAAAACCCTGGTTTAAAAGATACATCGATTTAAATACAGATTTAAGAAAACAAGCGAGAAATGATTGTGAAAAGAATTTCTATAAATTGATGAATAACGCAGTATTTGGTGAAACCATGGAAAATGTTAGAAAATATAGAGATGTTAGAATTGTTACTAAATGGGATGGAAGATATGGAGCTAGAGCTCTCATTGCTAAGCCTAATTTTCACAGTTGCACTATATTTGATAAAGATATGGTAATTATTGAAATGGAAAAACTTTCAGTAAAATTTAATAAACCCATCTTTTTAGGTTTTACTGTTCTAGATATATCAAAAATAATTACTTATAATTTTCATTATAATTTTATAAAATCAACTTTTGGAAATTCTGCAAAATTTCTTTACACCGACACTGACAGTTTAATATATTATTTTAAAGATCTCAATATTTATAAATGCATAAAGAAAATTTTAAACAGGTTTGATACTTCTGATTATCCTGCAGATAATGTGCATGGAATTCATCTAGCTAATAAAAAAATTTTAGGATTAATGAAAGATGAATGTAATGGTAAAATTATAACAGAATTTATTGGACTAAGAGCAAAATTATATGCTTATAAAATCTTGGGAGAAAATTTAGAACATAAAAAAGCTAAAGGTGTTAGACAATCCACTCTTAAAAAAATCTGACATCGCGCTTCGCGCGTAGGGCTCGCTTCTCTTGCTAGTTTCAGCGCGCCTCGGGGCGCGCGAGGGTCGCCGTCGCGCTCCGAAGTTTTAGTAATCGTCGCGCTACGCGCTCCATATTTGAAATGAACGTCGCGCTAAGCGCTCCGAACATTATCAATCTTCCCGTCAGGCTGCACGCTTCGACCATGTAATACATGCTCTTCGTTATCGAAATTGAATACTTTCCCTACGACATGAGCCAGTTTAATCTTTGGCCTGTTTAGCGCTATTCTAAATTGGGTTTTCACTTAAAATGGGAAACTTTTTTTGTCTTAAAGTTCTACGCCTTTAAGGAATACATTCTCATCACGGCACTCACGCTTCGCGCTCGATACTAATACTTTCCGGAATATTTGCGATATACTGGAGCGAAAAGAAAAATCTCAGTTACTTAAATCCTCAAAGCAAAGGGTTGTTGCACCTAAATGTCATTAAAAAACACTAAAATTTCTGTTTCAACTTATTGATATTAGTTGACTCCTGTCTCGATACAATTCCATGATTGAGTAAGACTAATCTTCAAATCAATATAGTATTAAACTCAAATTTAGAAAACAATTAAGAGCAATGTCTAACAAACAGAAATTGCACGATAACACGACAAATCAGTAAGTACTAATACTTTAAACACGCTTTTTTTCCTCAAAGTATTACTATGTATTTTTTTTATTTTTAAAATAATATAGACACTTTATTTGCGTGCAGTATAATAAATTACAAAGGCACCCAAAAAAAAGTGTCATGGCCCAGACTCTACACTAGCGTATTCCTATGTAATTTTTCGCACTAATACCTAATGTGGAGTTAGAATTGTCAGATTGGCTTGATTTGTTTAGTTTAGATCCAACAAGTGCTCAAGAACACGAATATAAGCAAAAATAGGAAAATGAAATCGCCAAAACAGTACACTGCGGTACTAAGAAAAAACTTGGGCAAACGCCATGCCATGGGTTTACAAGCATAGCGTTTCCGTAGTTTTTATTTCGCATACAGCGCTCAGCTTTGACCACGCTTTTAATACAAATAACACGCGCGTGACTTTGCCTAAGTTTTTTCTTCTTATTTTATACTCCAGCTCGAAGCCACGTACGATTTTTGGACTACGCAAAGAACTTTGCTTAAGTTTCTAATTTCTATCAAGTATTCTTTCATTTTCTGGAGTTTCTAAGATTTTAATAATAATTTTTTACAACAAACACCGAAAAAAAATTATCTCGTAAGCAGAGGAATATTCCTCTTCTATTATTACTCTATTTGTAAGAGGATTTTGCGAGAGGAAAAGGATTTTTGACGCACATAGCCACTCTTTTGTTTAACTTCAGCCAAATTTAATAGTATAAAGAATTGAAAAATAATAAAAAATTCTGATACTTGAGATATATTCTGGAAATTGCAGACTCTAATTTTAAAACGGGTAAATTGTTTATGTAAAAACATATCAACTTTGTGACAAATTATGAATTTTACAATAATATGTGAAATTTGTAAATTTGACAGAAGAGGATAGAAGAGGAAAATCCTCTCAAATAGAAAGGGATACTTTAGTGACCATATAGAAGAGGTCAAATTGCATCAAAATGAGAGAAATAAGTTACTATTAGGAATTTTTTTTTTTTTTGTGAATAATTTTAAAAAATCGGGCAAGTACGAGTTACACTCGTACCAAGTCGAAGGGTTCCGTACCTCTCCAATTTTTTTTTAAATATATGAGGTAGAGATTTAAAAATATCCACCAGGAAACCATTTTTAAAAATAATTTTTATTATACACTAAATAAAATTTTATTGGTACAAATTTTTAGCACTATAAGTCAAAACTTTTGAAGCTGGGGATCAGGGTCATTTTTTAATTCACCAATTATTATTCAAACTTTTTTTTTAAAAAACACGAATTTTGGATAGTTAATTCTAGGAAGAAGAACATTAACAAACTTCTATATAATTTTCCAGTAATCTACACATAAATCGACATACATCTACCAAATTTCATCATCCTAGGTCAAATAGTTTGGAAGATTAGGGGGGGAGCATGGTCATTTTTTTGAATTTTTTTCAAAAAATCGTACTTTTTGGCTAGTAAACACTATGACGACAGTCTTTACGAAAGTTCTCTATAATTTTCCTGTAATCTACACGTAAATCTACATATGTGTACCAAATTTCAGCATCCTAGGTCAAACAGTTTGGAAGATTAGGGGGGGGACATGGTCATTTTTTCGAATTTTTTTCAAAAAATCATACTTTTTGGCTAGTAAAGGTGAAATTACATATTTGGACCAAACTAGAAGAGTTTAGCTTATATAGTTTAGAAGTTAGAGGGGGTGCGAAAACGGACACACATAGTGATTTTAATAGGGTTCCGTTTTACGGTACGGAACCGTAAAAATGATTTAAACTATAAATATCACACTGCAAAATAGGTGCCTTCAATTAAATTTTACAATATATATACATACATGCACATACAACCTTAACGTCTGAGATATTATAAATTATTAGAAGAAAAAACGATAGCTTCAGACAACAATTTTTATTCAGATGTTCATCGTGTCAACGTTTCGAAGTCTACATGACCTCCTCTTCAGGACAATTAATATTTCATTTTCATTTTAACAAATTTCATCTTTCAGATGAATATGGTAAAATCTACAATAAATTTATAAATTATATAAGTATTAGACAAAAAAAAAATCTTAACAAAGTAAAAAATTAGGACCATCTACTCACATTCATATCATCGTCATTTTTTTCCAATAAAAAGAAAAAGAAACATAATCCAATTTCAAATTGCAAATAAGAACAAGTCATATTATTGTCGTCATTATATAAACTTTCTTCCAATTCCACTCTAGAATAAATTCATCACTTTTAATTCACCATTTTAATAAAATAAAAGTAAATTAAAATTCTATCATTAAACCAATTTATTATTTAATAATTTATAATAATTAAAACACCATTAACAATTACCTCACATTGAGGCAAAAAAATATTTATAATAAATGTAATGTAAAAATCATAGTATCCCAAGTTGAAACGTGAATTTAATAACTATAATCAACACGTTTCAGAGTCGAACTGAAAGAAAGTTTATTTACATTTAAAATTTTAAATTTGTCAACAGTATCGTACCATAGTCTCACTAACCCATGTTCAAATTTTGTACAATGAAAAATTAAGTTTCAATCAAATTACACATATTATATGTATTTAATAATAGAGTTATAGATAGGACAGTAATTATGCAGATCAGTGATTTTGTTAATTCTATTAGTTTCCTCCTTTTTAATAAAAATTGTTTCAGCAAAAATCCTCTTATAGTCATTAACTTCTTTATGTAAAACTTTAATGTTATCAAAATCAAAATCATGGTTCGATCCATCATCATTAAAATTGTTCAATCTATGTTTAGTGACAACATTATGATACTTTTTATTTTTTAAATTTATGTTATCTTTATGTTCTTTACAACGAGTCTTCAAAAGTCTTCTCGTTTGACCTACATATGTTTTTGGACAGTTTAGACAAGACAATTTATAAACAACGCCAGCATTATTTAGTAAATCTGTTTGATCATTTCCAAGTTTAATAAATTTATCTAGTTTAGAGTTACTTCTAAAAATAACATTAATGTTTTTTCTATTTAAAATTCTTTTTATATTCATAGAAAAACGTCCAAAATATGGCAACGAAACCATGCGTTTAAAATCGATATCTTTCTTTGGTGTGTTGTTTATATTATTATTTTTATTTTTCAAGAAAAACATTCTATTACTAATGTGTTTGTTAATAAAAGTCATTGGATAATTGTTTAAACATAAAAATTTTTTTAATTATTTTTAAATTTTCCGAATGAAAACATTTATGAGAAAACAAAATAGCTGTGTCAACTAAATTATAAATTACACCTATTTTTTGTTTTGAAGGATTTTCGGACAAAAAGTTTAAATACCTTCCTGAGTAAGTATCTTTCCTGTGCCAATTTGTAATTACTTCTCCTTCTTTAGTTCTAATAACTTTCAAATTTAAAAAGGGTAAAGAATTATTATTTTCAATTTCATGAGTGAAATTAAGCCTATCATGGTATGAATTAAAGGCTTCTAAAATAATATTAATTTTGTCCTTAGGTACAATCATAAAAGTATCATCCACATATCTGAAATATATATGGATTTTAAATTTCAATTTGCCAAAAACCTCCTCTTCTAAATCTTGCATGACTATGTCCGCCAAAATAGGTGAAGTAGGAGAACCCATTGGTGTTCCAAATATTTGTTTATAATATTGTTGATCAAAACCCAAAAATGTGTTATTCATAAGATGTGTTATTCCCGTATGAAATCCATCCCAATTAAAATTAGTACCCTTTTTTATATAATCCCATCTTTTTTTAATACCATTAATTACTAAATCCAAAGGAATACTTGAAAACAACGAAGCCACATCCAAAGACACCATAACATGGTCATCCGGAATATTAGTTTTCGAAATTATGTCTTTAAAAACGAACGAATTTTTAATATTAAATTTAGAAATGGGAATAGTACGTTTTAAAATATCAGCAAAAACCTTAGACTTATGATAAGTAGGTGAATTGACCATAGAAACTACAGGTCTCAAGGGGTAGTTAATTTTATGAATTTTTGGAAGACCATAAAATTTAGGTAAAAGAGTGTTATCCAAATTAATGTCTTTCTTTGTAGTATCTTTCCCCAAAAAACCTTTTTTTTATATAAAAAACGTATTAATAATACTAACGAGTTAGCCAGTCTTGTTTCTGTTGATGATTATAATAGTATTGTTAACAATGGCTTGGAATGTAATTCTACTTCAGTAGACAAAGATTGTACTTTACATAAGAAGTTAATTAATTTGAAAAAATCCTGTAATGCTGATGTTGAAGTTTCTTTACATCAACATAACAAAGATGAAGATAGGGCAGTGACTAATAATTCGAACAATTCCAACAATTTTGACGTATCTTTTTTTAATAATTCTTCCTGGTCATAATCTAATTTTTTATATGTAGTGTCGTCATTTAACAATTGTAAAGCTTTGTTTCTGTAATCTATTTTATTTAACACTACCGTAATATTACCCTTATCAGCCTGTAATGATAGGACTTTTTCTTAATTTAAAAAGTTGCTCCGGATTACGCTCGTCAGATTGTCCAGCGTCCTTAACCTCAAAATTAAATGAAATTTTTAACCCAACGATGATTCTAACTTAATTTCTAGCTAAAAATTAAAAAGAAAGAAAGCAAATTGCAAATGAATCTTAGCCTGCTGGCTGACATTTATTTTTAAGAATATTAATTACTAGGAGGTAGGGTAAAGTCAATGATGACTCCGAGAATTAAAAAATAAAAATAACAATAGTATATTCTAATGATTAAAAATTGAAATGTTACAAGAAATAAATTAACAAAAAATTAAATGTTGCAGAGTAAACTGACCGAATCCATTTCAAATCATGCAGGCAGTCCGATGGTGCATCGAGAATTAACTATATATGAAAGTATGTTTTTCTGCTCGAAAATTAAAGAGACACGTATTTTTTTAAATTTTCATAACATTTTTTTTTGGATTTTTACGATTTTTTAAAGATTTTAACAAAAAAATAAGTTTTTTATAAATTTCTTCTTTAAAATCTCGTAATTTACACAATTTTCAAGCTTTTTAGTTGCTCTTTGGCTCATTCTTTTCTATTTTTTATGCTTTTTAAAAATTTATCAAGATAAGTAAAAAAAATTGTTTAACAAAAACAATACATTGATTTTTTAAAAAAACTAAAAAAATTTTTGTCTCAAAAAGGCCACCTTTTTTTTCTTGAAATTTTCAGGGTTTATAGCTACTTAAGTGTACTACCTACCACAAAAATTTTATTTGGTATTTTTTTGTTTCTTGGAAGAAAAAAATTATTTTCTTTTTTTTCTTAAAAACCTCCTAAATTTCCCAATTTTCAAGATTGAAAATCGTTCCTTGTGCCCTTTGTTTATATTTTTAATGCTCTTTTTAAAAATATCATAAAAAGTAATAACAGCTGATAAAGAGCAATATTATCCAACTTACTTGGAAAAACGGAAATGCTGTTTTTAGGTTGAAGATCTTTTTATTGAGAAATTTTGAGTTTTATAAAATTTAGCTACTTGGATGTAATCAATTTGCTATTATATAAAATTTCCACATTGGTATATACAATTCGTTTCATAGAACTAATGTAACCCTGTAGTACAGGCTACAGTGTACCTGTGAACAGGTTTTCACATCCCACGCAAAGCTAATAATAATAATAATAATAATAATAATAATAATAATAATAATCGGCTGCTTAGGAGGGATGAAGGCTTCATTTGTGAGCCAACTGAAGAAGATCCCAACCTGCGAACGTCAAGCCAATTTGTTAGCAGGTAGAATGCAAAAAGCAGTTCTTTTGAATTCTCTTTTTGTGGTCCGACAGCACTGTTCCTTGTAAAAAAAACATCTTTAAAGGTAGCTCTAAAAAAGCATCCAACAATTTCATGTCGACCGCATAAGAACATCGGCGGCAATGGACATGAAGACCCAAAGAACAGAATGCTGAAACTGTACAGAGTAAAAAAAAAAAAGAAACTTTCGCTTACCTTCCAGGACGAAAGGAGCAAAGGTTGATAAGAGCATGTCAAGCAAGAATTGGGAGAGGTTGTTTTAGTGCGGTATTGCCACAGGATGTGGTCGAGTCCCACACGAACAAGTGCGTAAATGCATTTTTTCCTCTCCTAAACTTGTTTTGTAAAAAAAAAAAAAATAATAATAATAATAATAATAATAATAATACTCGATATCTCTGTGGTAAATGGTAACATCCGTTACCGAATATCACAGAATTGCCTGACCGGCTAGGTCAGGTAAGATGCCCTCTTCCGAACACCAAGGAAATATTTGGTCCACTTGACCAAGTGTTTGAGTGGCATCTAAGATGGGGTTTCTGACATCTCAATCGAGCGCCTCCCCAGGTGGCGGATAGGGGAAATCCTCCCAGATATGGGTGGAACCGGGCAATTCAAATACTCGGGGCGGACCAACGTCAGATAGGGGTGGGCACCCGATATAATTGTCGACTTTGTGTTGGGCTAACCACTCACACAGAGTTTTTTTGCGGTTACGACCACAGTAACGCGCAGCGCCACCCACAATGGGTCTCTCTCGGATGGAGACCAGGGTTCAGTTGGGAGTAGCAACAGGATAGAACCCAGGCAACGACCAGGCTTCGACCAGGGACAAACTCGTACACGTTTTAAATGGACGGACCAACTTCGAAGGGACATCTTAGACTGTTGGCGACAGAGCTCTCCGGACCGAAGAGGTTACATGTTGAGGTTTCATGAGCGATGGAGCAATATGCATCCCCAATACGCACAAATGAAACCTCAGTACTTACGAGATCAGGTATCCTTTTTGCGAAGGAAAGGCCATGAAGTTCTTCAAGAAGAACCCTCTGAGAACATACCATCAGTTCTCACAACAACACCTTTGCAGACAGTTGAGTATGTAAACATAAGAGCAAGGGAAACCAAAATCCATCTTAAGGTTTCCATTAAAATGGACAAAATGGCTGAAGCGAATAGAGAAATTTCATTACTTCCAGAGGATGTAGATCTCTGGACATTGAACTGTGCAGTCTATGAAAAAGCAGTTTCCTTAGTTCGTGACGGTAACAGAAAATCTGTTTCAGAACGCATTGCCAAGACCTGTAAAAGAATTAGGCAGGTTCAGTTCAAAATTGGGGTGGCTAGACGGAATGCTTCTCACCTTCAGAGTGTGATTGCTTATCTAGAGACGAATCGGAGATTTACACCTAGAGTGTTAGAATATCCCGATCTCTGAAAAGATTGCATCATACTTTGAATAAATCTAAGCTGCAGACCATCAAGCAGCATTGGACTGAGAAGATACGTTCTCTTGTAGTTATAAGAGAACGTTTAGAACGTCGGGTTAAGTGAATAAAACAAAATAATGTTTTCGAAACTAATCCTTCCCGCCTATTCGGTATAACATCGCCGGTCGTTGACAAACCACCATGTCGCGAAGAGATCGAAAACTTTTGGAAAAACATCTATGAAACCTCATATTCGTTGAATGAAGAAGACGCTTCTTTGCCTCTTTTCCGTAGCTTTTGTCTTAGACAAGGGCTTGACCATCATGCGGAGGAATGCCCATCAATTACTAAGGAGGAAGGAAGAAATGTAATTGCTAAAACTAAAAACTTTTCAGCGCCTGGGCCGGATAAAATTAACAACATGTGGTGGAAGAAGTTTACTTCAACACACCAACACCTGGCCCGCATATTCTCAACTTTTCTCAACGGAGAACATCCCGTACCACAGTGGTTGGTAAATGGACGTACGGTACTATTGCCAAAATGTGGAGATTTGACTTGTCCAAAGAACTACAGACCAATAGCTTGTCTTAACACCTGCTACAAGCTATTTACTGGTATCCTTAAGGAAAGAATTTTGTCATCTATTCAACCAGTATGGAGTACAATAGGCGAACAACGAGGATGCAAGAGAGGTCTGGCAGGTTGTAGGGAGAATCTACTGATTGATAGGTGTGTCACCCAAGACTCGATATTTTATCGACGAAACTTGTCTATGGCTTGGATTGACTACCGTAAGGCGTTTGATTCCACCAGTCATGAGCTTATTATTAAGCTTCTTGAATGTCTTGGGGTACATCCAGACATAGTGAGATGCTTGAGAGAGCTTATGCTTTTATGGAGAACAAGGTTTGTATTAACATCAACCAAGCAACAGGTGATGACTGACGTCATCATCTACAAAAGAGGTGTTTTCCAAGGCGACTCTCTTAATCCTCTATTGTTTTGTATCTCCCTCTTGCCTCTGTCTGTTGTGCTTCGAGAAAAACACTCTGGATACTTGTGTGGCAAACCAAGACATAGAGTTCACAAGATTAACCACCTATTTTACATGGACGATCTTAAGCTCTATGGCTCCAGTAAGGAAGCATTAAAAATTCTTGTGTTTGCAGTGGCCAAGTATTCCAGTGCAATTGGAATGAGCTTTGGACTTGATAAATGTGCTGTTGTCTATATGAATAGAGGAAGACTGGAAACATCTGAAACATCAGGCGATTTAGACGATCTTCAGCTTATTGGTGGCAACACCATTCATCATCTTGGTGAAGGAGAAACTTACGCATATCTTGGAATTCCACAATCGGAAACTCAAAATGTGCGTGGGCTTAAAGATCAACTCCAAATTAAATATCGAGGTCTTCTTAGAAAAATTTGGTCATCCGAATTATCAGGGAAGAATAAGATACAGGCCACAAATGTATTAGCCATTCATTTAATACTCTACACATTTGGGGCTGTTAAATGGAATGTGGATGAGCTGAAGATACTGGATAGACAAACGCGCAAGATGATGACAGTACATCAATGCCATCATTCAAGGTCTCCCGTAAATCGAATATACCTTCCACGAGATCAGGGAGGAAGAGGATTACTAAGTTTAGAATGTCTTCATCGCCGTATTGTACTGGCTGCGGCATGCTCAGTGATGAATAGTACAGATCCTTTAATGCAATTTGTCCATCATCATGAAGTTGCAAATAATGGGGCATTTTTATATCAAGCGGCAAATAGAGCGGCAAAGGAACTTAATCTTCGATTTGATACAAATAATACCGAACATGGAATAGCGTCATTACCATCTTTGATGCTCAAAAAACATGTAAAGAATGCAGAACATGTACTTCTTTTAGAAAAACATGTTAGTAAGCCTGTTCACGGACAATTTTATAATATCGTCAGAGAAATGGGATTGTCTGTAGGTTTGTCTTTTGCATTCCTTAAATCGGCTGGATTAAAATCGGAGACAGAAGGATTTTTGTTCGCTTGGCAGGATGGAGTGATTAATACTTTGGTGTACCGCAGCCGTGTGATGCATATACCTGTTGACGATTCCAACTGTCGTGCATGCAAACAATACCCGGAGACACTTAGTCACATAAAAAAAAAAAAAAAAAAAAAATGCCGCTAAACAACGCTTTGCGTTGTTTTATTTCTCACAGTTCCTAGCCTTTGGCATACCTGTGAAATTTGTTCTTTGCTATACTTAAATTTCTAAATCAGTCTTATAAATTTCTTTACTTTACTTGCCCATTCAGCTTTAGAGTTACACTTAGTCACATATTAAGTGCCTGTCCGATTTATGCATGTAACAGATATATAGAAAGACACAATGCTGCACTGAAGGTTTTGTATTACCACCTTCGTCACCAGTACGGTATAGATAAGGAGCCCATTCTGCCGTATGCCCAAATGGATCAAGAATCCGTTGTAGAAAATGACCAGTGCAAGATCTACTGGAATTTTTCTTTCCCCACCACTCATCATATCAGTGCCACCAAGCCTGATATGGTCCTCCAAGATCATAAAAGTAAGATCATTTATGTAGTTGAGTTTTCGGCTCCTGCCGAGAGAAACATCATTAAAAAGGAGGATGAGAAACGGATCAAATATCAAGAGCTCTTATTCGAATTGAGTAAAATGCATCCATGATATAGAGTCCATTTAATTGTTTTAATTCTCGGCTGCTTAGGAGGGATGAAGGCTTCATTTGTGAGCAAACTGAAGAAGATCCCAACCTGCGAACGTCAAGCCAATTTGTTAGCAGGTAGAATGCAAAAGGCAGTTCTTTTGAATTCTCTTTTTGTGGTCCGACAGCACTGTTCCTTGTAAAAAAAAACATCTTTAAAGGTAGCTCTAAAAAAGCATCCGACAATTTCATGTCGGCCGCATAAGAACATCGGCGGCAATGGACATGAAGACCCAAAGAACAGAATGCTGAAACTGTACAGAGTAAAAAAAAAGAAACTTTTGCTTACCTTCCAGGACGGAAGGAGCAAAAGTTGATAAGAGTATGTAAAGCAAGAATTGGGAGAGGTTGTTTTAGTGCGGTATTGCCACAGGATGTGGTCGAGTCCCACACGAACAAGTGCGTAAATGCATTTTTTCCTCTCCTAAACTTGTTTTGTAAAAAAAAAAAAAATAATAATAATAATAAGTTTATATAGCCTGATATAGTACTCCAGGATCATAAAAGTAAGATCATTTGTGTAATTCAGTTCTCGGCCCCAGCTGAGAACAACATTAATCGTAAGAAGGATGAGAAGCGGACCAAGTATCAAGAGCTCATGTTCGAATTGAGTCGAATGCACCCAGGTTATAAAGTCCGATTGAATGTTCTTTTAATCGGTTGTTTGGGAGGGATTAAGGCTTCATTTGTGAGCCAATTAAAAAAGATTCCTGGCTGCGAGCGCCAGGCTGATGCATTGGCGGTTCGCATGCAAAAGGAAGTCCTTCTGAACTCTCACAATCTGGTGGGGCAGCACTGTTCACTTTAACATCTTATTTGGTAGCTCTAAAAAAGCATCCAACAACGTTCTCGACCACCGCTTAAGAACATCGGCGGCTATGGGTGAAGACAACAGTGCAAGAAACATGAAAAACGTCTCGAGTAAGTGGATCACGCTCTTGCTAACCTTCCAGGATGGAGGGAGCAGGAACGGATGGAGTAAGTAAAGCAAGAATGGGAGAGGTTGTTTTAGTGCGGTATTGCCACAGCACGTGGTTGAGTCCCACACGAACAAGTGCGTAAAAGCATTTTTTCCTCTCCTAAACTTGTTTTGTAAAAAAAAAAAAAAAAAGTTTTTAATTAATAATAATAATAATAATATATATACATACTAGAAATATTTCATTTTTTATGAAACGTATATTATATGTAATGAATATATAAAAATAATACATTTTAATGTAAAAAAAAATACTTAAAAATAGCTTTTTCTTTTTCCAAGAAAGTTGGATAATATTGCTATTTATCATCTGTTATTACTTTTTATTATATTTTTAAAAAGAGCATTAAAAATATAAACAAAGGGCATAAGGAACGATTTTCAATCTTGAAAATTGGGAAATTTAGGAGGTTTTTAAGAAAAAAAAGAAAATAATTTTTTTCTTCCAAGAAACAAAAAAATACCAAATGAAATTTTTGTGGTAGGTAGTACACTTAAGTAGCTATAAACCCTGAAAATTTCAAGAAAAAAAAGGTGGCCTTTTTGAGACAAAAATTTTTTTAGTTTTTTTAAAAAATCAATGTATTGTTTTTGTTTAACAATTTTTTTTACTTATCTTGATAAATTTTTAAAAAGCATAAAAAATAGAAAAGAATGAGCCAAAGAGCAACTAAAAAACTTAAAAATTGGGTAAATTACGAGATTTTAAAGAAAAAATTTATAAAAAACTTATTTTTTTGTTAAAATCTTAAAATAATCGTAAAAATTCAAAAAAAAATGTTATGAAAATTTAAAAAAATACGTGTCTCTTTATTTTTCGAGCAGAAAAACATACTTTCATATAAAGTTAATTCTCGATGCACCATCGGACTGCCTGCATGATTTGAAATGGATTCGGTCACCTAGATAATAAACAATTCTAGACTTTTCTTAGATTTCGAATTTTACAATATTTCCTTTCTCTACAAGCTAGCTAGTCAAAAACAGTGAACCAACGAATGGTCTAACATAGACTGAATTCTTAATCATTTTTAACTGACGTCACTCTACACCCCTGTGCAATAATCCCCTCCAAGGGAAAGGTTGCGTCTATTCTTTGGGTAGAGAGAAAGCAAACAGGAGCACCTATATTTTTCTCTCTCTAGCCAAGAAATTGAGAACCTAGAAGAACACGTATTCCAATGTCACGGGGGCACCCATAGGCATTGCAATCCTCCATTTCCGGTCGCCAATCCGCAGAGGAGCACCTTTATCAATTTGGTGAACACCTAGGACATCCTTCACCTCAAAGGTTCCGGATGATACGTGTGAGTTTTGAGAGAGGAGTATTCCTACTCAATCCTCTAACGTTCTCGGCAGTCAATCTGACCTACTAGGTACCCAGGGTCAAGGGTGAAATGCGGCGGGAGCACCCACACGCAAATCTGCCTCTTACCTGAGTGTCCTAGCATGAGACCGAGGAGCACCTCGAGTCTCGACAGCCAGAAGACTAACTCAATTGGCAAGCGCAACTGAATATATGTACGCCGTCAGTCGCCGCTGCGAAGAAGAGGAAGAGAGAGACGAGCGAGAAGAAGGAAACCTCACTCTCTTCGAGAGCCATGCCGGCTTTTATAGTAATGTATGAGTCCGCTACACAATTATAACTCATATCATTACAAGCCTTTGTAATTAGTAAATATTTGTTATTTGAATTAAAATTTTTTGTATCCTCAAATTTTTTGCGATAGCCCTATCCGTGCCAGAAACATGGTGTAATTTTTTAAGGAAAGAAGAAGAAGTATTAATAAGACTTTTTCTAAAATCATTTCTTTCACCTGCTGGTATTTTATAAATATTCGTTTCTAGGTCCTTAATAGTTTCAAAAACAACCTTCTTTTTATTTATCAAAAAAGAAGAGCAAAATTTATCACCCAACCTTAACATATCCTTAACCGAATTAGGAAAAACCACATCAGAACAATTAACAAACCAAGGATCTGATTCATTCGAATTATTAGTCACTGCCCTATCTTCATCTTTGTTATGTTGATGTAAAGAAACTTCAACATCAGCATTACAGGATTTTTTCAAATTAATTAACTTCTTATGTAAAGTACAATCTTTGTCTACTGAAGTAGAATTACATTCCAAGCCATTGTTAACAATACTATTATAATCATCAACAGAAACAAGACTGGCTAACTCGTTAGTATTATTAATACGTTTTTTATATAAAAAAAAGGTTTTTTGGGGAAAGATACTACAAAGAAAGACATTAATTTGGATAACACTCTTTTACCTAAATTTTATGGTCTTCCAAAAATTCATAAAATTAACTACCCCTTGAGACCTGTAGTTTCTATGGTCAATTCACCTACTTATCATAAGTCTAAGGTTTTTGCTGATATTTTAAAACGTACTATTCCCATTTCTAAATTTAATATTAAAAATTCGTTCGTTTTTAAAGACATAATTTCGAAAACTAATATTCCGGATGACCATGTTATGGTGTCTTTGGATGTGGCTTCGTTGTTTTCAAGTATTCCTTTGGATTTAGTAATTAATGGTATTAAAAAAAGATGGGATTATATAAAAAAGGGTACTAATTTTAATTGGGATGGATTTCATACGGGAATAACACATCTTATGAATAACACATTTTTGGGTTTTGATCAACAATATTATAAACAAATATTTGGAACACCAATGGGTTCTCCTACTTCACCTATTTTGGCGGACATAGTCATGCAAGATTTAGAAGAGGAGGTTTTTGGCAAATTGAAATTTAAAATCCATATATATTTCAGATATGTGGATGATACTTTTATGATTGTACCTAAGGACAAAATTAATATTATTTTAGAAGCCTTTAATTCATACCATGATAGGCTTAATTTCACTCATGAAATTGAAAATAATAATTCTTTACCCTTTTTAAATTTGAAAGTTATTAGAACTAAAGAAGGAGAAGTAATTACAAATTGGCACAGGAAAGATACTTACTCAGGAAGGTATTTAAACTTTTTGTCCGAAAATCCTTCAAAACAAAAAATAGGTGTAATTTATAATTTAGTTGACACAGCTATTTTGTTTTCTCATAAATGTTTTCATTCGGAAAATTAAAAAATAATTAAAAAAATTTTTATGTTTAAACAATTATCCAATGACTTTTATTAACAAACACATTAGTAATAGAATGTTTTTCTTGAAAAATAAAAATAATAATATAAACAACACACCAAAGAAAGATATCGATTTTAAACGCATGGTTTCGTTGCCATATTTTGGACGTTTTTCTATGAATATAAAAAGAATTTTAAATAGAAAAAACATTAATGTTATTTTTAGAAGTAACTCTAAACTAGATAAATTTATTAAACTTGGAAAGGATCAAACAGATTTACTAAATAATGCTGGCGTTGTTTATAAATTGTCTTGTCTAAACTGTCCAAAAACATATGTAGGTCAAACGAGAAGACTTTTGAAGACTCGTTGTAAAGAACATAAAGATAACATAAATTTAAAAAATAAAAAGTATCATAATGTTGTCACTAAACATAGATTGAACAATTTTAATGATGATGGATCGAACCATGATTTTGATTTTGATAACATTAAAGTTTTACATAAAGAAGTTAATGACTATAAGAGGATTTTTGCTGAAACAATTTTTATTAAAAAGGAGGAAACTAATAGAATTAACAAAATCACTGATCTGCATAATTACTGTCCTATCTATAACTCTATTATTAAATACATATAATATGTGTAATTTGATTGAAACTTAATTTTTCATTGTACAAAATTTGAACATGGGTTAGTGAGACTATGGTACGATACTGTTGACAAATTTAAAATTTTAAATGTAAATAAACTTTCTTTCAGTTCGACTCTGAAACGTGTTGATTATAGTTATTAAATTCACGTTTCAACTTGGGATACTATGATTTTTACATTACATTTATTATAAATATTTTTTTGCCTCAATGTGAGGTAATTGTTAATGGTGTTTTAATTATTATAAATTATTAAATAATAAATTGGTTTAATGATAGAATTTTAATTTACTTTTATTTTATTAAAATGGTGAATTAAAAGTGATGAATTTATTCTAGAGTGGAATTGGAAGAAAGTTTATATAATGACGACAATAATATGACTTGTTCTTATTTGCAATTTGAAATTGGATTATGTTTCTTTTTCTTTTTATTGGAAAAAAATGACGATGATATGAATGTGAGTAGATGGTCCTAATTTTTTACTTTATTAAAATTTTTTTTTGTCTAATACTTATATAATTTATAAATTTATTGTAGATTTGACCATATTCATCTGAAAGATGAAATTTGTTAAAATGAAAATGAAATATTAATTGTCCTGAAGTGGAGGTCATTTAGACTTCGAAACGTTGACACGATGAACATCTGAATAAAAATTGTTGTCTGAAGCTATCGTTTTTTCTTCTAATAAGTGTCTTAAATTGTTCAAAAATTACTTAAAATAAAACATTTTTCGTGTCTTAGACACCAAAAATATCTTAATTTAAGACATTTTTGGCCAATTTAAGACACCATGTTCTTGCAGTGCACATGCGGTTTTTTCCAATGAATCTATTGATATCAAAAAATATTGATACCAAGATGGAGACAATCCGACAATTCTCACTTTAGATTAAAATGCAGAAGGAAAAAATACATTGGAATAATTCAATTTATTTATTTCCATTATATGGAATCAAATTTGTATTTTCAAGTAGCCAATCTAAAACTTCTGACTTCAAATTGGAATTTAGCACCCAAAATCAAAAAGAAATACACTATTGTAGTGTCTGGGCGAATTTCTTTTTGAATTTTGCCTCTAATTCGTGTTTTTCAACAGTTATTAAGTTTAACTCAAAAAATTTTGCCAATCTAACACTTTTGACTTCAGATTCGGATTCTACTCAAAAAATCACATAAAAATACACTAGTGTGTATTTCTATTGTGTGCCTGTGTCATTATTCCTTTCATGCCGCAAAGTTGTTAATTTCACATATTCATTAGAAAAAATTTCTTCTTATTATATTACTAATAATGACATAAAAATACTTATTCACAAATGTTTTAAACTTAAAAGAACTTCAATTTTCTCAAAGATTTGAATTTCAAAATATTAATAATGTTTCTGAAGGCTGAGAGGCGAATTTAAAATATTCCATTAATTTTTAGAAAAGTCAATATTTGTTGATGCAGTTTTATTAGGTGTAATGCATTAAAGTAAATAAGAAGAAAAAACCGGAAGTTTATTCATTTTTTTGAAAAATAATAGAGTTTCTGTATAGGATTTACAGGATTTAACAGTTCACTTTTTTGCACGTGTAAACTTCAAAAATTCATATCTTTGTGGGGTTGCATTATATCGGAAACTTTTATAAACAAAATTTGTTCGATTTTACTTGTACTTTAAGAAAAAAGTTAGAGAACATTTTTTTTTTGAATTTTGAAAATATTTTATTTTTGATAATTTTGGACGAAAATTGCTGGCTAACGAACTCGACCTGTATTTTTGTACCTAAAAAAAGTGTACCAAAGTTGAAGTTGATACGACAATTTTTACTCAAGTTATCCGATCCCGAAATTTTGCGTATTCAGACAGACAGACAGACATACAGACAGACATTTTCGTAAAACCCATTTTTTCGGAATCAGGAGGTCTCAAAACGTCGAGAAATGTAGGAATTAGCAAAAGTCCAAAATCGCACAATTTAAAGACCTTCTCATTTAGGATGAGAATGTAAAAATAAGTTTTAAAGATTATAAAAAATGTATCTTTAATTTTCAAAATTTGGAAAAATATCAAAATTTAATCCAAAGTAAAAAACACAATGTACACACTATTAGACAAAAGAAAATTGCCTTAAGTTGGGAAGATGACAAAAGAATGAGTTTTCCTAACACCACGGATACACTTCCGTGGGGATATGAACAAAAAAACAAAATGAATTAAAATAAATGGTATGTATAAATTTATTTAAACTTAAGTTTTAATATTCTATTATAAAAGAAATGATTTGTCCTCTATAAAGAACAGAGGACATGCACATGCTACTACGTTCTAAAAAATATCTTTCTTTCTCTCTTTAGAATCTTCTGGAACTTTCTTTCATCTTTTTCTCTCATAAATTAAAAAGACTTGACTTCTCCTTTGAATTAATATGATCTGTTGTTTAAGAGTCATTATCTCTAAGCTCTCTCTCTCTCTGTTTTAGCAAAATATAAACTATCCCCAAACTGCCCAGGGTTCGCACCGTCATCAGAATACGCAGTTCCTCTTGAGCCTTTGAAGCGGTCATCCGTGAAAAAAAAATTTAATTGTGACGAATACCTAACATTACCAAAAGAAAAAATGTAAGGAATTCCAAAATTTTAGTTATTTTTCATTTTTAAATAATTAAGAAATCTTTTTTAACAAATCTCAATTCCGTGAGTTAATGAAAAAAACAATTTGTGTGAAATTATCATGATATTATGTGTGAGGGGTATTTACTGATTGGAAATGCGTACACTCTAATTCTTAATCCACTCTAATATATAATATTTTACAAAAATATTACATTTAATTTTTGAGCTAAAAAGAAAACTATTGTGTAATCAATCAATAAGTTTGTTTTTAAAGTTTGTTTATAACAATATTAAATAATAAAATGGTAATATACTATTTTTAAAGAAAAAAGTTCAATATATGAAAAAAAATCGGGATAAAAAGGGTTTATAAAAATATTAAAATAAATAACCGTGCATAATAATATATTACGCAAGTAAATACCCCTAATGTGTTATATAGTGTAGTGATAAAAATAAATAAAAAAAATTGTTTATGTTTTGAAATAGAATGGCGTATGGCTTCATTGAACCCTGTTTCCGACTACCATCAGAATGGATAGAGGAGACGCCAACATATATCGTCAAAAGAGTCTGCATGGCGGCAGTTGTATCTCACCTGCAAAGACGGCTTGCTCATCAGGGGCATCACTTTCATTGCAATACTATTATCGAACATAATGGAGTACTAGGCATACTTCATCAAGAAGGAGACGTCTTTTTGTTTGAAAAAATGTAACTATTGGAGATTTAATGTAGTAAAAAAAATAGTGGATGCATATACCTTACATATATATATATATATATATATATAACTAACAAAAAAAGTGTATGCAATGTAGTGAAAAAAAATGTAGTAACAAATGTAGATTCTACTTTTTTCATGTAATAAAATGTATTGAATCTAATGATAAAATTTATATATTATAAATTATTTATAAAGTTTCTTTATTATTTAAAATTGTTTAATTAAGTTTATGTTTTTTCTAGTTTGAGTATAAAAATAATTTATTCATTAAACTAAAAAAAAACCTAAATTTTAAAGTATATAGATAGGGGAGAGTCGCCAATTGTGAGACGGCTCCAGTTGTGAGACAGTCTATTTTTTTTAACACGAAATATAAAAAGGCTAATTGCTATACATAAAAACATTTCTTTTTATACGAGCCAACTTTTGCGTGTACACCGAAGCGGATATATGTATTGTTTGTGTTAGATGCCAACACTGTGTGTGAAAATCAACTAAAAAACTTTTTTTCAATATGTGCAAAGTACTTTTTTTTTAAGTTAATTATTTGGAAAAGCTAAATGTTATGCATTTTTATTTAGTATTTTCCTTATATTTTGTAATGCAATATTGCATTGTTTCAATCTACAGTTGGAAATATATTTTTTTTCCTCTTTCAAAATAGCGCCAATTTCCGGTTGTGAGACACAGCAAGTCACCAGTTGTGAGACGGTGGCGCCGACCATCTGGAATAGCCTATACTTTTCGTAATGCAGCATAAAGCACTCTGTTCAGTTTAGTTCGTTACGTACATTTGATAACACAACAATTATTTAAAGTGTGGGAACATGCGCACAAGTTATTTCATTTGCCTACATTGCGACAGCGATTTCGATGAAGAAAACTGATAGTTATATTTTAAAGAATAAATATTTTTATTAAGTATATAATTATATGTATTATCAATATATTTAGTTATTTATATTAAACATAATGTTTCATGACAAATTTTTTAAATTTTTGCATTTTTTTATAAATGTCTCACAACTGGACACCTTTTTTTTTTACTAAAAAGATGTGCTCGGAAAATTGATCATAAAATTTTTCGAGTTCATCTGAACACTACACTTTCTATGAATAAAAGTTGCGTATTTAAGTTACTTTTTGAACGGTGTATTTTGTTTACGATTTCGTTTACCTATTTTCAATTTATAAGTCAAAAATAAAACCCGTCTCACAACTAGCGACTCTCCCCTACATCAATAAGGATGTTTATACTATGCTCTCTTATCTTATTCTCGCAATTCTCGTTCAACGTTCTCTACTGCTGCTACAACTACTCGTCAGCAAGAAAGAATGAGATATAGAAGAATAAATACAACAGACTGTTCTAAATACTAATTTTACGTTTCTTTAAAGTCAAAACAAATATTTTATAAAATTAAACTAAATTAAACAAATTCGTTAATTAATTAAATAGTATTAAATTCAATTTAAAACAACATAACAGCAAAACTATTATTATTTAAATAAACATTATTATTATTGTAGATTGTATTACACGTAAAATAACTTTTTTAATTAAAGAAATATTTTATTATAATTAAAGTTAACAATTAGAAATTAAATTTAAAATTATATTAATTTACTTAATTTTATCATGAATTTATGATGTAAAGAGTTTTTATTTTTTGCTAAATTTGATCGCATTTAGTTGCTGCTACTATGTACTATATATTATTAAAAAAGGTAAGTAAATGAATGATAAATTGAGACTCTAGGTAAAATAAAAAAAAAGAATAAAATATTCTAAATAGAAATTTTTTATTTATATATACATTTTCACACTTTCATTTTTAACATTTTTTATCTTTGAATTTTTTATAAAAAGTATCCAAAATTAATATCAAGTAGAGGATCATTTGTATATATCATGTATAATGCTTCTTGATCAGCTGTAATCTTGTAGCGTTTAAACTGTTGAGAGCTTATATATTTTGCAATATCCTGAGGTAAATAGATAACAAACTCCTTGTTAATTTCTACAACTATTTCCACTCAGATTCTCTCCAAAGCAGTGACTGGATAGTAAACCATAGGAGTAAGATCATCCAAGTTTTTTAGTAATCTGGTATGCTGGATTTGTTTATCTTCTTCAATTAAAGACAAGTCTTTCTTTTTCTCGTACATTATTTTTCTCACACAAAAAAATCTTGTAGCTTTCAGTAGAAGAGCAAAGCTCAGATAAAGCATTTACACAAGTAGTCAAAAATGCTTTATGAACATTATACATATAATGAGTGAATTATGATCACACTTCTTCGTCTGTCCTCTGCTCCTTACATTCGTTGGTCACCCCTCCCTTAAACTTGTATCGTCTACAACTAATGCATAGCTTCTACGTCCATCTTCCGAGTTATCACCTTCTTTAGTCACCCCGTCCGCTTATCACTACTTCTGAGAACCTACAAGCTTTAAAATTCAATTGAAATATCATTCAAATTTCCTTTTTTTTTTCAGTAAAAATTTTTTTAATTTAATACTACTACTATTATTATTTATTACTATTTATTATTATTTATTATTATTATTATTATTAATATTATTGCTACTACTATTATTATTATTATTTTTTTTTTTACAAAACAAGTTTATGAGAGGAAAAAATGCTTTTACGCACTTGTTCGTGTGGGACTCAACCACGTGCTGTGGCAATACCGCACTAAAACAACCTCTCTCATTCTTGCTTTACTTACTCCATCCGTTCCTGCTCCCTCCATCCTGGAAGGTTAGCAAGAGCGTGATCCACTTACTCGAGACGTTTTTCATGTTTCTTGCACTGTTGTCTTCGCCCATAGCCGCCGATGTTCTTAAGCGGTGGTCGAGAACGTTGTTGGATGCTTTTTTAGAGCTACCAAATAAGATGTTAAAGTGAACAGTGCTGCCCCACCAGATTGTGAGAGTTCAGAAGGACTTCCTTTTGCATGCGAACCGCCAATGCATCAGCCTGGCGCTCGCAGCCATGAATCTTTTTTAGTTGGCTCACAAATGAAGCCTTAATCCCTCCCAAACAACCGATTAGAAGAACATTCAATAGGACTTTATAACCTGGGTGCATTAGACTCAATTCGACCATGAGCTCTTGATACTTGGTCCGCTTCTCATCCTCCTTACGATTAATGTTGTTCTCAGCTGGGGCCGAGAACTCAATTACACAAATGATCTTACTTTTATGATCCTGGAGTACTATATCAGGCTTATTGGCACTGATACGATGAGTGGTGGAAAAAGAGAAGTTCCAGTAGATCTTACACTGGTCATTTTCCACTACGGATTCCTGATTCCCTTGGGTATACGGCAAGATGGGTTCTTTATCTATACCATACTGGTGTCGAAGGTGATAATACAACACCTTAAGCGCAGCATTGTGTCTTTCAATATACCTGTAACACGCGTAATTCGGACAAGCACTTAGAATGTGACTTAGAGTCTCCGCATATTGTTTACATGCACGACAGATGTCACTGTCGACAGGTATATGCATCACACGACTGCGGTACACCAAAGTATTAATTACACCATCCTGACAGGCGAATAGAAATCCTTCAGTCTCCGATCTTAAACCAGCAGATTTAAGGAACGAAAATGTCAAACCAACTGACAATCCCACTTCATTTATGAGATTGTAGAATTGTCCGTGAACAGATTTGCTCTTATGTTCCTGTAGTAGAAGCGCATGTTCTGCTTCCTTGACACGGCCCTTAAGCATCAATGGTGGTAACGATGCTAATCCATGTTGCACATTACTAGTATCAAATGGGAGACGAAGTTCATTCACAGCTCTTTCTGCCGCATGATATAAGAATACCCCACAATTCGTAATTTCATAATGGTGAACAAATTGTAAAAGAGGATCTCGACTGTTCTTCCCTTACTTAAGTGGAAAACGGCACATTTATCCAATCCAAATTCCATTCCAATTGCTCTGGAATACTTGGCTACTGCAAACACTAGATTTTTAAGTTCTCTCTATTAGATCCATAGAGCTTAAGATCGTTCATGTAGAAAAGATGGTTGATCTTATGAACTCTATTTCTTGGTTTGCCACACATGTATCCAGAGCGATTTTTTCGAAGCACAATAGACAGAGGCAAAAGAGAGATGCAGAAAAGTAGAGGACTGAGTGAGTCACCTTGAAAAACTCCTCTCCTAAAAGAGATGATGTTAGTTATCATCTGCTGTTTGTTCGATGATATAACAAACCTTGTCCTCCACATGAGCATCAGCTCTTTCAAGCATCTCACGATGTTTGGATGTACCTGTAAGCAATCAAGGAGCTTGATGATCAGCTCATGACTCGTAGAGTCGAATGCTTTACGGTAATCAATCCAAGCCATTGACAAGTTGCGTCGATAAACTATCGAGTCTTGGGTAACGCACCTATCTATTAATAGGTTTTCCCTACAACCTGACAGGCCTCTTTTGCACCCACGTTGTTCATTTATTGCACTCCAAACTGGCTTTATAGATGTTAATATCCTTTCTTTTAGGATGCCAGTAAATAGCTTGTAACAGGTGTTAAGACAAGCTATCGGTCTATAATTTTTTGGATTAGACAAATCTCCTGATTTTGGTAAGAGTACCGTTCGACCTTCCACCAACCACTGTGGTACGAGATGTTCTCCGCAAAGATAGGTTGAAAAAATGCGGGCCAAATGTCGGTGAGTTGAAGTAAACTTCTTCCACCATAGATTATTAATCTTATCTGGCCCGGGTGCTGAAAAGTTCTTAGTTTTAGCAATTATATTTCTAACCTCTTGCTCCGTAATTGGCGGACATGCCTCACTAGGATGGTCAAGCCCCTGTTCAAGACAGAAGCTTCTGAAGAGTGGTATAGACGCATCCTCATCGTTGACTGTATAGGACGTCCCATAGATGTTTCTCCAGAAAGTTTCAACCTCTTCACTACATGGGGGGTTAACAACGACTGATGTTGGTGGACTGAACAGGCGGGAGGGATTAGTAGCAAAGATATTATTTTGCTTAATCCAGTCAATCCGCCGTTCTAAACGTTCTCTTATGGCTACAAGAGAACGTATCTTCTCAATCCAATGTTGCTTGATGGTCTGCAATTTTGATTTTTTCAAAGTGTGATGCAATCTTTTTAGAGTTTTGGCAATTTCCAAAACTCTTGGTGTAAAACTTTTATTCACTTCTAGATACGTTATCACACTCTGTAATTGAGAAGCATGTCGTCGAGCCACCCCTATCTTGAACTGTACTTGTTTGATTCGTTTGCAGGTCTTAGCCACTCGCTCTGAAACAGACTTCCTGTTACTTTCACGAAGCAAGGACACTGCTTTATCATACACCGCACAGTTCAATGTCCAGAGATCTACATTTTCAGGGAGTATTGAGAGTTCTTGATTTCCCTCAGCCATTTTGTCCATTTTTATGGAAACCTTAAGATGAATTTTTGTTTCCCTTGATCGCATGTTCCCATCTTCGGTCGTTGGTGTTGGTGTGTCGAGAACTTGTATGTTCTCTGAGGAATGTTCTTCTTCTCGTAGAAAAGCCTCATGTCCCTTTTTCCTCAGAAAGGATACCTGGTCTCTTAGATACTGAGGCGTTACTTCTGCGTATTGGGGGTACATTTCGACCCATCGCATATGCAGCCTTAGCATCTATCCTCTTCTGCCTGGAGAACTGTTTTGCCAACACAACAAGATGTCCTTCCGAAGTTGGCCCGTCCATTTGAAACGTTCTCGAGTTTGTCCCGGGTCATTGCCTGTTCGTCGCCTGGGTTCTGTCCTATTGCCACTCCCAACTAAACCCAGATCTCCATCCGAGAGAGATCTATTGTGGGTGGCACTGCGCGTTACAGTCGTCGTAACCGCATCTTCTCTGTGTAGGTGGTTAACCCAGCACAGAGTGGACAATTGTTTCGGGTGCCCACCCCTATCTGACATTGGTCCTCCCCGGGTATTTGAATTGCCCGGTTCCCCCCATATCTGGGAGGATTTCCCCTATCCGCCACCTGGGGAGGCGCTCGATTGGGATGTCAGAAACCCCACCTTAGATGCCACTCAAACACTTGGCCAAGTGGACCAAGTATTTCTTTGGTGTTCGGAAGAGGGCATCTATGCTGACCCAACCGGCCAGGCAATTCTGTGATATTTGGTAACGGACGATACCATTTACCACAGAGATTTACCCACAATATTAATAATAATAATATTGTGTTCTCGTTTACGTCTCGGGCTTCGCCCTCGACTGCCACTCGTACACAAACATAAGCGTAAACAAATGGCTGCCTTTAACCCCTTGTTGCTTAATATACTATTTTAGTGAATGTTAAGTAAAGTATAAACATAACCACTTTTTAAGCAAAATTAAATTTTTAACAGCGCAAATAAAATTTGTTTTAGTATTATGCAGATTACATTCTATCATACTTGAACTTTCATACAATTTTTTTAAAGACGGGCAATCTATATCAATCATATCAACAACTTCTATCGGAGTATTTAATACAGTTTTTAACCATTTTTTTTCTCTTCTCCTTTCACGTAAATTACAGAAGAATTTTTTAACATACAATTCAGAATCTCATCAATTATTTCATGTGGTAAAATGCCATCATTCCATGATATATCATAATGATTTCGCTCAACCCAAGTATTAATAGATTTATATTTATTTGAAACATCTTCCCATGTACAAGGTGATTTGAAGGAGAAACTGTAAGGTTTTATTTCCTTATCAACGAGTGGTAATATAGACAATTATTTTAAAATAAATTTATTGTTAGTCAGTTTAAAACCTTGCACATCAACTACGTACTCCATTTTGAAAACTACTGAGCAATTCACAATTAAGCTACAAATTTATATAATTTTTTTATTTCTACCCCTCCACTTTTAGAATTTTTTTATCTTTGCACCCTTTACAGAAAATAACCATTTTGTTGGATAGTAACAAGCTGAAAAATACCAGTTTTTTAAAACTCATATGATTTTTTTAACTCCTCCACTTATTGGTCTGTATTCTACTATTCTATCATGCAAAATTAAGCAGTAAGCTGCAGTTTGATCTGGAAAATTATCTTTAGCCTTAAACTCAAGACGAATGTCAACTGGACCATACTTTAGAGACTCGATCTGTTTTGAACAATCAATTACAACAAGTAGAGCAAAGTCAAGAAATTTACTTTTTGTCAAGTAGGGTTGAGGTTCCTTGCTATAATAGCTTGATTGAAATTTTGTATACATTTCATAGAGAGTAGCGTAATGTCTCTTATCAAAATCAAGATTCAAATTTCCATACGGATAGCTCTGATTATTTAAGAATAATTTAACATTTGTTAGTCTACAGTGATCAAAGTGACTCGCATTTCTCGTAGTTACATTTTTTCGATTAGTCTGAAAACCTAAAATAATAAATCGAGGTTTCTCCAGTTGTGTTGAGGTCTTAACAGTCCATACATGTTTTGCTGTTGCTGGTAGTAGAGGATATTCATACAATTCCCAGGCGCGAAAACTTATTGGAATGAGTGGATCCTTCTCAATGTACTTTAACAATTTGAATTTTCTTGCATCTGACAAGCGAATATTGGGCAGGAGCCATTCAATTTTGCTGACGGAGATTTTAACTTGTTCTTCAACAGTTTGTAAAATAGCATTAACATCACTTCTCGATCTGGTTAAAATTAACTCATGCCGAGCGTTGATAATAATTTTTTGATAATCCTCGGCAAATCCAAAGATTACATTGAGCGGTATTGAAACATCAAAATTTCCAGCAGCATCAATTAATGAAGTATTTGCATTGCATGTAGGGAACCAACCAGCATTTTCCATAAATTTTCCTTGGGACTAATAGTTTTTCATTAGAGTTGTAAGACCAACATTTTTACTTTTATCAATTTCAACGGCATTCAACTCATAACGAGCTTCATCAAACAAATGACAGATGGCGTTAATGATTAAACTAGTTTCAGTAACTGCATTTTCATTTGGTTTTGTTAATTTTCCTTGAATATGAAGTGAACTTTTACTCGTTAGAAAACAGTGATCCTGGTTCTGAACTGCAATTCGGCTTTCATCGCTGTTATTGAAGGTTGATGAGGCATACGGTAAATGAGCATGCAACTCAATGTGAGCAATAGATTCGTCATAGACAATAGGTTTTGAAATATTCAACACTTCGTCTTCAATTTTCTTTTTTTACAGATATTAAGATTTTTAAACAGGAAAACAACAAAACAGATGCAGACAAATCTGAACCTTTTTATTTTCATACAAATAAATTGAATCCTTTTTTTTTATGCTCTTCTTTTTCGCTTTTTGTGTGACACTAATTTTAGTCATAGACTTTTTAATAGTTCAATGTTCTGAGGTGTTAACACCTTGACTGTAGATTTGTTACTAAAATTTTGTGAACATGTTGCGTTCCTTTTATAACTATAACCAATTTTTGTATTGAACACAATTCCCATGATTATAAAGATTTAATATGAAGTCTTATAGTTATCGTTTCTCCTCGAAAATTCACAATTTTTCCGTTTTGATCGACTACTCGCAGTTGAATATGATCAATTATCTTTCCAGCGCTTGGTAAGTAAATGACCTGAGAAGGCAATTCAATTATTTTATATCCTGGTAGTACACTGAGAAAAAATTCATGAATCGTGTGCACTTTATGATTATTAATGTATGCACCTGTTGTAATATTACATTCAATACCCAAGGAGTTAATATTTATAATAGACACTGGAGAATCAGATTGATGTACTATGTTAGGTTCAAGTGTTTGTGGTTTAAAGCCTAGCAATTGTGCTATTGAGTCAGGTTTTTGAAAATCAATTTCACAATTCGAGATAATCTTACTACTTAAAGTATTATTGTTTGGTTTAATCCGAATGTCAATTTCCTTTGGACTCAAAACTGTTTAAAGGTAATGCTCAATATCACTTATTTCATAGCTACCAATCGGTATAGTAATTTCTTCTTTATCGATGTAAAATTTATTTTGTTCAATGTCTATGTTGGGAATTGAATTAAAGGTTAAAAATTCAACGAGTCCTAGAGCGTAATTTTTATTAGGTAACAATTCAATTGGAGGAAAATAGGTCGCTTCTAGAACAGATGAATTTCCCGACAATGTTAATGTAAACGAATCACTCATGACGCTTGTTCACAATTCACTAAACTTAAAGAAAACATCACCCACTATTTATACAAAATGTAAACATTATTTTTGTTTAATTGTCCACATAAAAATTTAATACACAAGTGACCACAGATAAACGTATCATAATTTTGATACCTAACGTGATTGTATTTTATACTTGTAACATTTAAATATTTTACAAGATCTGTAGGTGGTCTAAGGTTACTAAAACTGTCAAAATACAAGACATTTTTCCCACTCTTTTTGTAAGCACCCCAGTGTGTACCACTGCTATCTTTGTTATCCAAGTTGACAATTGCTGATTCAAATTGTTGAGGTCCCGTTGCTGGCAATTCATCTCGCATAAAAATACCTCTAAAGTGTGGAATATTTATTAATTTGGCCAAATTCAATAAATCAACATCAGTCAGTGCTCGTTTTGGTAATATTATTTTTTGAAGTTCTTTTTACTCCCAATCCTTCCGTATGAGGTTTGAGATAGAGTCCTTTACCTAGTGCAGTAGATTCCATTGTTTGATTATGCCGTTGACTCTCTTCAAGTTGTTTTTTCGCCGAGATGCGAGAAGCAGACTCGTCGACAGATGGCAAGAAAGATGGAGCGGAGAGGAGACAGGCCGATGGACGTATCGGCTGATACCAATACTCGCCACCTGGATAAGTAGGAAACATGAAATTGTTTCCTACTACTTAACCCAAGCCCTCACAGGGCACGGATGTTTCGGCTCATACCTTGAGCGATTCAAAAAGATCCAAAGCTCCGAATGTGTGTACTGTGGGTTCTCAGTGGACGATCCAGAGCACACACTCTTTAGCTGTAAGCATTGGGACGCGAAGAGGCAGGTCATGTTCACCGGTGTAAACCGCAAAGTTACACCGGAGAACATAATCCTGCTTATGACTCGTTCTATCGAAAATTGGCGAATTGTCGAGTCCTTCATACATTATGTTATGAGGGTCAAAGATCTCGACGGTCGTCAAAGAAGGGAAGTCCCGTAGGATAGGGGAGAAAGTCGCTCCGGCGACAGAGTAGGGGATATAAGACCACGCCTGATGGCGATACGCGCGGAAAGTGCTAGCCGGGAGTAGCCTTAAGGTCCCCAAATAAGGGTGTGTTTTTAGCGGGTCGGCAGAACATCGCCACCCCCGCATAACCCTGTAGTACGGGCTACTGGGTACCTGATAGCAGGGTTTCACATCCTACGCAAAAAAAAATACACTAGACATTGAGACATAAAGATGTCTTCCCGAAATGAAAGTATTCAGAAACAGAAATTTTTTTTATCAGAAATTGACAAGGCAAGCAAAATTATTCGAAATATACATAGATTACTGTAATTGGGAAAAGAGTCATTTGAAGAAGCATTAGGAGATACTTTCAAGCCTATTGTAAATCCGCTAGAAAAGCTGGTTGGTGATATTGAAATGCTGAAAACCGTTGACGGTATTAAGAAAGAAATAAAAAAACGTAAAAACTAGAAATCTAAAAAAATTTAAAAGTTTCAATGATGATGATGATGATAATGAAAATGATGAATCATTTAAATCAGCTACATTTCAAGAATCAAATCCTTTAAAAGCATCATCTTTTAATGAAGAAGAAAAAGAAGAAGAAAAAGAAAAAGAACAAGTACAACAACAACAACAAATACCATTAGCGTCTTCATCATCAGTAGACGAGGATACGAAAATATATTTGACACTTTTAAATCAAAGAAGTAAGGATATTGATAATATATACGGTGTACGGAAATTAACGAGAGATAGATTAATGATTGGTGATTCTCCTGTGGGTTTTAGTAAGAGTTATATTCATGTAACAAACTCAACTTTTTCTAGTAGCATAGGATTACTTGAACTTCTTTTTAAGAAAATTCCAGACGAGTCTTTTGTGAATGCTGAGGATCTCCCAAATTTTAAAACAATTATTTTATCAACAAATGCACATAGAAAACACTATAAAAAGGATGGTGAAATTCGCGAGAATAAAACCTATAAATTCAAACACTTTATTGAAAAGTTAATTGGTGGAAATATTATACCACAATATATGGTTGATAGAAAGCGAAATCAATTTGACTATGTTTACTGGGATGATCCGAATGAATTGGTGGATAGATTACGTTTACTACTAACATCTCAAGCAGCAGGAAATTCCAGTCACACAAACGAAATCCTATCAATTATCGAGGAGCTTCGAGAAGCAAACATTATTTATTAAGTGTGTTCTATTAATTTTACATTAGTTTCAAGATGAGCATTGATGTGTTTGGACATCCTCTTAATAGTAGTGGAGCAGTAACGGCACAGCGAGGACCTCCTGGACCTTCTGGAGCTGGTTTTAAAGTTAATTCACAAGGAAATTACGATCTAGAGGGTAAAAGAATCTGCAACGTAGCTGATGCTCAGGATCCAAACGATGCAATTAATTTAAAGTCAACACAAAACTTAAGGAAGAATGAAACAGACAGTCGGAAAAAAAGTTAGTCCAAATGCATTATTTTGATTTTTGAACTAGAAAACTCATATTTTCATGTAATATTTTTCAGTGGAAGTGTGAATAATTATATTTCTTACATAATGAGTAATTAGACATTGTAATTTGATGGAAATTAAAAAAAATTCTATGTACTGGAAATTAGGACTAACTTTTTTTCAGACTGTCTGTTTCATTCCTCGTTAATAAAAGTTGAAACAGATGAAATCAATAGAATTTCACAGTATTTAAGTGAGGAAATTAAAAAGAATTTAATAATCATTACTCAGTTGGAACAAAAGCTGAAAGAATTAGAAAAAGAAAATGGAGGAGCAAAAAGTGCAATTGGTTAAGGAGTTGCATAAGCCTGTCAGGCGAAATTGGGTTGTTTCTGTAAAAAGTAAAACTGGTGAAGAAGTAGCAGCTGCAATGAAGTATGTATTGGATGGAACAAGGACGTGTACCAAAAAATCTACATGTAGATCGAGGGAAAGAATTCTACAACTCACATTTTAAAAATCTTGTAGAAAAATATAAAATAAATATGTATTCTACTTTTAGCAATTTAAAAGCATCAATTTGTGAACGATTTAATCGAACTTTAAAAAATAAAATGTGGATGCAATTTAATCTGAAAGGTAGCTACAAGTGGTTAGATATTTTACAAGACTTGATTTCTACGTATAATAATACCAAACATCGTACAATCAAAATGAAACCAAAAAATGTAAATAAAACGAATGAGCAAAAACTCTTAATGAACGTATAGAAAAAATCCTCTGCGCACTCTTTGATAATGAGACTGAAATTTAAAATTGGTGATAAAGTGCGTATTAGTAAGCTAAAACATGTTTTCGAAAAAGGTTATACACCAAACTGGACTACTGAAATCTTTACAATTACGCATGTAAATAATACCGATCCAATAACATACTTGTTGAAAGACTATCAAGAGAATCCTGTATCTGGTAGTTTTTATGAACAAGAAATTTCAAAAGTAAAACACTCTGACGTTTATTTGGTTGAAAAAGTGCTTAAAAAACGTGAAAATAAATTGTATGTAAAGTGGTTAGGTTTCGATAATTCTCACAATAGCTGGATTGATAAAGATACTGTGTGCAAAAATTATATACATATAATGAATTCAACAATAAATACATCATTTTTCAAAATTTTGTTCTATATTTTCTTTTACGAAACCTCTACTCTCATTATTTCCACTTATCCTTTAATAAATTTTAAACATTTATAGTATTAAATTCTTTAATATTTTATAATATAATATACAAGGAATTGTGATTTTTTAAATAAAAGAAACCTTTAAAACTATATATTTTATTTATTTCATTACACACTAACACACACACTGTTACATTTCATTCTTGATAACATATTAAGAACTTCTTGACATATTGAATTTAGCTTGAAAGTCACAATTTCTGAGAATAATAATTGAAAACGCAAGATATTAAAAAATGTAACTTTTTTCGATGCTTCTTTAATTAAAGTATCACAGTTATTTTTAACATATGTTTAAATATCCTTGATATTAGGTGCTTTAAATTTTGAAAATACATTTTCAGCAATAGAAGGAACTAAACAATCTATAGCATATTTTACTGGTAAAAAGAGCAATATACACAAACTGAGTTCTTGAAGAACGTCAAATGTTTCTTGATGTAGAACATGTCGATAAGGTATTTTTTTTCCATATAAATATTTTTCTGTCTATTCTATTATTACCACCCTTTCTTTAAACGAAGTCGTCAAGTATAAGCAAAAATTCCCACAGTTGCTTATCCTGTGATTTTCTTTGCCATCCAAGAACAATCCAATTTGTTTAAAATAAAATTTAAAAAGATTCCAAGCTTCTGGTGTTAGTGATACAATCGATTTAGGATGATATCCCCTCAGTTGAACTAAAGAAAAAGGATTTCTATTATCTTTAAATTCAAGACCTTCAGAAATTTGCTTTGTAGCTTGTGCATTTAAATTATATGCACTTGAAAACAACAATTGATTGTTAGAAGTGTAAGGCATTATGAATACTAAAAATTTATTTTAAAAAACTTACATATTTATAGCTTCAAATTGTAAATGATTAAATTTTCCTCCCAAGTAAAGCATGCATAATTTTTTTTCTTGACACATTTTTTTCATCTCATTAAATAAAGTGTCATCCTCTTGAAAATATTTTGATACTCTTTGTGGAAGAAATACTGAATATATTTTGTATTTGCTGCAAAGTCACTTAGTTTTACAGTTGGTAGGAAGTATTCTGCTCGTGCAATTTTATTTATTTTTGAGAAATACATTTTTTTTTAATCTTTAATATCCTTTTTTGTCAGAGAGATTTAATGTTTTAACTTTTCTGCTCAACAATTCTAAGTTTTGTCGAATTTCAATATCACTTTTTAATTTTGTGATGTTTTCTATGAAAAACTGTAGTCGATGTTTAAATTCTAACCATTTATCACTGTTATTCATTAACTTTATATCCACGAGATCACAACAAAAAACAGAAGCAATTTTTTTTTAGTGGACGATCACCTCAGATGTTGAAAGGGAACTAACTGTCTTTCGCAATTAGACTTTTTACATTTAGGCGAGAAACAAATTATACATATATATACGTATGTAGAGGAAGAGAGAGTACGTGAGAGAGAGAGAGAGTGAGAGAGAGTATGAGAGAGAGTGAGAGAGTATGAGAGAGAGAGAGAGAGAGAGAGAGAGAGAGAGAGAGAGAGCATACACGTTCAAACTTGTCAAATGTTAACCTTGAAATTGTTTATGTAAATTCCTTTCTGATGACGTGTCACATGCCTTTTGACCTTGAAACTGTCTATGCAAAATGAGTGACTCTTTTGGACATAAGACCATCTTACACAGATATATGTACCCATCTATAGGTAGTCACACAGATACACACACACATACTTACCTCACACACATAGGCACTAACACTTTTCTATCCAGAATCCCCCTTGTTTATCTACTGTTATTAACGTTTGTTTAGTTTATTTATTTATTTATTTAAGTTTAGTTACTAATAAAAGTCTTAATTTTTTAGTAGTTAAGCATTATTGTACAAACATTTATGAGTATTTTCAAAAAAAGAAAAAATCGATTCATTTTTGAGTTGTGTAAAGATTATTGTCAAAAAAATAGTATGGTCATTTATGAGTATTTTAAAAAAAAAGAAAAAATCGAATCATTTTTGAATTGTCTAAAGATTATTGTCAAAAAATACTGTGGTCCGTTTCAATTTCTTTAATTTCCTTGAAAACACACTTTTTTCCCTGACTTTATTGACACGGGGCCACCCTGTGTGTATTGCATTAAATTATGTTTGCTTTTTTTATTATATGATGCTTTAGAGCAATCTATAGCTTTGGAAAATATTTTTATTAACAAATTATTGGGAAGTAATAATTATAGTGACAGAATGACTTCTTTGGATGTCAATAAATGCTATTTTAGTAGTGAATCTTTAATTTAGTTTTCTCTGTATTTTCTGCTTTGCTACAAAAAAAATCGTGATTTTGAAAGCTATAGATGATTCTAAACTATCATATAATAAAAAGTAAAAATTAAACATACCATACTGCAATCCAAAATGTATTAAAATTTAATCACTGACTTAGAAAACCACTGAGTCAGAAGACTAAAGCTAATCTAATCGATTTTTAAAAAAAATTTCCACCATTTGGATCCGCCATTTTTAGTTTTTAAAATCTAACTTCTGATTCGTAATCAGCGACCATAACATTTTTGAAATCTGACTTCCGATTCAGTGAACCCAAAAACCCCCGAATAACAAATCCAAAGCAAATATGATGTTTTTTTTTTAAATTTGTCCGCCATATTAAAGCTGCCATTTTGATTTTCGAAATACGCCACTTATTTTTCAAAACTAGATACCTTAAACTAAATTTTAATCTATTATACATCAATTTAAAGTTAACAGAATTTTGTCGATCAGAGGTGTCCGTATTGACAAAGAATGCCTCCTACACACTGAGAAACTTTTAATTACAGTTTTTGCTTTTTTAAATTTCTATATTTGTAATAGAACGTAAGAATTTAGGGATAATCGAGGTACGATCATAATAGTTTGTTTTTTTTAAAAGAGATTGTGTTACCTTGTTTTCTATTATTGTAATTTAGTGAGACGAAATATTAACATATATAATAAGAATTAGTATTATTTGAGGTTAGAAAAACGTAAATGTGTAAAAGCAATATTCATTTTTAACACATTTTGATATTAAGGCATTTCCTTGTGTGACGCACGGATGTTTTTACTCTAATTTCAACTAGTTTTTCTTTTCTGGTAACTTTCAATAGTTTTTTAATATAAAATAATACTTAAAATCTTAAAACTAGTCAACAAACCTTTCTTAACCCTATATTAAAAATCTGACATCGTGCTTCGCGCGCAGGGCTCGCTAGTTTCAGCGCGCGAGGGACGTCGTCGCCCTACGCACTCCGTATTTACTAGCAAAATATAACGCGCGCAAGCGCCCGATTAGTTTTCCATACATTTTAGAAATTAAACTATAATAATAAATAAAACAAATCGATAAATAATATTTATCTAATAAGGAGGGCTGCCAGTGGACTTGCAGATTGAAAATAGTGAAAAAAAGATTTTTTAACTTAAAAAAGTGAATAAATAGTAAGCTTTTAAATAAAAAAAGTTATTAAATAGAAAAAGTGAATAAGCAATATAGCGTTTGCTATTACTGATATTAAATTGGGGGGCGTCAGCAAGAAAAACCATTCAAGTTTGAAAAAAAAACAATTCGAAAATCGCAAAAATAATTGAAATATGTAGAAAATAATTAAATAATGACAAAAATAATTTAATTTGAAAAAAAAAGTTGTAAATGACAAAACTAATTGAAAAATTGATTAAGAATCAAGAAATGATGACTAACGTTGAAACGAAATAATTGGAATTTAAAGTAAATAATTGAAAAGTTTCAAAAATAATTGAAGTTACAAAAAATAATTAAAGAATGACGAAAATAATTAAAATTTGAAACAAAAGTTTGAGACTGGTGTAAAAAATTTAAATTTTCGCACAATAATTGAGATATTGAAGAAATGAGTAAAATGGTAATAAACTAATTGAATAATGACATAAGTAATTATAAAAGCTGATGTAAAAATTTCACTTTTTAGACAGTAACTGAAAAATTGGAAAAATAATAGAATTCACAAGAAAATAATTGAAATTTGAAAAAAATAATTAAAAAAAATGTATATGTATAGAGAATAGTTGAATAATGACAAAAATAACTGAAATTTAGAAAAAAAATAATGAAAAATGAGAAATATATTCAAAAATGAAGTAAAAAAATAAAAAATTTAATACATTATTTGAAAAATTGTATAAAATAATTGGAAAATTAACGATATAATTAAAATGTGAAGAAACTAATTGAACAATGACATAAATAATTGAAAACTGATCTTCAAAAGTTAATAAATTCAAGACAATAATAAAAAGATTGAAGAAAATAACATTTTCTTATAAAAGTCTTTAACGTCCGAGAATAAATATTAAAAAAGAGCAAGAAAAAAACGCAGTCATTCGGACAAAGTTGTTTAATGTTTAAAATATATATACTCCAACGTTTCGAAATCTAAATGATTTCCTCTTCAGGGAGTCAAGTTAAAACATAAAAAATTCCTTCTTTGATAATTTCCTGAGATATCATTCGTCAAAAATCCCCATATACATATATATGTAGGTCAATAAATAAATTTTTTTTTAAATAACATTTGAAGAAAATAATTCAAAAATGGTAAAAAAATTCAAATATGAAAAAAATAATTAAAGTTTGAAGAAAATAATTGAAACAGGTGTAAAAAAATTAATAAATTCGTAACAATAATAAAAATAATGATGAAAATACTTGAAAACAGGTGTAAGAAATTTAAAAGTTCATGGCAATAAAAAAATGACAAGTTCTGCGGTTCTGTCTACCATCAATTTTTCTGCTCCAAAAAGATCACTGAGAACAGTATTACCTTTTTATACTCCTCTAACTAAAAAAAATTTTGCTAAAAATTCTACATCGTTGCGCCTTTGTACTAAAGGGATACAATATTGTGATAGACTGGATTTTTTTAATAATAATCTAGCATGGGTTTATTGACACGTATGTATTTTCAAATAAATAAATAAATAAATAAAATTGAATAAAATAATTGCAATTTGTAAAAAATAATTCTAAAATGGCAAAAAGAACAAAAATATGAAAAAAATAATTGGAAAATGACAAAAATAATTGATTAATGACAAAAGTGAGTGAAATTTGAAGAAAATAATTGAAAAATAACGAAAGAGAATTGAACTTGTGTAGAAAATTTGAATATTCCTGACAATAATTTGAAGATTGAAGAACACAATTGAAATTTAAAAAAAATAATTGAAAAGTATCAAAAATAATTGAAATTACAAGAAGATAATAGAGCAATAACAAAAATAATTGTAATTTGAAAAAAAATAATTGATAACTGGCGCATAAAATTAAAAATTTAAAGTCAATACTTGAAAAATTGACCAAACAATTGAAATCTTAAGAAACTGATTCAAAAATAATGTACAAATTTACTAAACTTATGACAATAATAAAAATAATAAAGAAAATAATTGAAATTTGTAGAAAATAATTGAAAACTAATATAATAAATTTAAAAATTCATGGCAATAAAAATCATTGAGTTTATTTATTTATTTATTTACTGGCAAAAGCCCATTACAATATAAAATTTAAAAATTTATTTAAAGTAACAATAAAATTAAAATTTGATATAACAATAATAATTACTATATTAGATATTAATAGGTCGCATTCAATAAATTGAATAAAATAATAATTGAAATTTGTAGAAAATAATTCTAAAATTGCCAAAATAATATAAATATTAATAAAAAAATCGTAAAATGACAAAAATACTTGAATAATGACAAAAGTAATTGCAGGCATCACAGACAGTCACCTTTTCACCTTTTTTCACCTTTCTAGGGTTCCGTACCGTAAAACGGAATCCTATTAAAATCACTATGTGTGTCCGTTTTTGCACCCCCTCTAACTTCTAAACTATATGAGCTAGAGACTTCCAATTTGGTACACATATGTAATTTCACCTTGGATTTACGAAAATAATATGGAAACCGCGATTCGAGCTCATGAACATGCCAAAATCCAGCAAAAACCACTTTTTTGCCCTAAAATGCAAAAAAATGACCATATTCCCCCCCCCCCCCAAACTTCCAAACTATTTGACTTAGGATGCTGAAATTTGGTACACGTATGTAAATTTACGTGTAGATTACAGAAAAATTATAGAGAACTTTCGTAAAGGCTGTCTTCAAAGTGTTTACTAGCCAAAAAGTACGATTTTTTTGAAAAAAATTCAAAAAAATGACCATGTCCCCCTTGTAAAAAAAAGTTTGAATACTAATTGGTTAATTTTTTTTTTTTAAACATATTTGAAAAACGGCCCTGACCCTTCAGCTGCAAAAGTTTTGGCTTATAGTGCTAAAAATTTGTACCAATAAAGTTTTATTTTGTGTATAATAAAAAATATTTTTGAAAATGGTTTCCTGGTGGAAAATATTTAATCTCTGCCTCATGTAATTGAAAAAAATTAGAGCGGTACGGAACCCTTCGACTTGGTACGAGTGTAACTCGTACCCGATTTTTTCAATTTTGTCAACTTTTTCACCTTATTTGGTGATTTGTCACCTTTTTTACCTTTTTTGATGACTTGTTAACTTTTTAAATCTTTTTTCACCTTTTTTTACCTTCTTTGGGACCAAAAATATATAATTTTATGTAAATATTTTGAAGTATGTTCATAAAGTTCAGATTTAATGTTTGAATTTAGTTTTAATGATGATTGATACAACAACAAAAAATCCGATTAACTAATAAAAAAAGCCATAAAAAAGAATAGAGTCAAATAAACAGTTAACTAATCTTTTCTATGTTCCTGCTATTTATGTAAATAGAATTAACATTTCCATAACATACCATTTTCATCATTTTGTAATTTTTCTTTCAAATCTCAATTATTTTATTTATATTTCAATTAATTCTTAAATTTTCAATTTATTTCCTCCATTTTTAATTATTTTCTTCAATTTTCAATTATTTTATTTAATGTTCAAAAATCCTCGTCTTTTTTCAATTATCAATTATTTTTTTGAACTTTAAATATAACGCTTTAATTATCTTCTTCAATTTTCAATTGATTTTATAAATTTTCATTTATTTTCATTTTTACTATAAATTTTACATTTTCATTTTTACTATAATTTTCTTCAGTTTATAATTGACAACTTAATATTCTTCTTCAATTTTGTACCTAATTATCCTTTACATTTTTTTAAATTATTTTGTTCTGTTGTCGATTATTCTCGACGGCTTTCGAATTTTTTTATTTTTTGTTTAAGTTTCAAGTATTTTTCTTAATATTTAATCAATTTAGTAATTAAGTAATTTTTCTTTTAATTATCAATTATTTTCTTTCAAATTTAATTTAATTATTTAAACTTCAATTTATTTCTTCAATTTTTAATGTTTTCTCCAATTATAATTCTCGTCATTTTTCAATTATTTCTTTCAACTATTAATTATTTTCCACAATTTATAATTCTTTCCTACAATTTTTTCAATTATTCTCTTAAAATTTTATAATTATTCTTTTTTTTCAGTTTTTTTGTTGTTTTGCTGTCTATTGATCTAGCTATTTTTCGAATTTTGTTTCCAATTGTCTATTATTTTCGTCATATTTAAGATATTTTCTTTAATTTTTCAATTATTCTCGTTATTTTTCAATTATTTCTTTCAATTATTAATTTTTTCCGCGATTTTCGATTATTTTCTACAAATTTTTCAATTTACAATTATTCTTGAAGTTTATAATTATTCTTTAATATTTTGTTCTGTTGACAATTGAGGCAGTTGGTGCAGAAACCGCACAAGTCCATAAATCGTAATTGTTCAGGAATCAATAAAAACTGTTTTTCTTGTAAATGTGAGAATTTTTTTTATTTCTGCGTTTTGTATTATTTTCTACTAACCTATAAGTTTAAAAATTCAATATGATTGATTTATATTTCAATTAATGGGCATTTACACGTGTGACGCAAGGACGTTTTCGCGATATTTTTTACTATTTCACCCCACCTCCTAGCTTCCTCTGAATTTATAATACAAAATGACTTTCAAAATTTTAAATCCAATAAACAGACCTATCTGAAATCTGTATTTAAGTTATTTTTCTTCTGTACTGTATGCATTTTTTAAGTAAAAGAATTTAATGTGACGCAAGGACTGTTCTTTGGACACGAATTTTAATATATCTAAATTTAATGCATGAATAGTTTACAAATTATGAGAATTAAAATGTTCTAAGGTTAGTTAATATTTGAATATAAAGCGTAGAATGAGAATAAGAGGTTGCGAATAAATTGAGAAACTTTTACCATTTATGATGGAACTTGAAAGAGCGTAAAAGTCTGTGACGCACGGACATTTTGTTGGTATCCCACAATAAATAATTGATTATATCTTTTATAATATTTGTTATAGAATTAAAAACCCATTTGGCATAGTTCCTAAATCCTTGTGTTTCTTACAAGAAAGTGGAATTTTCATTCTATGTTAATATTCAAGAAAGTTATAGACTAATTATTTTTCGCGATGTAAGAACGAAATGTTCGCTTTTACGTGGAAATGCCCTAATATAGGGTATAAAAAAAATAAATTAACTTTTGGACTTGTGCGGTTTCTGCACAAAAGAAATGGAAAGCACAGAAAATGTATTGAATCAAGTGAAGTATCATAGTTTTAGTAAATTTTTAGTAACATTTATTAAAAAATTTTAATTTGGATAATTTTTATTAGCATTTTAAAAATAATAAACATTTTTTAAAAATCACTTTCCAACATTTTCTTAACAATTATCACATAATTTACTATTATTGTTTTCTGCCACCCTTTCAGTGTATTTTATTTATACTATAAACTGTTTAATATAAATTACTTAACAACGTGTAAAACACTTTAAAAATATCACAAATAAATATTATTTCATCCATTGCGCATCTTTGTGCGCAGTTTGGAATCATGGACTTATGTTGTTTCTGCACGAAACGAAAATTTATTTATTTATTTTAAAGGGTTTAGAGTTTAGTAACATATGTAATATTTTACTAGATCGTAGAGCTTCATTTAAAGATAAATTTTCCATAAAAAAGTGATTTTCGAAAAAAAAAATGGACTTGTGCGGTTTCTGCACCAACTGCCTCAATTATTCTCAACAGTTTTCTATTTTTTTTTTCAATTGTCAATTACTTTCTTAAAATTTTAATTTAATTCCTTATTCTTTAATTTATTTCTTCAATTCTTAATTATTTTCTTTTCTCAATTATTATTTTTAATTTGAAATCCCAGTCTTCAATTTTCAATTATTTTATTCAATATTCAGTGATTCTTATCTTTTTTCAATTATTAATTATTTTTTTCAAATTTGAATTTAATTCTTAAATTTTCAATTTATTTCTTTACTTTTTTTTTTATTTTCTTCAAATTTTAATTTTTTAGTTTTCAGTTATTTTCTTCTATATTCTACAATTCTCAGCTTTTTGAATTACTTTTTTTCCATTTTTATTTATATTCTTTAAATTTCATTTCCATTTTTCAATTTTAAATTTTTTTCGATTTTCAATCCAGTTGTTCAATTTGTATTAGTCTAGCCATTTTTTCAATTTTGTTTTCAATTGTTCATTATTTTCATCATTTTTCAGATATTTTCTTTAATTTTGTAATTATTCTCGTAATTTTCATTATTTATTGCATTTGCAAAAATTTATAGTTCTAAATGACTAAAAACAATGCAAAGTTTTTCGCGCCCTTGGGCGCGTGTTAATATTGCCACTTATTTTATATTTGGTCATGGAATTTGATGAGAAATGGTCTGGATAACCTAGAAGTGATTGAATATTGAAATTTTGAAAACTTAGCAACCCGTTTTAAACACATTCCAGTTTGTTGTTTATTAAATTTTTTGTCACCTTTCTGTCACCTTTTCCAGGGAAAAAATTCATCTTTTCACCTTTTTTGAAGATAAAAGGTACTGTGATGTCTGTAATTGAAGTTTAAAGAAAATTACTCAAAATTAACGAAAGTAGAACAGAAACTGGTGTTTGCTTAGGAATGAAAATTTTCGCTTTTTAGATGAAAATGAGTCGATTTAGACTATTTTTGGAAAATCGAAAATTTTAACGATCACAAAGCTTCCTCTATGAGGAAGCAATAAGTATTTAGGGATTCTAAATATTACTTCATTGAAACTTACACAACACTATTTTACAGGGATCACATTGGTTACTTTCTTCAATTTTAGGTGAAAAAGGGGATTTTCTTTAATAAAAAGGGGATTTTAAAAATTAAGAAAAAAGAGTTATATTAATAATACAAGTTTTCTTTTACAAAATTTTATTGTTTCTTTTATTCAAAACAGTTTTATTAATTAATTTAGTCTTTTTTTTCAATTTGTTTATAAAAATTTCAAAAGAAAGAGCACATTCGGAAATACAAAAATTTATCTTTTACTAGGTTGCCTGTTCAATGACGAGAAGATGGTTGTTGCAATTAAATATTTTTAAAAATAATTTTTAACTACAAATCGTTCATGGGCCTCCCCGAAATGTTGGCCAAAAGTCATAATTTCTAGCATATCTAAAGTTTCCTACAATAAATTGTGTTATCTGAAGTTTTTGGGTCGCTAAATACGAATCTGAAGTCAGATTTAAAAAATTCAAAATGGCGGATCCAATACGGCAAACGAATTTATAAAAATTTATTGAAACCGTTTGAAACTTGTTACTCGGAGGTTTTTGGGGTCACTGATTACGAATCTGAAGTCCGATTTTCAAAATTCAATATGGCGGTTCCAATATGGCGTACGCAAAATCAAAAATCGATCAGATTCTTTTGAAACATGATTCTCGGGGAATTTCACTAGAAGCTTAACACATCGTCCTTGTTAGTTTCGGTTAACGCAAAGAGCAAGCAAGAAACAATCGTGAATTTTTTATCTCACATATTAAGGTTATCTGCGACCCCAAAAACCCCCGAGAAACAAGTTTCAAGCGAATTCAGGGAATATATAATATCTGTATATTGTTCCAAATCTCAAATTTTTAACGCATTTTTTCGTTTTGAGCATCAAGGAATCCAAAAATGAGTGTCTGTCTGTCAAAACTTTGTACGCCAATCACATTTAAACGAGTTAACGGATTTAAAGGAAATTTGGAGGTATATTAGGTGTTGACTTAAGTAAGGTTTATAAACTTAGAAAGTTCACAAATTTTTATTAGAACGGAAGATATGATAATTTTTCAAAAAAATTGAAAAACCCAAATTTTTTTCCTTACAACATATTTAACTATAATTTTTAAAAAATAAATATAAAAATCAATATTAGATGAAACAATAGAAAATATAAATTTTTGAATATGAATTTTTTTTAGGTAAAAAAATAAAAAATCAGATAATTAAAAAAATTGCATTTAAACTTGGTATAGGTGTGTATGATAGGTTGATAACTCGGATTTTATCAGAAATAAAAATTGGTCCTTACAAGGCACAAAGGGATTATAAGGGAAGCTTGCATTGGGAATTTTCAGAAAGCCTCCCTTGGAAACTTCCCAAAAGCTTTACTTGGAACCTTCTCAGAAACTTCGCGAAGAATTCCCTTAAAAAATCCCCTTGGAAAATTCCTGGAAGCTTCCCGAAAAATTTCGTCGGGTACTTCCCTTGAAAACTTCCGATGAAAGTTTCGTTTAAACTTTGCAGTTATTGGTTTTTAATTTATCTGTTATCTGTTGGAGATTTTTCGTCGGTTTTTTTTGCTCTAAAAGATTTATATTCTTTACTGAATTATCCATTGTTTATCATGGGGGATTTCAATGTCCCGAGTATTTATAATTGTTGGAGCAATGATGAACCCGACTCAAATTCTTCAATTTTAGTTGACTTCGCACAATTTTATGAATTAACTCAAGTCAAGGTTATTTTCAATTTTTTAAATCGGATTTTAGACTTAGTCTTTTCAAATGTTACTTGTAGCGTGTCACATGCCCCCCTCCCGCTTGTTCCTGAGGATTCTCACTATCCTGCATTGGTAATTAATGCTTGTCTTATTTGGACAGACAAATTTCTAGCGTCTAACTTTTCGGCTGTTTAAGAGTGATACTAAAAAGTATCTTCTTATTGATTTTTACACCAATAAAAAAGTATTTCACGATTTATTATTTAATAATGTTTATTAAATCTATATTTCCTTTATTCGTACAAAAACATTCTTGATATTATAAAATATAATATTAAAAAAAGTATAAATTGTAAAGCTTAAAAAAGATTTTGATATTTGCTTTACGACAGTTTCTTAGCTAATGATACAGTCTCTTTGTGCTTTAAGAGCGTTAACTTGCCAGAGTTTTTCGTCGCAGAAGGGATAAAATAAACAAATCGCTGTAAGAACGAATGACATTTCTTTGTGGCTCCAAAGTGGAACTAATAATCAAATTTCTCAGTAAACCCATACGATATTAATACAAATATTAATTCGAAGAACAAAGCATATGAATTTCTTAATGTATTTGACTAATTATAATAACTTATTTTTCAAAGAATTATAACAGAATAAATACAGAATGATAATTATTATCAATTATAAAAAGACACAATTATTTTAAGATAATTATTAAAATTAATAAGAAAATTGTTTTTAATGGAGTATTTTGTCAGTTTAAACATCGGCCAATATAAATAATAGTATTAGTACTTCCTTTAATTTCTGTAAGGAGAGACTTGATTGATTTTCTCTTGAATGGTCTTTTTTATAAGGAACTTTTAACGTTGATGATTTATCTGATCTTTTTATTAATGTAATTAATGACGCGTTTTGTCAATTCGTTCCTTCGAAAAATTATAATTCGCCTATCAGTCGCAGGTACCCACCCTGGTTTACTGCCGATATCATTAATGAATTTAAAGTAAAGAATAATTTATTAAAAAAAAGATCCGTTGGTGTCTCCGATTATCATGATGTACAGATAAAATCAATCTCTGTTAATATTCACAAGCGCATTAGGAAGGAATATCGTTCTTACATCGCTAAAATGGAACGCGATATTCATTCCAACCTAAAGTCATTTTGTACTTTTGTAAGAAAGACGCAAAAGCAGCCGAATTTACCTAATATCATGGTTTATAATAATCAGAAACTTGATTCACCCCGGCAAATTGTTGATGCGTTTGCATGCTTATTTGCGTCAATTAATTGTAACAATCTGAATTGTGCTCCGATCCCTGGTGAGGGTTTGTCCTTCTTTGACCTTGAAAATGACGATAATTTTTTTACTGAGGGCCAGGTTCTTAAAGCTTTTAAATCTTTGAAATCAAAGTTTACAGCTGGCCTTGATGGAGTTCCGAGCTTTCTAGTTAGAGACTGTGCAACTGTTTTTAAACAACCATTAACTTTAATTTTTAATCAAATTTTCAAAGCTGCAAAGTTATCAAAACAATGGAAAACTGCGAAAATAGTTCCAGTGTTTATATCTGGTGACAGAGCCGACTGCAAGAACTATCGCCCCATAGCAATCATTCCTAATTTTGCCAAGGTTTTTGAAGCTTGTATTACTCCTATTCTTAATGTTGCAATAAAATCAATTGTTAGTGTAAATCAACATGGATGTTTACCCAAAAGATCAACAGTAACAAACTTGGTTATTTTCACGCATTTTTTAAGAGAGTCCTTGCCGTTGGGTTATCAGGTAGATGTAATATATCTAGATTTCGCAAAAGTTGTGATTGGGAATTTCAGCTCTAGTTTTTTTGAACCCACACGAGGAGTACCTCAAGGTTCATCGTTGGGATCACCTTTATTCACTGTGTATGTTAATGACATTGAATCATCCATTGTATTATTTGCTGACGATGTTAAAATATATCGGAGAGTGATATCTAATCACGATATTTTTTTATTGCAAAAAGACTTAAATTCTATTTCACAATGGTGTATTAAGAATTAACTAGCACTTAACATGGAGAAATGGCAAGTTCTCACATTCCATAAATCTAATACACCGGTACTATACCGGTGTATTAATGACTTGCAGATAATAAGAGTTTACTCTACACGTGACTTGGTTGTTACCTTTTCGTCAGATCTTTGTTTTAATGATCACATCACAGCTCTATCTGCGCGTATTTCAAGAACTCTCGGTTATCTGTTAAGGTCATCAAAGAATTTCACAAGGGTTTATCGTTTACTTTATTATTTAACAGTCTTGTTAGATCTCCTGCTGAATATGCGTCTATCATATGGGTTCCTTATTTTAAAAAATACACAGATTTAATTGACCATAGTCAAAAACGGTTGCTAAAATTCCTGGCTTTCAAGGTCGAAGGGACTTTCCCTCCGAGGGGAAGTAATTATTCGCAACTGTGTCAGAGATTTAATTTTTTAACGTTAGAAGAGCGACGCATTATCTCTGCAGCATTGTTTGTATTTAAAATTATTAGATTTCAAATTGATTGTCCTGACCTATTGAGTTTAATTAGCTTAAAAATTCCAAGATATGGTGCACGTTATGTTGAACCGTTTTACTTGCAGAAAGAGGAATTACCGTTAATTTATTCCCAAAGAATGTTTCCGGCAAGTTTCCAGAGGATGTTTCAGGGAAGTTTCAAAAAGAAGTATACGGGAAGTCTCCAAGGGAAGTTTTAGGGAAGTTTTCAAAGGAAGTTTCGAGAAAGTTTCCAAGGGAGGTTTCCGGGAAGTTTCCAAGGGATGATCCAAAGAGAGTTCTGGAAAGTTTCCGGGAAGATTCCCAGGAAGTTTCCAAGGGAAGTTACCGAAAAGTTTCCAAGGAATGTTTCCGGGAATTTTCCAACGGATGTTTTCATGAAGTTTCCGAGGGAACTTTCAGAGAAGATTCCAGGAAGTTTTCATGAAGTTTCTAGAGGAAGTTTCCAAAAGAAGTATACAGGAAGTCTCCAAGGGAAGTTTTAGGGAAATTTTCAAAGGAAGTTTCCAGGAAGTTTTCAAGGGGGGTTTTCGAGATGTTTCCAAGAGAGGTTTCCGGAATGTTTCTAAGGGAAACTTCCTAGGGGAGGGGGGGGGGCATTTCGCTATGTTCTGGAAGTTTTCTGACGGTTGGTAACTTTCGACCTTACAATGGGAAACTTCCAGGAAACTTCAAAGAAAGTCGGGTGTGTCAAGTTTAATAAAATATATTCTAGATTATACAAAAATTGGGGTTCCACTTTTTATAGCACCCCAACCGCCCTATATCTGTCAAAAAACCTACGCTTTTTATGACAGCCCATCCCTTTTAACGTTTATCCCTTTTAAAGTTAATTTGTTTAAACAAATTAAAAAATTATCATTTTTAGTTTGTTGTTAGTAAATGGCTTTATATATATATATATTATAATATCACCCCAACCTCTTCTTATCGGTTTAAGGAAACCCCACTTTTTATAACGCTCTGACCCAACGTAATAATGTACAAAACTTGACTTCCAGTTAGGTTTACGCTATTATTTTGTTTGTAAAATCAACCTCAACTTTAAAGAAAAATTTACCTTCCGGTTTATACATACGCTGTGCTAATAGCAGTTCATGCCTATGTGTTATAGAACCTTTTTCATTTTTTTCGAAGAATATTTATTTTCATACAAACATTCATAACGCATGAAATGCGTATTTTTATCAGATCTAGGTACAATTTTTGTTTAAATGATTTTTTAAAATTAAGAATACAAGTTGTCAAGAACATTTTATGTCAAAAAATACTGTTGATAGCACGCCACTAGATTTCGATGCCCGCCTAAGGCGGGCTCGAAAGCTAGTTTTTTATAACATTGATAGAACAAGAATACTTAAAAAAGATTGCGTTTTTAAAAAATAAAATAATAAAATACTTACACTTAAACTTTATTTTCAAATATATAATTTCGCAAAAAAAAAAATATTTTTTAACATTTTTAAATGTAAAAAATATAGTTAAAATTGATTAATCGAGTTCAAAAGTATGTCATAATTTATCCCCATAAGACTTATAATTTCGTAATAAATTGTTTCAACTATTATGGTTTCCGAGATATAGAGCCATACCTAATATTAACACACATACACACACACGAGCACACAAACATATGACAGGACATTTTATAAAATCATCATTTTCGACATCCTGTGGTCAACATATATCGAGATATGTCAAAAATTAGTAATGGATTAATTAAGGATAAAACAATAATTTCTCTAAAAGGTAATAAAAAATTGTTTAATTAGTACCAATCTCAGTGACTTTTACTGAACATTTTTTTTTATTATAAAATTTATTTTATTTACTTTTAAACTTTTTAACATTAAAAAAAGAGGTTCTAAACTATTAAAAAAAAAATGTTATTCCTTGTTTATTAACGATTATCTTACTGTCATGGCCGCCTGAAACTACTCCAATTTGTGATTGGCGGACACGATATCTCTAGTTCAGGTGAACTAAAAAGCAAAAATCAATTAATTTCTTGAAAAGAAAGCTTGTCGCTATCGTGTGAACCTCGATAAAAAATTTTCGATAAAAAAAACCAAAATGTCGGAGTTTTTTCATTTTTGACCTTATTTTTTCAAGGTAAATTGTTTAAAAAATTAACAAAAAATTATAATTTTGATTCACACGATAGCCGTACATGTGTAGAATAAGCCATTCAAATTTTAGCCCGATCGGTGAAACATTTTTTTTTCTAGGATGTCCGCCAGGTCAAGAAACGTTGTTTTGAGAAAAAGCGAATTTAAAAAAACATGTTCTTTTTCAAGGAAATACCCATTAAGCATCAGAATATGCAATTTACTGTTTAAAAATGTGTACAGTTCACAAAATTTGACGAAATTTGTTAATTCCAGTTCTGAAGTACTCAAGATTAATTACTTTTTCTATTTTCGGCCATGATTTCGGCACCTGAAACCACTGTGGGTCGCGAAACTCTTACATTGTATCCCGTTTTTCTATACGTTATCGAAGTTTCCAACCAAAATAATAGTTTCCACAGCATTTCTGCATATATGCTAGAAGAATCTGCAATTTTTAGAAAATCGATTTTTTTGAAAAAAGATGTGGTACTAACCCCTTAATGAAAAATCGTATTTTTTAAAAATAAAACGCCAGGACGAGCTGCTATGATTTAAAGATTCTTTGGTTAAACATTTTGGGATGATGCTTTAAAAGATGATATAAACGGTTTTTTTTTGGCGATATAGAAAAACTTTATTTCACTTTATTTCGACCACCGTGACGACCGTTCATATTCGGACCGTTTTTCTATTAATGTATTTCTTTCAAAATAATTCTTATTTGTCCCGTCACACAATAGGTGAAAATGCACTTATTTTAATATAAATTTGATTGTTGGCACAATTTTTATCCAATTTCGAAGTTTTTTTTTAAAATACTCGTGATTTGTTCTGCTATAACGCTTGCCTGAGACTTTTTTGATTTAAGAAATTGTTTATTATTTATTTTAATAAAAATTGTGAAAATAATTAAGTAGATTGAGAAGTTTGTCAAAAAAACGTACTAAATAATGCCATATTTTACTTGTTCTCTATTGCAGGCCTCATATTCAGTTTTGCAATGAAAAATAAAGTCAAAAATGGCATAAACTGTTTAAAAAGGTGGCAAAATAGTTGTATATTTTTGTTAACAAATATATATAAATTTATTTATTTATTTAATCTTATGATTGTAAAAATAACAAAAATTAATAATATTACTGTTTTTATTTTATAAAATATATTAAAAATACATTAAATTAAAAAAATATGATTCATATTCATATTCATTTACAAAAGTTCTTGAATAGTAATATTTTTCTTTTCTACTTTAACTGGACTAATGGAAACATTATCAACCTGGACATTTTTTAATTTAGTGTGATTTGTGATGTTTTAATAGTCTTTAATATTTTAAGGTTTATTTCAAGTCTTAGAATCCTTATTTCCATTCGTTTAACCTAAGAGTTACTTGTTTTCAATTTTTTTCCCGAAAATTAGAAAATCTTCCAACTAGTGGATTTATTTCGTAAAGTTTGACAAAGTTCCCTATTTAAAAAAAAGTTGGAAATTATTCTTACAGATTGGACAAATTTCCGAACATAGTGGATTTGTTCCAAAAATTCGTAAATAAATCCCAGGAATTGATGGAAAAAATTCCATTGTTTTAAGAAAAAATATTTTTATCCAATCATTGGATTTTTTTCCAAAAAATTGGAAAATCGTCTAATAGCGAAGAATTTTTTTCCAGAAGTAAAAATTATAAATCTTAAGTCTAGGTAAAAATATTTCCGTAGTTCGGAAAAATGGACTTATTCTAAAAAAAAATTGGAAATTAGTCTTAAAGATTGGAAAATTTGCCGAATAATATAATGGATTTCCTCCTAAAGTTCAGAAACAAGTCCTACAACAAATTACAATGCGTTTCCTCTTTTTTGGATTCTGCTTTAACTTTTTGGCCATTTTCTTCCGTCTCAATGAAAATAATTTTTTATAATTTTATAATTCCAATCAATTAAATGCATTCTTTACAATTGAAGTCTAATCAAGAAAAGGACAGCAGGCAAATACTTAGAGAATTATTAAACATCTGAATTGAAAATAGTGTCTTTAGTGGCCTTTTTTAAAAAAAAAGGGTCATTAGTGGCATTTTTCTCAAAATAGTAGCTAAACAGTGACACCAGCTGAAAAAAGTGTCAGTAGTGGCATGAGTATGAGGCCAGCTATTGTTTAAGTAATTTCGAAAGAATTTAAAACATTTAAAATTAAAATTATCAGAATACAAAATGTCAGATCAAAAATGGCACATCAAAAGTATGAAAATTCACTCATACTCGCTAAACATTAATGGCTCAAAAATTTCTGAAGTGGGCCACTTTTTTTTTATGGTGATATTTTTTTGTCTTATAAAAATTTTTGTAGTATTTTCGATCCAAAATACTGTCCTGAAGTTGTTTTGCAAAATTTTAATTTTTTCATGAGTTATTGTTTAAACAATTTTCAAGTATCAAGTTATTAATAAATTTTTTTTGACCGTTCTATTTGATGGATTTTGATAAAATTTGGTATGAGTAGTACACAATAACCATGCTTTAGGATAAAAAAAATTAATTTGATGTCGTGCCAAATTTGTTTAAAATAGCAAAAATTATTATAAACAATTAAGAATAAATTAAACTTCTCATTGGAGTCAAAGGCGAACAAAAAAATTAAAAAAATAATTTTAAAAATTGTTTAAACAAATTATATTGTTTATCTTCAAGATTTGCACAAATTGAGTTACAGAGTTGCAACTTTTTCTCAATTTTGCAACTTTTCGAAGTCAGTTAAGCTATGTACTAACAACAAACTAAAAATAATAATTTTTACAATTGTTTAAACAAATTAATAATGTTTAATTTTAACTTTTTATTAAATAGAGCTAGAGAGTCGCAACTTTTTCTCAGTTTTGCAACTTTTCAATGACGCTGAAGTGCGCAACGTTTCTGAGAAACGAACAAAAAGAATAAATTAGAAAAAAAATATTTTTAAAACTTTTCTGGCTAAATAAACTTTTAAAATTGTTTTTAGTTCTATTATAAAGCTAATTCAATTAATAATTAATCATATTTACCCATAAAATTTTGAGTATAATTTACAAAATTTTTGTTCGTTTTTCAGAAACGTTGCGCACTTCAGCGTCTTACTTTTCAAGGCCTAAAATGACAACTATTGGCAACTAACTAAGAAAATGTATTTTAACATTTGTTAACACAATTTAATAATATTTATTTCTAACTTTTCATTGAATAAAGCTAGAGAATTGTAACTTTTTATAAATTTATCCATTTCTATCTTCAAAAGAATTCCTTCAAAACTTTGGTCAAATCTAATGAAAAGTTAAAAATAAACATTCTTCAATTGTTTCAACAATTGGTTAAGTTCATTTTCTTATGTTGTTGCTAATACCTGTCTTTAAAGGCTTTAAAAAGTTGCAAAATTGCAAAAAAGTTGCAACTCTCTAACTTTTTTTCAAAAAAATTGAATACAAAAAATACAATTTGTTTAAACAATTGTAAAATTTATTACTTTTACTTTTTTCTCAGTATTTGGATGGATAGGCCTTGAAAAATTGCATCTGTGAGAAAAAGGTGCGACTCTCTAGCTCTATTTAATAAAAAGTTAAAATTAAACATTATTAATTTGTTTAAACAATTTTAAAAATTATTATTTTTAGTTTGTTGTTAGTACATAGCTTAACTGACCTCGAAAAGTTGCGAAATTGAGAAAAAGTTGCAGCTCTGTAGCTCAATTTGTGCAAATCTTGAAGATAAACAATATAATTTGTTTAAACAATTTTTAAAATTATTATTTTAATTTTTTTGTTCGCCTTTGGCTCCAATGACCTCGAAAAGTTGCAAAATTAAGAAAAAGTTGAAACTCTGAAGCTCAATTTGCGAAGAAATTTAAAATAAACAATAATAATTTGTTTAAACAAATTAGAAATTACATTAAATAGTTTCTTATAATCTACATTTATGATAATTATTCAAAATTTGCCTAAATATTTCCAAAAAAATAGTGATAAATATTTTTTAAATTGTTAAATTTTGTTTCGGACCATGCTAATGGGTAGCCGTGTATCGTCTTCGCGCGCTGAGCGTCAAGAGAAAAATGGTGATAACTTCTGACCTAATGAAGAATACTAAATTTTTTTTTTTAAATTACTCGTAACAAAACAGGGAATCTAAATTGCTAAGAAAAAATACGGAAATCGGATGAGAAGTTTAATTTATTTTTAATTGTTTATAATAATTGTTGCTATTTTAAACAAATTTGGCACGACATCAAATTAATTTTTTTTATCCTAAAGCATGGTTATTGTGTACTACTCATACCAAATTTTATCAAAATCCATCAAATAGAACGGTGAAAAAAAAGTTATTAATAACTTGATACTTGAAAATTGTTTAAACAATAACTCATGAAAAAATTTAAATTTTGCAAAACAACTTCAGGACAGTATTTTGGATCGAAAATACTACAAAAATTTTTATAAGACATAAAAAAATATCACCATAAAAAAAAAGTGGCCCACTTCAGAAATTTTGAGCCTAATATAAGTTGTTAAGGTCAGCAAAATGTACATATGTATACCCCTACCTTATTGCTCTCTACTTTGTATGGGTCGCGAAGCAATTTTAATGAGTCAGTCTTATTCTTTATTTTAAACTGTACGGTCATTTTATTATAATAAACGATCACTCATAGTAGTGATGCAACTACAAAAATTGTTTTAATCCTATAGACCGTAACATTTTGGCGATCCTGCCAGGATAGATACAAACGACGATTTTGTCAAACTGTACTATCGTTGATTACGAACTAAAAGATTCTACGGAATCTATCGCAACCAAATAAGAGAAAAGACTCCGGAGGTAATTTACGAATACCTTCGAAAAACAAAATAAGGCTTGTCGATCGAGATAGTAAGTCCTTGAGCTTGTCGATCTAGACAGTAAGACTCAGAAGAAGAAGACTTCTGGGAAAGTATTACCCAACTGGAAAAATCGGTACGCCAACCAATCCCTTCGAGTGCCAAGCAGTAGTGTCTACGGCCACCCTTCGCACACCGCCAGGTTCAGTACCAGAAGAAGAAGAAAAAAAAAACGTGAGCATATAAAAACAAGTATATTGTTTATATATATTCATATATATATATATACAATACAGTTAGATAATTTGTAAAACTGTTCATAAAAGTAAGACTTTTTTTGGGTTGTACGTTCTTTGAACGGCCACCATTGCATAGGGTAAAAGCTAACCTTGAACAGTTTAGGACGGTGACTATACTTCGCGTGATCGCAAGCTCTGGTCTTCCTTAATAAAAAAAAAAACCAAAATCTTCCCTGAATAACCTTGTTGTAAGCGAGTAGCCGCTTGGACAAGTGAAGGGAAATAAACAAAAACTACACAAAAAATTGTAACGCGAATTTTATTTTACACCCGACAAAAAGAAAAATATTGAACTGGCTTTTCAAGCTTATAGGGATTCACAACACACACACACTATAGTACCACTGACTCTAACACTGACTCGACAGACGTTAATTCTGAAATTAATAATTTATCAACGACAATGAATGAAAATGGAGAACCTTTACCAACGGAGAAAACTACAGAAGAATTTTTAAAATCAATTGCTGACCAAATTTCGAGGTTAGAGATAGGTATGACTAGACTGATACGAGAAAATGATAATAGAAAAGAGGAAATAACAATATTAGGAAGGAAAATGGGCCTCAATCCCACAGAAGAAACAGATAATGAGATAGAAGGATCAGACAGCGCAAATTATGCGGACAAAGAAGAATTAGAAGACGATAGACGAACAACCGGATCTAATAACGAAAGGCCAAATATTAGAGAAACGACATTGCAAAATCAGAACGTGGAAAAATAATAAGAATAATAAGAACTGTTAAAACATTAACAGGACAAGATGATTGCGGAGTGGAAGATTTCATTACAAGCGTTAAATGTGCAAGAAAACACTGTTACCAACCGGAATTATTATTAAACTTCATTGTTTCAGAAAAGATAAATGGAAATGCGGAAAGAGCAATACGATATCTAGATACTAGCAGTTACTCGAAACTCTTTGATGCATTACGTGCAAATTTATCGCAAACCGGATCTGTTTCAATGCTTCGTTCTAAACTACAAAATTGCAAACAAAGCCCCACAGAAGATTTACAAACTTTTAATAATAAATACAGAAAAATTTGTCACGAATTAAAATACGCTATACAATCAGAATACCCAAATCGAGTTAAAAGGCAAATCGCGATAGAAAACGAAGAAAGCGAAATTTTAAAAAGATATATGATGAACATTCGACGTGAAATAGGATTGCAAGTAAAAGCGCAAAGACCGCAAAATTTAAACGAAGCTCAGATGCAAGCGATGGAATTAGAATTATGGTTTAAAGAAGGTGACATATCAAAAACACAACCAATAACAAAAATTTTGCCAAGATTTCCAATCCGACCTAATACTCTGAAATTAACAACTAAACCTTTTATAAATAATCGAATTGTGCCAAATAAATCAAATGCACCTGTAGCACAAGAGTCAATGATAAGACCGGTATCATGTTACAAGTGTGGAAAGCCGGGACATATAACAAAAGACTGCACTACATCAGCAAATTTTCGTGTCGGCGGAATGCCGAAGAGACCACCAGAAGCTATCAGAATGACACGCGAAGAAGAGGAATTTTTAAACTCTCAGGCAATGACCGAGGAAGAAATTCAACACCACGAGGATTACGGAAAGAATGCCGAGTATCAGCAGTGTGTGGACGACTACAATCTGTTTACGGAAGAGCTGATAACGGAGGAAAATATAGATTACTATTAGATTCCGGAGCATCTATTAACATAATAAAAAAAAATAAAATACCTCGAAATAATTGCACGACTTTAAAAATAAAAAAGAATTTCTGTATGGGAAGAGATAAATATCAATCAGATTATGCAGTATATTTAAATTATTTTGGCAAACAACAATTATTTCATATTGTCGACGAAGGGTTCCCTTTACCAGAGGATGGAATAATCGGACTACCATTTTTACAAAAATATGAACGATATGCTATTACGCCAAATTTTCTAATTATAGAAAAGTGGAAAACACCCTTGTACGATGACGGATATTATGTAGAACAAAACAAAACGCAGATTTGCAATATAGTAACGGATAAAGAAGATGGAGACATTTTACTAGAAAATCATCCGAATATACCCAGCGGAATTTACACGATTAAAAATGGAATTGTAAAAGCACCCGTTTACAATTATTCTAACCAACCTTTAATAATACCAAATAAAATTGAAGGATTTTCCATTAAAAAAATTGTTGAAGACAAAACAAAAAATGGAACTCAAAAAGAACAAGAACAAAAGTCTGATAAAATAAAAGAATACAATTTACCTAAAAGGTTAAAAGAATTAAGAGCAAAAACACGACTAGAACACCTCGATAAAAACACAAAACAAGATATTTGGAGAATAATTGGAAATTATCACATTAACTTTACATTGGATGGTAATGAAATTCCTTGTACTAATTTAACAAGTCATCAAATAATACTGAATAGCGGAAAAATAATAAATGTGAAATCATACAGACCTCCTGAATGTCATCGAGAAGAGATAGACAAACAAATAAATGAACTATTGCTGAAAAAAATTATCGAACCTTCTGACTCTCCATTTAATTCGCCAATCTGGATGGTACCAAAGAAAAAAGATGCTAGCGGAAAACAAAAATGGCGACTGGTTATAGATTTTCGGAAATTAAACGAAGACACAGATCAGGATGCTTATCCTTTGCCTGTGATAGACGACATCTTATCGCAAATTGGGAAAGCTAAATTCTTTTCAGCCTTCGATCTTTCTTCTGGATTTCACCAAATCCCTATGGAACCTACTAGTCGAAAATATACAGGATTCAGTACAAGTAGAGGACATTTTCAGTTTATTCGTATGCCATTTGGGTTGAAAAATGCACCCGCTACGTTTCAAAGAATGATGGATCGCGCTTTTCAAGGATTAATAGGTACTGTCTGCTTTGTGTATTTAGATGACATCATTGTTTTTGGATCTACTTTGGAGGAACATAATAAAAATTTAATAAAAATTATGGAAAGAATAAAAGTTTTAGGACTTAAATTACAACCAGATAAATGCGAGTATCTTCGTCCAGAATTAGAATATTTAGGACATATTATCACAAGCGAAGGAGTCAAACCAAATCCTTTGAAAATACAAGCAGTTCAAAATTTTAAGGAACCAAAAAACGTGAAAGAAATACAATCATTTTTAGGACTAGTTGGATATTATCGAAAATTTATTAAAAACTTTTCGCATATAGCCAAGCCATTAACAAGGTTAACAGCAAAAGAAACTATTTTCGATTGGACTGAAGAGTGTAATACAAATTTCGAATTATTGAAAGATTTGCTATGTAAATCACCAGTACTAAAGTATCCAGATTTTAATAAAAAATTTGTTTTGACAACCGACGCAAGCAATGTAGGAATAGGAGCTGTACTCTCTCAAGATGGACATCCTTGTTGTTATATTTCAAGAGTATTAAACAAACCAGAACAGAATTATAGTACCGCAGAAAAAGAATTATTGGCAATTGTTTGGGCAACTAAAAGATTGAGACAATATTTATTAGGCAGAACGTTTACTATTCAAACAGACCATAAAGGATTAACTTGGTTAAAAAACGTAAAAGATCCTAGTTCAAAATTATTAAGATGGAGATTACGTTTAGAAGAATTTAAATATGATATACAATATGTTAAAGGTAAAGAAAATAAAGCAGCTGATTGTCTTTCAAGGTTATTTCCAATACAGGATGAAGATTTAGAAAACAATGAACTGAGTTCAACAGAAGAAGGAGAGAATGTGATACCCGAAATGCGAGAATGTCAAACACAAAGAGAGCCATACGACACACCATGCACAAGCGGCACTAATAGAAATAAAATTATAAATGAAGAATGTGATGAAGAAAACGTACTGACTCACAATTTTGAAGATTGGAAAAGAAATAAAGAAATTGGCAACTTTAGGATTAAACCTAATGCACAAGGAAAGTTATGGAAAACTATACTAAAGAAAGATTTACCTGCATTCAACAAAGAAAAATGGTTAAAATATTTTGAAGAACTTGTAAAATATTTTACAGATAAAAAAATGGTAATAGTTCGTGTACAACTAGGAGACCCTTTGATTTCACCAATCGAGAAAGAATTTATAAAAGAAATATTAGAGTTTTTTAGTAAAAAATATGAAGACCTTTCTTTTCATGTATGTTTTAGTCAATTGAGAGAACTTACAAAAGAAGAAAGAAAATCAATATTAAAAGAAGCTCATGGATCTGTTACAGGTCAACATTATGGAGAAAATAAAACAATTCAAAAAGCCAAAAGATTAGGAGAATGGAAAGGTATGGACGAGGAGATAACGGAATTTGTCAAAAAATGCGCGGTTTGTCAATTACAGAAAAGCACGCGAATAAAAAGACAAGCAGAAGGCATCATTCCTGACACACCGTTAAATCCAAATGATAAAATAGCTATGGATATTTTCGGTCCTTTACCTAAAACAAAGCAAGGTAATCAATTTATATTAAGCATACAAGATCAGTTAACAAGATATATCATGCTTATCCCCCTTAAATCAGCGACAAGTGAAAACATTTTAGAGAGTTTATTAGACCAATACATTTATATATTTGGTTCACCGAAAAGTGTTCTTACCGACCAAGGGAGAAATTTTGTCTCTGAATTAGTTGAAAACTTTGAAAATCTCTTTCGAATCAAACCAATAAGGACAACCGTATACCACCCACAAAGTAACGGACGAATAGAAAGAATGCACTCAACTTTAAAAAATCTCTTAAAGACAGCAATGGAAGATAATCAGAATGAATGGGATGAAAATTTAAAAATCATTAGTCTTGCGCACTATTCAACCACAAATGAAACAACAGGATTCACACCTTTTGAACTTACATTTGGAAGAGAAATAAACCTCCCCTCCTCTCTTGAAAAATCACCGGTTCTAAAGTATCCAGAACTCATTCAGCAATGGAAAGATAGACACGAAAAATGGTTAACTAAAGCCAAGGAAAAAATTAGGATTCAACAAGAAAAATCAAAAAAAAGATTGGACGAACAAATAGTATTACCACAACCGGTGTACGAAATAGGCGACCATATAAAGTTAATAAATAATCATCCTGCTAATAAATTATCTCCAAGTTGGTTAGGTCCAGGGACTGTCACACAAATCTTTAACAATAATAATTATGAAATATTATATAAAAATAAGAAAATTAGATATCATGCTAACCAATTAATGCCATTTTATGACGTTTCAGATGATGAATCGAACAACCAAGGTAACTGCACTAATACTAATGACACTGACTTCTCTAATTGATGTAAGTGTTAACATCACTGAGCTAAAAGGAAATCTATTCATAGAAGACATAGGAGCAGTACACCAATACCATGAAGAATGGCAATTAATAATTGGGATAAACGTCACAAATGTAAACAATAGATTTGACATGATAGAAAAAACAATCCAAATCAGTGAAGCAGCTTGTTCAGTTCAGTGTGATTCCGAAAACGAAATACATTTAGTACGAGGTCGATTTGATAGATTACAAAGTAAACATGATTTATTAAATAAATTACTAGGAGGGCGGCGTACAAAAAGAGGTCTTGCCAACTTCGTAGGTGACATAGCCAAGCCTTTATTCGGAATTCTTAATGACGCAGACTTAGAATATATCAAAAACCAATTTGATCAAGTATATAATGATCAAAATCAACTTGCTAATATCTTAACAAATCATACTAAAATTTTAAAAGTAATCCTGGATTCGTCGTCATTAGATCATTCTTTCCTTCAAACAGAAACTAATAGAGAACTACAACTAATTACGAGTCTACGAACAACAATAAACGAAAGTATCAAAGACAATTTTATAAATTCAAAATTAGTGATCGTAACTCTTTTAATTGATGAACTTAACGAGGACATTGATATATCAATTAATGCGATTAATGAAGGAAAACACGGAATAGTTCACCCTCAACTGCTAACTCCAAAAATCTTGAAAGACACTATACAGGAATTTGAACAAATACACAGAACAAGATATCATTTCGAAAATACTGAAGAAACCTATCAATATATTATCGACCTAAGTGAAATTCAAGTAGCAATAATAAAAGGATTATTAACCTACATTTTAAGAATACCAGTAATCGAAAAAGAAGAAGGACACATTTTTCGACTAATACCTATACCAGAGAAAATAAAGGATACCTATTTAGGATATACACCAGAACACGAATTCTTAATAAAATATAAAGGTTCTTACACTCCATTAGAAGGCAATTATCAAATAAACTGCAAAAATGTAATGGAATATAAAATATGTAAAAGGAGACAGGCAAACTATTTGTTAAGTAAATCAAATGGATGTGACGCAACTTTATTAAGAAAAGACCCTTTGGCCAACTGTATTTTATCACCATATTTATTACATCAAGAAACATACATTCCAACAAGTAATGGATATATCATACTTCCACTGAGACAAGTCGACCTAGACATTAACTGTGACGATGGACTAGAAACAATTACAATTAATCGTGCTAGCTTAATACAAGGGTCAAGATGTAAAGTCTTTTTAGAAAACACAGAATTGTATTTACCCACAACACAAGTATTTAACAAAATTGTAACCATTAATGTTAGCTACACATTACCATTTGACAAAAATGAAATAGAAAATCTTAAACATAAATTAATTCCGTTACCACAAAAATTAGATCACCAAACTTTGACGAACGCCAAATTAGATATAGATAATACATTAGAATTATTAGAACAAATAAAATCACATACAAGAATAAAAAATTGGAAAGAAAAAAGTTTTGAAATATTGCACACAGCAGGATATGCTGGGTTAGGTATCATCGCAATGTTTGTAATGTATAAATGTGGATTATTTAAATCATTACGAAAATGTATTCCAAAAAGAATTTGCTTATTTTGCGTTAAGAATAAAATAAAGAATGACCCTGTAGTCGTAGCATTCGAAAGGCAACCTCAAGAAGAGCCAAAAATAATAATTAAACCATATCTAGATAAAAATGTAAAACTTAGGCTTTAGGGACTAAACCCTGTCTAGTGAGAGGGATGTTAAGGTCAGCAAAATGTACATATGTATACCCCTACCTTATTGCTCTCTACTTTGTATGGGTCGCGAAGCAATTTTAATGAGTCAGTCTTATTCTTTATTTTAAACTGTACGGTCATTTTATTATAATAAACGATCACTCATAGTAGTGATGCAACTACAAAAATTGTTTTAATCCTATAGACCGTAACAAAGTATTAGGGTGATTTTTTTTTCGACTAAATTTTTTTTCTTAGTCCACACTCGACATTTGGTTGGATATGTCGTAAGAAAAATTGCCTGAAAGTGAAAATTCCCCAGCGTTTAGGGATTTTTCTCTGTTAGGAATATGATAATTAAATAATATAAGGTGTCAATAAACAGAAGTAGTAGGAGAGAGGGTGGAAAAATGTATCCTAATAATAATAAATAATAATAAACAAATTTATTTTACTACTTTAAGTAGTAAATCTTACTAAGAAAATTAGTTAAATCTACAGATAATCTTAGTTACTTTAACTGCAACGTTACCGTTAACTTAATTGCAAAAATGTCATTGTTCCTTAACGTCTGTGAAGCTGTCAGGGATACATCGGAATATCAGAGCAACCTACCCATCAAAATTTAGGGCTAATTAAGGGCTAATTAGGGCCACATATCTCGAATTTTGGGCTCTTTAATTTTTATTAAAAAATGCGTTCCCCGCTGGCTTCAACATGAAGCTAGCCGGGAACGCGAATAACTCATACACTATCAGTCGTATTAACTTCTACATATCACCAAAATTAAGGGCTCTTTGAGGGCTATTAGAATACCCTATACCCAATCTCAAAAAAAAAATTTTTTTTTAAAAAACTGTGTTCTCGGCCAGCTTCAATGTTACGCTGGCCGAGAACACAAATAACTTCTACACCAATATTCCGATTAACTTCTACCCATCACCAAAATTAAGGGCTCATTAAGGGCTATTAAAATACGCTATACCAAATCTAAAAAAAAAAAAATTTTATAAAAAAAAATAAGTTTTAAAAAAGCACACACTGGGCTGGACCTGCGAAATCCTAGCCAAAACTTCAAAATGTATTAAAGATGCACAAGAATGGGTAGTTTCAGGTTTTCAGGGTCGCCAATAACGAATCTGAAGTTAAAATTTTACAATTCAAAACGGCGGATCCAATATGGCGGATGGAAATTTTTAATTTTTGAGAAAAATAATGAAACTCTGTATACAAGGGTTTTTTGGGTTACTGATTACAAATATGTTAATGATTTTTTGAAATTTAAAATGGCGGATCCAATATGGCAGACGAAAAAATAATGGAGTTCGTTTAAGACCCGTTACTTTGCTCCATCAACCTAGCACCCTCACCAAAGAAAATCGAAATTTCTAATAGGCCTAAATAATGCGCTAATTATGTGCTAATATTGTGCGGCATACAAAATTTTTGTACTCATTTAGTTTCCGAGAAAAATTAAATTTAGTGGTGGGGGTGCCAGCTTGAAATCAAGGTAGACCCCCAGCACCTAAAAATTAACGCACTCAAAAAAAAAAAAAAAATATATATATACCACAATTTTGTGCTTTTTATGTGCTTTCAGATGGTGCTATATTCAATTTTAAAAAAACAACCCTTAACAATGAAAACCCACCCCGGCATCTTAAAATTATTAAAATACACCAAACAAACATATAAATATTGTCGAATTATTACAAGATTGCAAAAACCACTTAAAAAGTAATTAAACCAAACCTTAAAAAAACTCACCCAACGAAAACACAAAAAAAATTTTTTTAACAGTTGCAAAAAATGCTATTACGTACATGTGATTTATCAACCAAAAAAAAACTAACAAAAAACAGAATTTTCGATTTTGGAGTTTCAACCCTTAACTCCGAAAAACTCACCCCCTAAAATAAAGAACCACAAGGGTTAAATAATTTAAATTTTTTTTAACGAAAATGTCTCCTCTGATTTATGTGCTCGCAAAACACAAAGTTTCAAAATTTTGTGCCCCACCACCAACCCTCAAAACTCACCCCCTGAAATAGAGTAACACAAGGGATAAATAATTTCAAGTTTTTCTAACCCGAATGTTTTCTCTGATTTATGTGCTCGCAAAACACAATATTTCCAAATTTTGTGCTCCACCCCTTACCCTCAAAACTCAACCACCTGAAATAGAGTAGCACAAGGGTTAAATAATTTAAAGTTTTTTTTACGCAAATGTCTCCTCTGATTTATGTGCTCGCAAAACACAATATTTCCAAATTTTGTGCTCCACCACTAACGTTTAAAACTCAGCCCCCTGAAATAGAGTAGCACAAGGGTTAAAAAATTTAAAGTTTTTTTTACGCAAATGTCTCGTCTGATTTATGTGCTCGCAAAACACAATGTTTCGAAATTTTGTGCCCCACCACCAACCCTCGAAACTCACGCTCTGAAATAGAGTAGCACAAGGGATAAATAATTACAAGTTTTTCAAACCCGAATGTCTTCTCTGATTTATGTGCTCGCAAAACACAATATTTTTAAAGTTTGTGCTCCACCCCTTACCCTCAAAACTCACCCCCTGAAATAGAGTAGCAAAAGGGATAAATAATTTCAAGTTTTTCTAACCCGAATGTCTCCTCTGATTTATGTGCTCGCAAAACACAATGTTTCCAAATTTTGTGCCCCTCCACCAACCCTCAAAACTCACCCTCTGAAATAGAGTAGCAGAAGGGATAAATAATTTAAGTTTTATGAACCCGAATGTCATCTCTGATTTATGTGCTCGCAAAACACAATATTTCCAAATTTTGTGCTCCACCCCTAACCCTCAAAACTCACCCCCTGAAATAGAGTAGCACAAGGGATAAATAATTTCAAGTTTTTCTAACCCGAATGTCTCGTCTGATTTATGTGCTCGCAAAACACAATGTTTCGAAATTTTGTGCCCCACCACCAACCCTCGGAAACTCACGCTCTGAAATAGAGTAGCACAAGGGATAAATAATTTCAAGTTTTTCTAACCCAAATGTCTTCTCTGATTTATGTGCTCGCAAAACACAATATTTTTAAAGTTTGTGCTCCACCCCTTACCCTCAAAACTCACCCCCTGAAATAGAGTAGCACAAGGGATAAATAATTTAAAGTTTTTCTAACCCGAATGTCTTCTCTGATTTATGTGCTCGCAAAACACAATATTTCCAAATTTTGTGCTCCACCCCTAACCCTCAAAACTCACCCCCTGAAATAGAGTAGCACAAGGGATAAATAATTTCAAGTTTTTCTAACCCGAATGTCTTCTCTGATTTATGTGCTCGCAAAACACAATATTTCCAAATTTTGTGCTCCACCACTAACGCTTAAAACTCAACCCCCTGAAATAGAGTAGCACAAGGGTTAAATAATTTAAAGTTTTTTTTACTCAAATGTCTCCTCTGATTTATGTGCTCGCAAAACACAAAGTTTCAAAATTTTGTGCCCCACCACCAACCCTCAAAACTCACCCCCTGAAATAGAGTAACACAAGGGATAAATAATTTCAAGTTTTTCTAACCCGAATGTTTTCTCTGATTTATGTGCTCGCAAAACACA